>OX411714.1:8400000-9000000 GCA_948252095.1 Dicycla oo | reverse complement strand
GCTATATTTTACTTAAAGAGAATGTTAGGAAGGCATTTATTATTGCCGGTTAAACAAAAACATTTTGGAAAAAATTCGTCGTAATGAGATTTGTTTTACTTCATTATTAAGTAATATAGGATATATATAGGAGGATGATAACTCTTTAAATTTACACATAACATAACATCACGCCTGTCATTCCCAAAGGGTTAGGCAGACGTGTACCTATAGTCCACCCACATTTCGCCAGCTATGTTTAATTCCGATGTAATAGGGGACCTATTTCCATCAACCGAGCATAAATCCAGACTCCAGGCTGCTACTGAGAAAATCCTGATGGAAAAACCCAATTACCCTGCGCCTGACCAAGGAATCGAACCCTCATGCTCTGCAGTAACGCTTGCACCCACAAGACCAGCCAGGCAAAAAATATTACGAAGGCGTTTTTTTTTGGCGGAAAATTATGGGAGAGATTGTGGGCTTTAATGATTTCTAAACTTACGATATTTTTGGTTAACCGTCTTTAAAACAAAGGACTTCTTAATCGACGAAGGAGTTCTCAATTCGACTGTATGTTTTTTTTTTTTTGTATGTTTGTTACGCGATCACTCCGCCAATTATGAATTGATTTTCATGATTATTTTTGTGTGTTTAAACAAACACACAAAAAGAATCATCAAAATCAATTCAAGTCTTTGGATGTGGTTCCTTAAACATTTTGTTAACTTTAATTAGTTAGTTTTAGAGTTAGCCTCGATAATACGTACCTATATAATCCACTTTTAATATCTTGATGATGTTCTAATACTTCCTGTCACTGTTATTTACATAGCAGGTAGTCGTACACGAATTGGTGTGGGGCAGGTACAATAACTAAAAAGTGAAATACAAAACATTTTTACAAAAAAAAAAAAAAATCCAAAAAAAAAACAATACACAGTGAAAAATAATTTTAATTTGGAAAGTCAGTGGCAAAAAACTAAATTACAAATGCAAAGACACCAACTTCTGAAATAAAAGTTATTTTTCACTTTCTAGTGTTTTTTGGAAATCGGTAGTTTTTTTTTTGTAAACATCTTTTTATTTATTCATTATTTAATCATGTAGGAGGATAATAACTTTGAAATGGGATTTAAAAAGCCTCCTTCAAATTAACACTTTTAACTCATAAAATTTAAATGCAACCTTTTTCAATATGTATTACTTTTGTGCTATTCTACATATAAATGGATGATCAGTCTGATAAAGAATGAGATTTATTTAACGTTATTCGTATGAATCTGACAGATATTTATTTAAATTCGTGCTATTCAAGAGAATTGGTAGTAAAATAGAAGCTCTATTCATTAACAAAGTATTGCCTGTAAAAAGAAAGTAGCTATTTTAAAACTTCAACGAATGACTAAAAAATGGCCAGTTACAGCAATGAACCATAAATTATTTTGACGTAATTTAGTATGACAAGTTGCCATGACTACAATTGTGCCAAAATTGGAGTCATGGCAACTCTCACCACATTATCAACCAATTCATTATCGATTTCAAAGCATAATGAGTTTTATCAAAATCAAATCTATACTAATAAAAACTGAAGAGTTTGTTTGTATGTTTGAACGCGCAAACCTCTGCAACTACCAGTCAGATTTGAAAAAAATCTAATTGTATTTGATAGCCCAATTCTTGAGAACGGTTATAGGCTATTTAACATCATGTTAATT
The DNA here is from genome assembly GCA_948252095.1 of Dicycla oo. Lineage (NCBI taxonomy): Eukaryota > Metazoa > Arthropoda > Insecta > Lepidoptera > Noctuidae > Dicycla > Dicycla oo. Next base: position 8,998,300 of record OX411714.1, on the reverse strand, counting down.
TCAAATCAACTTTACGCCTGGACAGCTTTTAACCCTTTACAAAGCGCAAGTCCGATCCTGCATGGAGTATTGCAGTCACCTTTGGGATGGATCAGCTAAGTACCAACTAGCCGCGCTTGACTCGGTGGAACGCAGAGTTAAGAGACTCATTGGCGACCTAAAACTGGTGGATGCCAAGCTTCATAGCTTGGCTCATCGCCGCAAGGTTTCCTGTTTGTCGGTCTTCTATAGATTGTACTTCGGAGAGTGTGCCCGAGAACTCCACGACCTCATTCCACCGGCCCCCTTCTACCACCGGACATCTAGACGCACTGCCAGTTACCATCCCTACCTGGTTGCTATTCCACCAATTCGCACTAAGCGCTTCCAAATGTATTTTATAATGCGCACAGCAAAGGAGTGGAACTCACTACCTGCGTCTGTGTTTCCGAACGCATACAACCCTAATCTTTTCAAAGTGAGAGTGAACAGGCCTCTTCTGGGTAAGCTCACTCCATCGTCGACTTTGTCTCTGTCACCTCTGACCTAGACTAAAGTCAAGAGCAAACCCTTAACAAATAAAAAAAAAAACGTTAGGACCCTTAGGAGCCGAGCAAAAAGAAAAAAGTCAGAATGAACGCTAAGCGTAAACGAACTAATAGCGCGGACGGCCGATGCGATGCGGCGGGGTAACAAGGAATTTCATGCGGACGATGTCGCAGAAGCTTGTGTCTTATTTATAAATGAACTTAAGATACAAAATAACTAAACTGTTTGTGTAATCGGATAGTTTATTTACCCTGCAAAACAATTAAGAATCTTAATTTCCGAATCAAAAGTTACTAGCCGCGTGTTTCGTTGAAAACCTTATAATATTCCTTGAAACTTACTAAAGCAAAAACTTTTAAATTAACATAGAAAATTGCGAAATTTAGACATTATTAAAAGATGTTTGAAGGCTAAAAGCAGTTTAGACGGTAATTTAATTTAACAGGAACGCCATACGTTCTTGGAGGAAAACGAAAATTATTAAACATTTTGTATCAAAAATTAAACAAATACTTAAGTTAATAAGTAGATAACGAATTCAAGCAAAAAATAACAACAGACCGCTAGTTTTGACAACGCTTTATGATGCAGAACAATCTTTTGCTTTTTAACCGACTTCAGAAAAGAAGGTTCTGCATTCGAACTGTAGGTATGTATGTATGTTTGTATGTCCGCGATTTTCTTTAAAATTGATGAACCAATTTTGATGATTCTTTCACTAACGTGATCTACGCAGTTTCAGGAAGGTTTTAGTATATAATACATTAGGTAATTACTCTTATGACATATCTTCTTATGGCATTTTTAATATTTTGATGATACTTCTTTTCGTTTGTCTCGGGTTTATGTAATTGTATATTAAACTAAAAATGGAAAAATAAATTTACTTTAAAAAAAGTAAAAACCTAAAATGAATACTAAACAGCTTCTGAAGTCGGTGTCTTCAATTATTCCATGCACCGTAGCTTGGCACCGACTTCAGAAGCTGTTAAGTTTTTTATCAAAGTTATTTTATTCCTTGTAGGTTTTTGAAGTCGGTTTTTAATTTTTTTAAGTAAATTTATTTTTTAACTAAAAAATGCTTTAAGCTACCGATAAATCAGTAAGAAATACTTTAGCCTTCTAGTTATTTCTTCTTCTCGTCGTTTGTTAATGATTTCACTTCAAAATCGTTTAATTCTAACATGATTGTTTCAACTAAAACAGTATATTTAAGTTTTCACTAAACGAGGCGACCTTACCATTAAAACTGAACTAGAATTGTTATGTCCACCATTACAAACTAATCGTTCGAGAGTAACTAACTGATCCTTGTACTACCTCCTAGCATAGGGATCGTCAAATGGCTAGTAAGGTACGACTAATGACGCATAGGATATTTTTTTTTAATGGCAACTCGTCGTTGGCCTAGAGAGGCCGTGACTACTTAACCGGACTATCCTGTGGCTGCCTTAAGAGAACTCAAAGTCTCCAGCCAGGGGCATAAAACTTACAGACTAACCGACTACACGCTAAGGGCTCCCCTGTGGGGAACGGGCCTCGGCTTAGGGCGTCGCTGGGGGGAGGACAGCAAGATGGGACAGGCTGGATCAAATTAGAGTGATTATTATTGTCAGGGGAGTTTAAAGCTACAGGCTCAGCTACGCCACCAGCTGGCACTTCATACCCGACGATTATTACAGGGTCGTCGCGAAGGACCTCGGCGGCGAGGTTGGAATGTCGATTTGTGTTTGTTCCTACGGTTCCTACTGCTCTCCTGGAGAAGAGTTATGGGGTCATCGGGATCTGAGAGGACAAGCCTAGGGCGGCGGACCTTACTGATACGAGAGGGGACATAGCTAGCCGCCTCGACAACCAGAGGGTTGCGATGGTTGGTGGCTGAGTCGAAGAAACGCTTGGAATTGCGTTTCAAGAACTGGGAGATGGTGGGAATGTCGAGATCTAAGTGGAGGATTTCGTTCCGAACGGACCAAGAGGCTCCCGTTGCCTTTCGGAGGAACGGTTTTGGAGGGCCTGCATGCTATGAATGAGGTGAGGTTTTGCGTGCGGAAACACTGAACCCGCATAGGTCATGATGAACGCATAGGATATGCTCAAAGAGTTAATATACCAGCCTATTACTGTTCCACTGCAGGGTAAAGCGCTCTTTTCATTTAAGAGGGCTGTTTCATTTTGTCACCTCTCTCGCTGCCACGTGACCAAATTTTTAAGAACGTTAAATGGATAGATGCTTTTTTGACACATGTAATCAATTAGCGCACTAGTAAACAACATTAGTTTAATAGAAATTATTAAAAATACATTTTTATTATGTCAATCATTTCAAAAACATCATAAACAGATCATAATACTTTTTGAGTTGATTTTTTATTAGATAACAGAACAGAAATTTATTCTTAATAATTACCTATTAAATTAATATTGTTTACTAGTTCGCTAATTAATTACATTTGTCAAAAAGGCATCCTTTCATTTAATAATTTTAAAATTGGGTCCCGTGTGAGCGAGAGAGATGACAAAAAGCGACAGCCCTCTTAAAGAAGGCACGAGCGTCGATCACTACGCTTGTTCAAGAAAGTTTGACGATTTCAGACTTATATTACTTAACTATAAAGTCCAGGTTTCCTCACGATGTTTTCCTTCATCCATGTCAGTAATGTCAGAGATAAACTCGGAAAATACATATAAATTCAAAAAGTTACATTATTGCCCGGATTTGAATCCACAAATTTTATGAATACCACTGTCCATTGCACGAAAATAAATTATAATAAATATTGAAAAAAAAACAACCAACTTAGAAAATTCTGAATTTAAACTGTGAACCATAATGATTGTGCTCTTCGTTCCCAAAACGATTTTCATCAATTCACATAAAAATAACGTCAGCATATTGCAATTCAACCTCAAGTCTTAAGATCCACTATTATTTCAGAACATAGCAAGTCCTAAATTCTATAAAGTGTTTCTAAGTGAGCTGAAGCTGGATACTTATCGTTACAACACTACATAGCTCCGAAACTTAATTCTGTCCATTACCTTTTATCAACGATTTCATTAGAGATACAAGATTAATTTTGGGATAAAGTAAAGATTAAACTTTTGGCGACATCGCATATAAATATGGCTTTTAATAGAAAATGGGTGTTCTTAGTGTCTTGAATGAATTTTACGTGTTATATTATTATTAATTATTTTTACTATTTTAGTCTTTTAGAAATAAATATAGATTTATTTGTCACAGAAACACATGTTTACTTAATAAGAACTACTTAAACGAGAACTTAATAAGAAAAATAAATTAAAAACCAAACCGATCTATACTCACGAATACAGATCATAAATACATACATATGTACATAACGGTCAAAATCGTCTCCCTCCTTTTTGCTTCGCCGTAGTCGGATAAGTAGTCGGCAGCTGCACGCCCTCACTGTGACAAGAAGGCTTTCACTCAGCATGATGCTGTGCTATGGGGAACCCACTGATTTTCAGTGGCCACCCGAACTTTTGAATGTCTTGATGAAGAAGTGGCCAAATATAATAAATAATAATAAAATAATAAAAATCTTTATTTGGAACTAAATAAAACATTTAACAATTAAACAGTCACTCACGCCTTTAATATTTTGGTCGAAAAATCGTTTTCAAAGATCATAGTCCTGCGTTTGATGGTCCATCACAGTACGTGACATTTGCGAAATTGAGGTGGCTCATCCACACAGCCAAAATTCAACCGTTGAAGTTGACAACTGACGTCCTAAGCTTGATTTTCAGTTTGGGTAAAAATAAAATTGAAAAAGGATTTAAGTTGGGACTAAAGGTAGGTACTATAATAGGTACAGCGTCGCTAAGTCTTTAATAAAAGCTTAATTACTCTTTCAGTTAACCGCCTAGCCTTTTAAGTAAATGGCGCCGTTCACCTAGCGGCCAGCTTGAATGATATTCAATTATATCGGTTAGGTTGGATCTGTGACCAACCACGCGCGAGCTGAATTGGTCGCAGTAACTAAGCCAGAGCACCCGGAATAAATGGGTTAGGTTAGGTTAGAACTGTGACCAACCACGTGGGAGCCTAGCGAGCAAAGCGAGCGGCGGTGCTGCGGCAGCGGCCGGCGAACACTACTTACAAAGGCAACAAAACGGCTAATAAAGTTAGTTGGCTGGGACATATACAGGGGTTACTGGAAACTCGACCACTTCCTTGCAGGAGGTGATAGGGGAGCTAAAATGTGACAAATTAAACCCCCCCTATGTATGGCTGAAAAGTAATACTTTTAGAGTTGAAATTTTAGGTTTTTTACTCCAAATTTTCACACTCATATTTTAATAATAAAAAAAATATAACAAATCATGTTGATTAGGTTAATTTTTATTTTTATTTATAGCTAACATTCTAACAAACCAAATACAGCAGTAAAATGTCTAAAAAAATCAAATAATTACAAATTACAAGGAATTATTTTAAGAAATAAAACTTTTATTTATATTGTCTAGAAGACAAAAGAACGGACAATAGCTCAAAAAAAAAAAAATGCAACGACTCGTACAGGTGTTCCCCTGCAAGGAAGTGGTCGAGTTTCCAGTAGCCATGTATGTAATGTTTTACCATGAGTGTTCGTGTTTTCCAGTAACTGGGTTATGGATGTCAGATAGGCAGTCGCTCCATGTAACATACAGTATTAAGCTGCATTCGGTTAGACTGGTAGTCGACCCCAACAGTTGGGAAAAAGCTTAGAACTGCCGTCTTGTATGTTGGGCCACAAAAAGAATGAATGAAAGGCAATTGCGTGCAGCTGAAATGAGAATGCTAAGAAAGGATGTGTAGTGTTACGTGAATAGATAGAATAATAAATGATTATATAATAATATAAAGCTTATCGTATACAGTAAAGCTGCTCAACCAAATTTGAAGGTGGGCCATAATTTCATAACATTAGTTTATCTTTATTTCTCCAGACGTTAACTGACCACTCCAGTGTACCATTTCTTGTAACTCTTGCACTGTAATACTGACTGTGTAGCAATAAACAGCCGTAATGTATGTAGGTATTTTTATTTACTGAATTATGCGATGCCACCATTGATACTAAAGGCATAGACAAGTTACAACGGGTGCTGACAGACGGTTTTGAGTAGCAGTTTAATAAAATATTTTATTTTTATATGGTATTTCACACATCTATTTTTTTTAATTAATTTTTGTAATTGACCATGAAATCACAGAGGGCCCTAACATAATAACAGCGCTGCGACACTTACTTTTAAATGTTGCAGCATCATGCTGAGATAGAAGCCATTTGACCTCGCAAGGGACTGTTTTTATTATTGAAAAAAAAAGTATAAGAAAAAGTATTTATTTACGAGTCTCAATAAATACTTTTTCTTAATAAAAAATAAGAATTTTTGAAATCGGACTACTCTGTAAAAACATATGCGTGGTTATACATTAAGCAAAAAATACGTGTCGACTTGAGAATCTCCTCCTTGTGTTTCGTCTGTTAAAAATCCATAAAATCTATTAGTTAATGCAAATTTAGTTTGAAGCTTTATAATAATAATAATAATTGCATAGTTCATAATAGGGATAATCGTCGGTTGGTGCCTCCTCATCATTTAAAATTATCTAAGGGGCCTCTGCGAGTTGGCTTCGGCCCCTCGTATGCCTTGCAAAGGTCCGGGACCCCAGGGTCCCGAGATGTGTAGGAAATAATAATAATGTCTGCCTCTCAAAATGGATGTAGGAATGGGTCATGTGGCACCAAGGAGCTAATCCTCATTGACATGGCCATGTCCGTCGATCCCGAAAGGATTTGCCGACATGTTGGATAGACTATAAGAAGGCCTATGATTTGATGCCCCATACATGTCTCTTGAGGAAGTTGGAGTTGTATAAAATTGATACAACCCTGAGCACCTTCCTGTGAATGGGGCAGTGGAGGATGGTCCTTCGCTATCCAGGATGTCGTCAAATTCGGGGGAGCGACGAACCTATTAGGATTATAATAATAATAATAATCTGGGACATTATTCACACACGGTCATCTGATCCCAAACTAAGCAGAGCTTGTACTATAGAAACCAGATAACTGATATAACATAAACTACTTTTTTTTTTTTTTGTAAATACATACTTATATAGATAATTACACCCAGACTCAGAACAAACAGACATGTTCATGCACAAATGTTTGTCCTGGATGGGAATCGAACCCACGACCTGCGGCATGATAGGTTTAGATGATAGATTAAGCGGGGAATATTCCAGGGCGACAGTCTGAGTCCACTGTGGTTTTGTTTAGCCTTGAACCCTCTTAGCACTCTGCTGGAGGGTACGGGGCTGGGCTATCCTTTGCGGAGAGGGGGTCAGGTAATATCCCACCTGCTTTATATGGATGATTTGAAACTGTTTGCCACCAACAAATTGCAATTGCATTGCTGGAGTGACTAAAAGTAACTAAAACTTTTAGTGATTCCATCTGGATGGAATTATGTGTAGATAAATGTGCAGGCATGTAAGGCGGGACGGGATTCTGGAATCTGAGGGACTACAACTCTCAGATTCCATAAACCTGAGATCATTCTCCGCAACTGATACCTACAAGTACCTGGGTATGCCAGAAGGGTTAGGCATTAACGGGCCTGACATGAAACAATCGTTGCAAGAGCGCTTCTTCGGTCGCCTGAAAAGGTACTTAATAGTTCTTTGTCTGGCGGCAACAAGGTCAAGGTCAAGGTCAACAAGCTCCTGATGTACTTACTCCTTTGGCATACTCAAGTGGACCCAGACGGAACCAGATACCCTGGATAGGAGATTCCGGTCACTGCTGACCGCAAACCCGATGCATCACCCACGTTCGTCTGTCATGAGGCTGTACACTCCGTGGAGGTGCGGGGGTTGAGGTTTTGTCAATGCTAAGACCCTCCATAATCGCGAGGTGTGCAGTCTCAAAGCATATTTTCTCAATGCTGACGTGGGTATGCACCCGAGATGTGGTTGCAGTGGACAAGGGACTCACCCCGTTGTCCTTTGCTATAGAAAACTGGCGCAAACCTGTGGTGCTTAGTACCAACGACCGCAAGGAAGTATTTTTTTTTTTTTTTTTTTATTTGTGATGGGTTTGCTCTTGACTCTAGTCACAGTGCGTGACAGAGACAAAGTCGACGATGGAGTGAGCTTACCCAGAAGAAGCCTGTTCACTCTCACTTTGAAGAGATTAGGGTTGTATACGTTCGGAAACACAGACGCAGGTAGTGAGTTCCACTCTTTTGCTGTGCGCATTATAAAAGACATTTGGAAGCGCTTAGTGCGAATTGGTGGAATAGCAACCAGGTAGGGATGGTAACTGGCAGTGCGTCTAGATGTCCGGTGGTAGAAGGGGGCCGGTGGAATGAGGTTGTGGAGTTCTCGGGCACACTCTCCGAAGTACAATCTGTAGAAGACCGACAAGCAGGCAACCTTGCGGCGATGAGCCAAGCAATGAAGCTTGGCATCCACCAGTTTTACGTCGCCAATGAGCCTCTTAGCTCTGGGTTCCACCGAGTCAAGCGCGGCTAGTTGGTACTTAGCTGATCCATCCCAAAGGTGACTGCAATACTCCATGCAGGATCGGACTTGCGCTTTGTAAAGGGTTAAAAGCTGTCCAGGCGTAAAGTATCGCTTCACCCTATTTAGGATGCCCAGTTTCTTGGCCGCAGTTTGGGCCTTGTACTCGATGGTGGCGCCGAAGTTGAGACCAGATGTCAACTCCATGCCTAGGAGCTCAAGTCGATCAGTTACAGGAACAGATGTACCCCGAAAAGTAGGAGTTTGTGCGAAACGACTCTTTTTAGCGGTAAAAAGACACGCCTGCGTTTTGGTGGCGTTAAAAGAGACCAGATTATCATCACCCCACTGGGAGACAAAGCTTAAGGTCAAATCTGTCCGCTCTACCATGGCCTCTCTCAAGGAACGAACTTCAGCCCCGCTGGTTTTTGCGCTGGACAAGTATCTCTCTGAAACTGTACTGTCATCTGCGTACCCAACAATACCAGGCCGAAGCAGGTCATTGATGTGCAGCAGGAAAAGAGTTGCAGAGAGAACAGACCCCTCAGGAACTCCGGCATCAATAGCCATAAGGTCAGAAGAGCAGCCATCAACAACTACTCTAATCGACCGTTCACTAAGGAAATCTGATATCCAGCTACAAAAATCAGCTGGGATGCCATAAGCAGGAAGCTTGCTGAGCAGAGCAGCGTGCCAGACCCTGTCAAAGGCCTTCGAGATGTCAAGCGATACAGCCAGTGCTTCGCCGTGTTTCTCGATGGCTTCGCCACAGCAGTGCGTGACATACACAAGAAGATCGCCAGTTGACCGTCCCCGGCGAAAGCCATATTGACGGTCACTGAGGAGATCATTGTCTTCAAGGTAGTTCAGCAACTTATTGTTCAGTACCCTTTCCAAAACTTTGCACAGAATGGAGGTAATGGCGATCGGACGGTAATGGGCAGGGTCTGCACGGTCGCCTTTTTTGGGCACTGGTTGTACATTTGCAAGCTTCCAGGATTTCGGCACCGTTCTTTTTTCAAGAGAGAGGCGGAACAAACGTGTCAATACAGGAAACAGTTCAGGCGCACACTGCCTCAACACTCTCGCTGGAATGCCGTCAGGCCCGCTGGCCTTGTTCACGTCTAGACTGCACAATACTCTTCGGACCTCTTTAATGTGTACTGCGATCTCCGGCATCGAGGAGTCACAATGGGTGACAGTAGGTGGTTGCTTTGAGCCAGCGTCCAGACGTGAATTGCTTGCGAAGAGAGATGCAAATAAATTTGCCTTCTCAGTTGCAGAGTGAGCCAGCGACCCATCAGGTTTCATCATAGGAGGTAAAGTGGGACGACAGAAATTCGTTTCAACCGCTTTAGACAGGGACCAGAACTGTTTACTACCCGGAGGGTGCGAAGCCAGCCTGGCCCCGATATGTCCGACATGGTCAAAACGTGCCCTACGCAAAACCCGCTTGCAGAACTTGGCGGCAGAATTAAAGGCTCTCTTCTTCGCGCGAACCCTGCGCGCTCTAACTTTGCGGTCGCGGGCCTTGACCCAGGCTTGGTAGGCAGTATGGCAAACCAAGGAGTTTCACGGACGCTTTTTCCGGGCCCTTCATGGGCCCGACGTAGATTTCTTAGCGTCCGTGGACTGGCTACGCTTCGGTGACCTCTTTGGGGAAACCGAAGTTTCGGTCTGTGCTATTATGGATAAAGTTATGCTAACAAATCACTACCGGAAATATATAATGAAAGACGGGACGATCGACATATGTCGGGCATGCCATTGTCCCGGTGAGTCTATCAGACATATTACTTCTGGGTGTTCTCGTTTGGCTAACGGCGAGTATTTGCACAGGCATAACCAAGTGGCCAGGATTATCCATCAGCAACTTGCTCCGAAATACGGCCTTGTGGACTCTGAGGTACCGTATTACAGGTATGTGCCCGACCCAGTTCTCGAGAATGAACATGTCACGTTATACGTAACGTTACGTAATAGATCGATCAGTGCACCACACAATGATAATTGATGTCACTACCCCGCATGACACGAACCTCGTGAAGGCTGAGAAGGAGAAACAATTGAAATATTTCGACATAGCTCACGAGGTTGTCGCTATGTGGAGTGTGGACTCGGCAATCATTGTGCCGATAGTCGTTACGGTCAATGGCCTTATCGCCAAGAGCCTCGACCAACATCTCAAGAGGCTCTTGTTGGGTGGCTGGGTGAAGGGCCTGATTCAGAATTCAATCCTCCTTGATACGGCGCGTGTTGTGAGGAGTTTCCTGTCTCTGGGGCCCTAACCACCGATAGTTTGGACCCTGCTCCCGCTACCGACGGATCACAATTTTTAAAAATATTTTTAAATGTTTTTTTTTATGTTTTTTATAAAAATATTTTAAAATGTATTACAATAAGTTTAGAAAATAAATAAAGGACATAATAATAGGTCATGTTTATTTGCAAGAAATAAATTTTACAAAGGAAGATCTTATTGCCTAAAAGTCACTGTATTCGGCTTGCAAGCAAACGTGCAAATGATTGAACTTTATGTAATTGTTACATTACTACAGAATATGTAATTGATACAATATTACCAAAATATGTCATTATTACATTACATTATTACTAAATTTATATTATTATAGTAATGGAGATTTACATAATAGTCCCTACAATCTATAAATATTACAATAATTAGGGAAACATTCAATATTATTATTATTGTGTATCTTTATGTTCCATAAATTCGTTAATGTTATAAAAACCGTAACCTTGGAGCCTCTCTGTTAGTTTCTTGAATAAATTACTCTGGAACAATTTTAAGTGGTTCGGTATCTTATTATAAATTAACAGGCACATATTAAATACGCTTTTCTTATAAATTTCTTTAAGACAGGTTGGCTGGTAAAGTAGGTTGAGAAACTTTACTCTTTTTTGTCTCGGCATAATCTCACTATGCTGCATGAAGCAATGCATGTGCCTTTTCGTAAAAAGGCAGCTTTCTTTTATGTACATACACGGTAGTGGAAGAATTTTGTATTTTTGAAATAAAGGTTTACTATCTAAGTACCATGACTTGTTGATGACTCGGATACAACGTTTATGAATTTTGAATGCTCTGTCGGTATCGGTTAGTCCATAGTTTAGTACAGATGACACATAGCCATGGTAAGCCGAAAGGGCAGCCTCTGCAGAAACATTCTGTCTTACCTTTTTTAACGCAAACACAAACCTATCAAGCTTCTGACTGATATATTCTATATGGCTTTACAATTCAGATGTTTATCTACGTTAAGTCCCAAACATTTCAGCTCATCTACTTGTTTTTCTGCTTCGTCTTTATAAACTATATCTAAAGGCAACTGTTTGGTTTTGTAAGAGATAAACTAAATAAGATTTGTTTTACTAATGTTTATATTTAAGTTATTATCATCCATCCAACTTACTAAATCTGATAGGGTCTTTTCGATAATAGATTTGTAAGCGTCCTTATCCTGACAGTTTATGAGAACTGTTGTATCATCTGCGAAAAGGATACATTTCTGTGAAGTAGCTTCAGGAAGATCGTTTATATAAAAAGCAAGAAAAGTACAGGGCCGAGATTGCTTCCTTGAGGCACACCACACTTGTTTATTCTTGCCATAGACCTGAATTTCACTTTTAAATACCTTTTTTACCACTTTTGTTATCTCTGTACACTGTTTTCTGTTACTAAGATAACTAGATACCTATCCAATTATATGCATTTCCCTTTATGCCATAGAACTTTAATTTGTGTAGAAGCTTAGAATGGTTCACAAAATCAAAGAACTTACATCTAAAAATAAAGACGCCACTGGATTTCCATTATTAATGCTTTCTGTTACAAATTGGAATAAGTCAAAGATTGCAAGAGCAGTTGAACTTCCCTTGCGAAAACCAAATTGCTCTTTGCATAAAATTGCGTGAGTAAATAGAAAATTATCTAATCTATTAAGCATTGCCTTCTCAAACACTTTTGGATACTATGGGAACTAACGTGATAGGGCAATAGTTATTTAGGTCTGACTTATTTCCCTTTTTAAAAAATGGTTTCACCACAGACATTTTTAACTGATCAGGAAACACACAATCGAGAAATGATAAGTTTATAACGTGTGCTAGTGGATGACATATCCGACTAGCACAATCCTTCAAAACTTGTGTGACAATGTCATCGTAACCACTAGTTTTGCTATTATTTAGAGACATTATGATTTTATACACTTCCTTTGCATCAACAGGATTCAGGAAAATAGTATTTAAGTTTTTGTTTTTTTGATTGACTTTAATATTATTCGAATTTTCTGGCTGATTGGATGTCAAATTAATAAAATGGTCATTAAATATGTTGCAAATTTCTGATGGATTGTTATATGTCACATTATTAAAAATTATTTCGTCAAAGTCATTATTAGATATATTATTATTAGATGTAGTCTAGTTATGCATAACAAGTCCTTCCTTCTCTTGTCAGAAGGTCCTGGGACAAAAGGAAGTGCAGTGTGCTACAGTGAATAATTGCCGTTTTGTTAGTTTCATTACATGCTATGTAGAGCTGGTGCGTAGGACATCTAAAAGGGCGAAAGGTTTAAAAAAAAAACCGGTAAAGCACGTGTTGGACTACGCACAATGAAGGCTTACGTAGTTGGGATGAATTTATCCCAAGAACAAACTTAACATTGTAGTTAAAAACATGTTCTCCCACACATTCCAACTGCAAAATAATGTAAGTTTGTATACACAATATAGAGAGATTTACTATGTTATTTTAAGACCATAGACTTCTTATAAGTTTTCCTGTAATGTATAGGTATAGAACTATTTTCTGTATTATTTTTAAAAATTTCACAATTATTTTCACAATTTCAAAATTTTTACAGTAGTTTCGGTGATAAGGGCGGGAATGGTAAATTTTCGTCTATTTTCTTGAATTAAAACCATTTAGTTTATAATTATAAAAAAAAATATATATTTGAGACCCTCACAGTAAACCCTTTCATTTGATATGTCACACGGTAAAGTTTGCAAAACTTTTTGTCTTTTAATTATCTTATTTGTCCTATAAGGGTTCCGTTTTTTTTCCTTTTGAGGTACGGAACCCTAAAAGAAAAGCTGAAAAGGCTTTTCGAGCGCGCGTGGGAGTAAATTCTCATATTGCGTGGATCAGCACCTTTCAGCTCAACCATTTTGAGAGAAATCGAATGATCCAATACACGCGCTACCGTCAACGAGACATTAATAAAACGTAACTAATTACCAGAGATTGGAATAGGTAGAGCATAAATACATATACTCCGAGGAAAGAAGTAACAAAAGTGTCCCGGAACGATAAACATGACGATTAAATCTCGAGATTTAAGAAATTGCGAATTATTTATTTTTTACTATAAATAATTAATTTGTTACGAATTTACAGTCATGAACCGGGATTTTTGAGCCACTAACTTATCATCTTAACTTGGTTGTCATACACGAATGCCGCCCGTGAAATTTGATATGTGACATTTCAATAAAAAACGGGCGGCATTCGTGTAAAACAACCAAGTTAAGTTGTTAAGCTAGTGGCTCAATAATCCCGGTTCGTGTCTGTACCTATTCAAAATGAAATAAATCATTCGCAATTTCTTATTTCCCGGGAAATTGCCAGGATTTAGAAAATGCGAATTATTGATTATTTTATTACAAATATTTAATTTGTTACGAATGTGTTCAAAGAGCAATAAATAATTCTCAATTTCTTAAATGCCGAGATTTAATCCTTATGTTTATAATTCCGGGATTTTATAGGAGGTATTATCCACTCCTGTTACTTCTTTCCTCGAAGAGTAGGTGTTTATGCTCCACCGATTCCGATCTCTGCTAATTAGTCAAAATCTCTATCTACTAACGGTTTTCCTTTGTCCCCAGGTACTGTTATACCAAAATGTGAATAGACAGCATCATGGAGGAAGAATACTGTTATAACTGTAGCCTCTACGCTGAGATCAACGACACCATTTACAGCAACATCTCCAAGAATGAGACCACCATCAACAAGTTTTATTTCTATCAGGTAAGGTTTCAAAATCTGTATTTTTTTTCTAAGTTTGATGAAATCATCATGAACCATGAGGTGTTCCACAAATTGTCCAGCGTGTCTTGTTGTCTGCACGTTACAGGAGCTGATGGACGCTATTGAGGACGCCAAACTCGTAGCCGAGTTCTAGGCCGACTCAATTTATATTTATTCATAGACAGCCACACCTGATGCTCCTCTTATTCTTTATATATAAGAAGATTAAGAAGAGCATCAAGTGGAGTGATGATTCTTGTAGCATAGCTGATAGCAGCTCAAGAAGAATAGCCAATCATCTCATCATCTTTCTAGCCTTTTCCCAACTATGTTGGGGTCGGCTTCCAGTCTAACCGGATGCAGCTGAATACCAGTACTTGGAGCGACTGCCTATCTGACCTCCACAACCCTGTAACTGGGTAATACCCTCTACTACCCTAATAATACTGGGTAATACCCTCCCTACTTCTTGATATTGCCCCCTTAGTAAGACTGGTTGTCAGTCTTTTGGGATTCTGACGACCCGTAACGACTGTCAAAGATCCACGAATGACAGCCGGGACCAACGGCTAAACTTGCTTTCCGAGACACGGAGGAGTCTCGGTTTGTAAAGAATGTCACCTATCCACGGACCAACCCCGTCAAGCGTAGCTTAAGCTGATGGATCGACCCTTGCAGCTGTTATTACTTAGCCACGAGCACCTAAGGAGAGTAGCCAATCATCGCGTAATAAGCATAAGCATAACCAACAACGTTCCCACTGTGCTGGAACACGGGCCTCCCCTCTGAGAGAGGGAGTATCGAGTAATGTGACGTGCGACTGTATGTAGGTATGGGAGAAAATAATATAGAAAATTTGCTAGAGGAGTGTGAGATTATCCCAAATCAGTTTGGGTTTTTAAACAGCACTCCCACTGCTCCCCCCGCAAAGCCTGCGCCTGTAAAGGAAACGGACCGGGCTGCTGATGACGGCTTCGTCACGGTGCAAAGGAAGAAGCGCCGACAGAGTAGCTGTAAGAACCGCTGCGGCAAGGCTCCCACGGAGCCCAACGAAAAACTGCGTGCTGCGAAGCCGAATACCCCGGTGTATAATTCCCGTCTCCACTACACCACTGACGCGGAAGATATCGTGAAGTACGTGAGCAGAAGACTGAAGTACGCGCCGAGAGTGCAGCTGCACGAGTCGCATCGCAACGTCAACTTTAAAAGGCGTTTGTGGTGCGCATACCAACATGCTACCTGCCTCAGGTGATGGAAGAAAGCTTTTGGCCTCAGGATGTCGTATTCCGCCGCTTTCATGGACAAGTGCCACCGGAACGCACAAAGACTTAGTGCAACCAAGTGATACTATCATAGTTTTAAGTTTTATTTACTAACACGATTCTTATTATATGTGTAGTTAGGTTAAGGTATTTATCTATGGGTCTTTTTTACCTGAAAATATATGATTTATTATTATATTATTAAACCAGTTGGCAGAGGAACAGTGGACGCCACTTTTGCACTCCGCTAATTGTGCGAGAAGTATAGACGTGCACACAAGGTTTTTTTTTTGAGATGGGTTAGTTCTTGACTCTAGTCTAGGTCGGAGGTGACACACAAAGACAAAGATGGAGTGAGCTTATCCAGAAGAAGACTGTTCACTCTCACTTTGAAGAGATTAGGGTTGTATGCGTTCGGTGTTTTTGCTTATGGTGTTCATCGATCTGGAGAAAGCATATGTTAGGTTACCTCGGGATGTCTTGGTGGGCTTGGAAAGAGAAAGGTTTACCAGGGAAGTATGTAGAGTTAGTTCGTGCTATGTACAGACAATTTTGTACTTACATCCGGTGGTCGGCTACTAGCAACACCGACTAGTTCAATGTGACAAAGGTGACTGAAAAGTTGTGTGGAAATCAGTTGTTCAAGACATTTTCCTTATTCCTCCACATCACAAGCACATACCGTGTGCTTGTGATGCGGAGGAATAAGGAAAATATCTTCAGGAAAGTTTTGAGTAGGAATGTGGATGGCTATAAGAGTAGGGGTAGACCAAAGAAACGATGGAAGGACTGTGTGAAAGATGATATGGCCAGAAAGGGAGTGACTACCGAGATGACGACTTATAGAGAAGTATGGAAGAAAAAGACACGTTGCGCCGACCCCAAATAAATTGGGATAAGGGCAGGAGAATGATGATGACTGGGGAGATCTATGTTCAGTAGTGGACTACTATAGGTTGATGACGATGAATCAAGGTCACGTCCAGTAGTTCTGTGTACAACGTTTGGTGCAAAGTGGTATTGCCATGACGCAAATTTAATTTAGCCGTTTGAGCTTTCTGTGTGACCCATAGTCCGTTGCAGCTCTGGACAAGGCACCAAACGCGACGGCCGATTTTTTAGATACTTACGTCAATCGAATTTTCTTAATATTGTGAGTATCACTAAAGACATGGCAATAATCAATATTAAATATGGCGACAACCAGACGCCATATTGTGAAAAAAAAATCTACAAACTATGTCAAGTGGGGTATCATTGAATTCAATTGAGGTCTATAAAAATCATCTTTAGGTTTCTCTAATCATTTTTCATTGTTAATGGCCATTTAGGATCTATAATATAATGATTTAAAGTTGGTTAGCAACAATGCTCACTTAAATTTTTAAAACTTATAATAAAGCTGTGATAAAGTTCTTATATATTCGTATATTCCTTATGCTCAAGATTATCGATACTTAACTAATTTTCTTTTATTAAAAAAGAAAACCCAAATATGCAACAGTAACATTCTACAGCAAAATGGCCAGTCCTTAACTTTCCTTTGTTTTCAAAAGTGAAAAATAATATTATGTTTGTGTAATTTGATTCAGTCGATATTGCCCCGACTGCATGAGATTAGGTCATCTTGTTTTCATCTTTTTTAGTCCGCAGTCGGGTTTTGAATTTTTACTATTTCACAGATCTTAAAAACACAGACTGTTTTCTACAGGTATCGCAACACGAATTTTGTATTATGGATGCTCAAGATTATCGATACTTAACTAATTTTCTTTTATTAAAAAAGAAAACCCAAATATGCAACAGTAACATTCTACAGCAAAATGGCCAGTCCTTAACTTTCCTTTGTTTTCAAATCACCTCAAGTAGGTATATTTTCCTCGCATTTTCTTAATGAATTTTCTCATTAAAGCCCGTGTCATTAAACCTAATGGCCTGTCAAACTGTCGCGGCAACAAAATAATATAAATGAACGTGATATGTTACCAATGGGGGGAATGGGGGAGAAAGAAATGGGGGTAGTTTAATTGTGTGAAAGTAGTAACGTAGGTAAAGGAGGTCTAGGCGACGTTTTCTAATTTTGTTTTTGACTTTGATTAAAATAAACTAATGGTTACTTTAAGAAGTTAGATAATAAAGGTTTACTTTAACTAATGTTTACTCTAAGAAGTTAGATAATAAAAGTTTCAAAGTGTTTGGTATACGAGTATATTCGTTCTTTTTTTTTTTCTTAAAAATAAAGAATAAGATTTTGGTAAAAGTACGTATAAAAGTTGCATTCCTAAAAGGGGGCCTTGTCAGACGGACAAGGCCTCGTTGCCACTACAATAGATTTTCCCTCAGTATTTTTGGTAAAATTTAAAGATACACTAAGAAACTAATCAGCTAAATTCATTAAGGTGGAGTGCAGGATTAATTGCGAGAAGCGTTCTCCAAACTAAAGTATGGGTCTAGACTTACTCTCTGTTTTCTAATTTGTTTAAGACTGACTTAATTTAAGGGCTATGAAATCACTTGGTTTGTGTAAAGGTCTTTTTGTGTTAATGTCGTTGTATCTCTCGCAGCGTATTAATATTTGTTTGTGATGCTTTAAATATAAATAAATTATGTAAATTATGATAAATTATGTCTGTAAGATTGGTTTCACAATAAAACTTAGCTTCTGACTTGATTTAGAAACGATTAAATTAAGGTGTGAATAATTGGCCAAGTGCGAGTTGGACTCGCACACGATGGGTTCCGTGCCACAGTACAATATTTAACACTACATATAAAAAAAAAAATCAGTTGCAACGCACACAACAACACACATGCAACGGTACAGGGATCGTAGGGTATTTAAAGATATATACATACATCTAAAACTTGTTTTCGTAAAAAAACGTTAAAAAAGTTGGTTTGAAATTCTTTATCTCCGTAACCAGAAGGTTCCCATTAATGGTCAACTATCATAATAACGGGAAGGTTAAGGGTTTTAACACCCGTTAGAAATGGCTTTAATTCATTAAAAATAGGTTAAACAAAAACAAGAAGAAAATCTGAGAAAAAGTTAGGTGTTAAAGGGTTCTTAATGAAAAGGTAAAAAAAATTGCAAACTTTTATTCGAAGAAAAAACGTTTTAAAATTAACTTCACAAAATATTTTAAATTATTTTGTTAACTAGTAATTTTGAACATCAAGATATAAAATTCAAACTGTTTATTATTATATACATTCCAATCTTAATGAATGTCTAAAATTCTAGACCAGGTACCAAATTGTAAGACATTCCAAGATCCCAAATGCACTAAGCAGTCTACTAGAAATTACTTGGACGAACTGTTCACACTAATTATGTCGCAACTTTGATACTCCGACCCATCATTTAAAAGTAAAAGTTTATACATATATTTTACTTTTCAAGCTATGAATAAAATTGTAAAGATAGCTAATACCTATGTATAAAAAAAAATCAATTACCTAGCTCTTTTATCTAATTCGTATAAATCATCGGTTTTCGTAATAGAGGAAAAGTACGTATAAAAGTTGCATTCCTAAAAAGGGGCCTTGTCGGACAAGACCTCCTAGCAATGCCTTTCCTTATACTGACAAAACAACATATTATTGTCCCTCAGTATTTTTGGTAAAAATTAAAGAAATACTAAGAAACTAATCAGCTAAATCATCCAGAATCATTATAAGAGAATAGCATTACAACACACACTTCTACACACACACTCTCACATACTTCTGTTCGAATTTTTTTTTCGGCTGTCGGTAAAAACATCAGTGTCACAGCATTATGTTGAGCGATGGCCGTTTTGCGTGGATGTGACATATTTTCCTAAATTTAGTTTTTTTTTTGTTTGTGTGCTTTATTATTTTTGCTTGCTCTCAAAGTGAAACATTTTTAGCTTGTGTAATTCTTCACTAATTAAGTAGGGTTACCGTAGTCAGCAAACTCGTTAGATGCGCTTTATCGTTTGTATCGTCTGCTTGGTTCGCGCTATGGTTTCGCTACCACAACTGGGATATAACCCAAATAATGCTGCGATTTTATAAAAAGAAGAAAACGTTAGAGGAAAAAATTATAATGAAAATGTTTGAAAAGTCAGTGTTACAGCTGACTTATTAAATAGTCTAGGATTTGAAAAATCCACAAATGTATGTTTTTCATTTACTTTTAAAGCGTCGTATTTCCACTGAGTGCCTCTCGCGGCCGTAGCAACAAGTAAACGTGGACATTGGACATGCTCGACAGGATTATTATTTTAATTATTTTTATTTAAGTAATTCTATTTGGTTATTAGTATCCATTTGAGTTTATGTGAAAGTATAGTCGCCGGCACGTAACTTGGCAAGGTTTTGGCGTAGTGGGAGTAAGTTTACGGAGGCTTTTATTTAGTTATAAGGTTCTGTTTACGTTTTTAGTTATGCATTACCATTTCTGCTTGAGTATAGATTTCGAAATTTTTTCTCTTTTTGGTATATTGGCGTGTGCTAGCTGACTTGTGGCAATGAATTTAATTTAATTTCATGTTTTGTTGCGTAATACCTATATTATTTTGCGCAGTGCTGTATGCAATACATTTTTTTAACTGAACAGACAGCTGCAACTCCCTAGCAGCAGCTGGGGAGTTTGCTGCGCCATGTCTTCTCCCCAGCTAAAGCACTAATAAGTGGTTAAGGGCGGGCGTTTTGGGGGACTGTCTTATGTAATTTTGACGTTCGAAAAGTGCTGATTTTCAGCCTAGTTTGAATAAATGACTTTTGATTTTGATGTACATTTAGTGCAACATTTTTTTTTAAGTTTTATTGCTTGCCATTATTACCACGAGATAATAAGGGATTATTGATATAATTTATTTTTTAAACATGTTTGTTTAGGAGAAAGTTAAAGAAATCAAATGCGCATCTAATGATTCTTGCCAAGTTACGTGCCGGCGACTTTACCACTGCAAAAAGTGATTAGGTACCTACATACGTACGATCGATTTTTTATTTGATTCCTGTAAAGTAAAGTAGAATGGCTTGTAATTTGACGTACTTATTCCTTCCAGGACGTGATATTGTAACCCATTTTCAACAAATAAGTAAAGCCTAGGCGAAAGTTTATATATTCTTGAAAATTTCCCAAATTTCGCCACTAAATATCACTTTTCTTTAAACTCTAAAATTTAATGCCTTTCATTGCTATTCCATTGAGTACCTAATACTTTAACAAACCTTTTGCTGTAACCAAATTTTATAGAACACCAAACAGTTAAAAGTTAAAGGAAAAAGTTTGCTAACCATTTTCAAAACTCATTTACATTCATGAACCTTAACACAAGTTATCTCAAAATTTTTCTCTGGCATTTAGCGAACAAATTATATCATCATCATTATGTACACAATTGAATAGCAATGAAGGCTATTCAGTTTGAGAGTTTAGAGAAAAGTGATATTCAGTGACAAATTCTGAGAAATTTTCAAAAATATGTAGGTACATAAAAATTGGGTTTTCTC
Organism: Dicycla oo; assembly: GCA_948252095.1. Taxonomy (NCBI): domain Eukaryota; kingdom Metazoa; phylum Arthropoda; class Insecta; order Lepidoptera; family Noctuidae; genus Dicycla; species Dicycla oo. The sequence continues at coordinate 8,977,416 of OX411714.1, read as the reverse complement.
GAATCCCATAAATTTTCGCCTATGCTTTATGGGGGTCTTAATTGTTGCAAATGGGTCACGCTATCACGTCCTGGAAGGGATACCTACGTCAAATTACGAGTCACCCTGTATAGTGATTGGGCGTGCATTTAAATACACTGCTTGTGTTTTCATAGGTACTGTGCAAATAACATATACACATAATATATATGTATGTATAAACTCACGGCTTTTTCCCAAGAGGGTATAAATAAGTAACACGTTTCCCAGTGTAAATAGAAAATTATACCTATTTAGTTGTAAAGTAAAATACATACTACTTTAAATATAATATTTATTAGATGACACAAATTGTTACTAAATAATAATATAAGAATTGCCTCCCTGATATGTTCTTCATTTCTGTACAGTCAGCACAATTGGCGATCCTATGGATGCTGCTCGTAACGATCGTGGCTGGCAACGCGACAGTGGTGCTGGCACTCCTGCTGACCAAGGCCAGGAAAAGCAGGATGAACTTCTTTATCATGCAGTTGGCAATTGCAGGTAAGTTTTGTACTATTTGAGTCATTTGAATCATCGCTGTGCGGAAGATTTTTCTTCACAGTCACGACGTGCAGCTGCCGATCACTTTCTCCGTGCTTTAATTAATAAAACAAAATAAATATTGTTTTGTTTTACTTTTTTATGCTGCGGTCCCATGCATTCTCGCAGACCAGATCGCGCCAGGCTAGGCAGACAGACCGTGGGAACTGTCACATCTGGTGAAGTCTGCGGTGGCCTATCGTCGGAATGCACAACACGGGACGCGACAGGCCTCGACAGGCGTAGCGACGCCTGTCAGGGCCTGTTGGGCCATAGGAACTCGGCTTTATATGCACGTGTTCCTAAAGAAAGAAAATCCATTAAGACGATGACTTATGAAATTATCTCGTCACTGGACATTGGACATGAACCTATACTTTCCATGAGAGCGCTTGATTTTAGTATCTACTAGATATAAGATCAATCAGCACCCTAATTGCGTAACACACTATATCAATCAGAATCTGAATCAAATTTTGAAGCAAATTTCTAATCCATTGTTTCATATGTTGTCTACTCAGCAGCGTAAAAAACGCAAGGAATGTTATTGTACTGACAAAATGAAACCGATTCCGATTGATAGTGTGTTACGCAATTAGGGTGCGCATTAGAACTTGTGCAAACAAACATAATTAATGGTAATGTGTCTACGAAACGATTTGTTGTCACGTTTTCAAAACAAGTGTATAATAAGATTACGAAACAAGTGTGTTTCAAATCAACTGATAAAACGAAAATTTTGCAGATTTATTAGTGGGACTAATAAGTGTTCTGCCGGATTTGATACAGCGGATAACGATTACGTGGCTGGCTGGGTCCATCACGTGCAAAATGATGAAGTATTTACAGGTAAGCAGGTTTTGCCCTCCAGCAATGGATGAAATTAATGTTACGTAGAGCAGAACGTGATTTTTACTTTTGAATTTCCCATTATTTTCTTCAATATTATTACGGATAAATTGGTATTTTGAAATATTCATTAAGTATAGATGACGTTCTAAAATTTCAGCGTTATTGTGTTTCTTTATATTTATAATGAAGTTTGAAACGAAATACTTCTTAAGTAGAGCTTTTGCAATGAGTTGTTGACCTTGGAAACATCGACGAGAAAAAGATCAAAGGGTCCGTGCTGACCTTGATTAAAATTGTTGGGAAAACTTGCTCTATATTAATGTGCATAAGAGCTTCCCAACGATTTTATTTCTCTCACAGACCCTTTCATTTTCTAAGCAATCTGACTTTATTTAGTTAGGTACAATTTTAAAGTCACCTTGAAGTGTCAGAAATGAGATAATCTAAATCTACCTATCTATATCTATTCTATATCTATATACCTACGATTAATAAAACAGAAGAGATTTTTGTTTGTTTGTTTGTGTGAACCCGCTAATCTCCGGAACTACCAGTTGAATTTGCAAAACTAGCCCAATTTAATAGACCAATTCTCGAGGAAGGCTATAGGCTATTTAACATCACGCTAAGACCCTAAAGAGCCAAGCAACAAAAAAAAGGGCAGGCGATGCGACGGGCTTGGTCGGGAGAACAAGCATGCGGACGAAGTTGCGGGCAGAAGCCTAGTAATACAATAAATATAATTTTGTTAATCACTTTGGTATTATTTTAGGGTGTGGTCACATATTCCTCGACATACGTGTTGGTGGCACTCAGTGTGGACCGATGTGATGCAATCACCCATCCGATGAACTTCACCGGAAGCTGTAAGTATTCCTTCCTTACCAGCAAAAAGCAATATTTTGTTCCCCATACTCATCATCGTTGCTTAGTTTTTGTTGTTTAAGCTTATCTTAACTTTAAGTAACATTTATGAGTAGGAAGGTTGTTTATGTATAGATAATATTGATGGTCTAGAAGACAAACGTGCTAAGTGCAAAATTTTGAATTTTTAACATTTCAATGCCAAATGTACTAAATAAGCATGCTCTACCGTTTGGATTCAAAATTTTGCATCGTGGCTTGTGGTAGGAGTTAACTGGCAGAAATTGTGACGTAACGAAAAAACGATACGCCGCCGTCAGTTTCTAGTGTAGTTTTTTAGTAAACTAAAAACTATACTAGATGGCTCTGTAACACAAAAACTTTTGACACTTGAATCTTGAGACCATATTAGAATACCAGTATTTTACATAGAGCTGCTACCTATCAGACCTCCACAACCCAGATACTGGGTAATACGATAAGACTGGTTGTCAGACTTTCGAGCTTCTGACGACCCGTAACGACTGTCAAAAATCCACGAATCACAGCCGGGACCGACGGTTTAACGTGCTTTCCGAGGCACGGAGGAATCTCATTATGTAAAGGTGGTCACCCATCCACGGATTAACCCCAGCAAGCGTAGCTTAACCTGATGGATCGACCCATGCGGCTGTTCATTACTTAGCCACGAGTTCCTCGTTAAAAGTAAAAAAGTAAGGGTACTAAATTGAGACATAAGGTATACATGTCTCAACCCAACAAATTCCATTACAAAACTACATTCACTTTTATCACATTGCTAAAAGTTTTAAAACTTCCAAGTCCTCCGTCCAAAAATAGATAAGTCCGCGTCGTCCAAGACTTGAAGAAAATAACTGTCTATTTGTAACAGCGGTTTTTCTGATATAAATCGTTACGTAACATTTTTCTGGACCAAGTTTGACTAGACAAACAGTATGAGTGCTTGACCAAATAAAATATAGGATCATTGGTAATTATGTCGGCAATCCATTAAGGGGATGTAAGAGAGGTCATTTGCAACCAAATGACTCCATATGATGCCTATGCAAATGTGAACTTTTTTTTTTTCAGAAATCGACCATTTTATTAAAAAAAGCCTGCTCAAAATTATGAAAATTGTAACGATTTGTAGTTCTGATTAAAAAACTCTTAAAGGTAATTGTTATTTTATGGTTGATGATTATGTATTGAAGTGTTAGCAAGCAGATATTAACAAAAAAAAATCATACAAAGTTTTTATTTTACACATATACCGCAGATATCTTCAAAAGAATCAAAAATGTCAAATTACTCGAAGATGGCTGACGACAATTGTTTTCTAAAGACAATTTTTATTTAATATTGAAGTATTAGCCGCTGACGCGAACAAGCAAATAGTAATAAAAAAAATCATGCATTGGTTTATTTTTTTTTTTAATTCTCAAATACCGCAGATATACCTCAAAAAAATGTAATAAGTCAAATTATTAATTTCATAAGAGTCATAAGGGGTCATTTGGTTGCAAATGACCTCACCTACATCCCCTTAATAAATTGCCGACAATAACCCTGACTATAACCGGTACACTGATCTAATATAAGATAGTGAGAATGTTCTAGATTCCCTAGAAAAAGTTCTCAAGTATGTCTTAGCACTCGCAGAGGATCATAACTTAGCCTAAGTTAAACTTAAGGTATAACTTTGACAAACTCCAGGCAAGTGTCGTTGCATATTTTGCAAACTTTGCTAGTAACCAAGAATTTGTTCCGCTTACACTGTTACCAGCTTTGTTTATTATTACACAGTCAATTGTTTTATAGAACTAAATTATTTTTAAGAAAAGAAGTTGGAGCGTTATTCATTTGTTTTGTTTTTGTTCTTTGCAAATGAATTTCATCTCAAAGTGAGGGCTTTTTTTGGTTTTTACGTCTTGTCTTTATCTAGCGTATTTCCGATATACTGAGTAAAAAATTTAACGCCAGGAGTAGCTTACTATAAGATTGGAGTATGTTATGAGGCCTAAAAATGAACCAACCCATTATGTCTCCATAATAATATCGTGTTTTTTTTTTTCATACAGGGCGCAGAGCTCGTGCGCTTATCCTAGGAGCATGGTTCGTCAGCTTCCTATTCTGTGTACCGATGCTATTTCTATTTGACGAAGCCAATGTTGAAGGTATGTAAAGCCAAAATAAATCTACCATAAATAGGAGCAGACTTTTGCAAACGAAGCTACAAATAAATAACTGTATATTTATATAGTGGCATCCCAGATAGTTTATTTAGATGCAAATTGTAATTTTAAATCAGTTGCAAAGATTTTGAAAATATTTTAAGAAAAATCAAATTATTTTCAAAGCAGATTCTTTAGATTGAGTAGGTGTGACCTACGATGCTCATACTGAAGATTTTCAAAGGAATTTAGAGAAGACTACCCACGCATTATGTGCAGACAATCTAGTAGTCTGGCTTTTAATAATACTTTAACCTCTTACAACTTAATCGGTTTTATTTTATGAGGGTTTGGGTGAAAGTCTTAAAGTTACGATAGACATCTTGCTTGGGAATATTGTGTTACATTTTCTAAAGTATGCAAAAGTTTGAGATGGGCATTGCCATCGTAAAAGTGTGAAGACATCCTCGCTCAACATTTCTATTATTTCGGACAAAATTATAGAAATGCTGAGTGACGAGAATTTTTGTTTGTAAGAAAAGTATGTGGTGAAAATATTGTAGATTACTAAAATAACTGGATTAGGAATTAGCAAAATATTTTAAAAGGCTATGTAAAAATTTAATAAAAAATTACATTGATTAACGAAGTTTGTAGAATTAAATGGTTGAAGTCTGTTCTGTTTTGGAATTATTAAGTTATCAAAACAGAACCGACTTCAACAATTTAAAGGTAAACGGCAAAGGAAAATGACCTTGTAGTTTGAAAACTAGTCTCTAAGGTAGTAACGAAATCTCATAATTTAAAAATTACCCCATAGATACTAAATAACCTAAGTTAAGTAAGTTTAAGCTTGTTTTGCGAAATAAATATGATAATGCATGCATGATTATGTATAATATGCTAACATTCCAGTACTTTCTAGGCATATACCAATGCTGGTCAGGCATCAGCAAGCTCCAATGGCGGATATGGATGACGAGCGTCTTCGTGTCACTATTCGTAGCCCCAGCACTGACAATATCCGCCTGCTACGGTGTCATTGTGGTCACAATACGCCAGAAAAGCAGTCGAGTGTTGGGTAGACGAGCTACGGCGACAAGACAATGTAAGGTTTTTTAGTTGTGTAAGTTTTTTACGGCTTCACTCCCGAGATATTTATAGGAACCGTTCATTTTTGGAAATGAAAAGTAGCCTACGTAACTTTCCAGTCCATAATAATATTTCTATGCAAAAAAAAATACGTCGTTGCGTTGCTCCATTGTTCCGTGAAAGGGTAACAAACACTCATATCACTACGTATTATAAAATTACCGAACGGATTTTCATACGGGTTTCACCAATGGACAGAGTGATTCATGAGGAAGGTTTAAGTGTATAATTCGTGATAAATGATAAATGATTTTTATTTCTGTAAGTAGGTTTGTACAAACACTTTTACAAGTCAATATTTTTTTTTTTAAACTAGATGAGGTCGGCGTTTCCTATCTGACTACTCTGAGAAGAAAGGCCGAAGCAAACTCAGAGGTCACAGTCTCTTATAAAGTCCAGACATAATCTTGGTCACTTCATGTGAAGACCGTGTAGATTGGTGTCTGAAATGGTCTTTTGAGGAAAGAACCAAACAGATTGAGAGGACCTGTCCAGTCAGTGAACGCATTTGTCAGTAATCGCGCAGCTCAACTCAGAACTTAAGGAGCTCAACGATTCGACGAACAATACCAAAGAAAGGACATTGGGGTAGGCCGCATAGATTACTCAAACTGCCAGACCATGATTAAAAATAACTGAGAGAAAAAATAAAACAAACAAAAAAAAGCAATGACCTACATAGTCTTCACATTCACAATAAAGTAAAATAATATAATACTTACAAAGTAAATATTCATGTCAACATTCAGTATGCAAAAATAAAAATAATATAAAATTTGGAGCAGTTCAATCCCAAGCCTTTTTGTCCTCAATATAATGTTTAACGGTATAAAAAGCTTTCTGACACAACTTGCGTTTAATGAATGAAAAATAAAACGGAATTACTACATTGTTTACCTAGATTACCACATAGAGTAAATTTATTTCTGGTAGTACGATCACGTGGGATATTTTTCGACATCCATGTGGGCGAAGCCGCAGGCAAAAGCTAGTGTAATATCAATCTGCCTAGCCTTTTCCCAACTATGTGGGGATCGGCTTCCAGTTTAACCAGATGCAGCTGAATACCAGTATTTTACATGGAGCGACTGCCTATCTGAGCTCCACAACCCAGTTACTGGGTAATACGATACCCCTTGGTATGACTAGTTGACAGACTTTCGGGCATCTGACAACCCGTAACGACTGTCAAAGATCCACGAATGACAGCCGGGAGCAACGGCTTAACGTGATTTCCGAGGCACGGAGAAGTCTCGGTATGAAAAGATGGTCACGCATCCACAGACCAACCCCGGCAAGCGTAGCTTAACCTGATCGATCTACCCGTGCGGTTGTTAGTACTTAGCCATGAGCTCCTCTCAAGCTAGTGTATATTATAATTATAATATTAGCTATTAGGTAGGTATTACTGGGGCACGATCAAGCAGGTGAGCCTACTGATGGTCAGTGGTCACCGTCACGTATTTGACTTCTCCAATACCAGGGGCGTCGCAAGCGCACGTTGCCATCGTAGAGTTAGAGCTGAAGTGTCTGTAATAACACCAGGCACTCATACCCTTTCAACCAGACGCTATACAGGATGAAATTGAATTCATGGGCATCCTTTTAAGGGGTCATTGTATGTACTCGTCATTATTAATAACTTTTACTGTGAGTCCAAACTGAACTCGCAAAAAATCAGCTGTTTCCTACAAAATGCTGACTTTTTTGCGATTTCAGGTTAGCTCCCATAGTAAAAGTTGTTCTTAATGATAAGTACAATGACCCCCTAAATAGATGAATGAATGAATTCAATTTCATCCTGTGTTCTGTGTAAATCTGACTGTGAAAACTTAGGTGAAGAGAACTATGAAGCGAGCAGTCAATAGTGTCAATCCCTAGCATCAGGTGGAATGACAGATCACCTCAAGCTCATTTTACTTAAGTTTTCACAGCGAGATTTTTACAGGATAAACCGGCAGATCACCGCAACGCTGTCAGCAAAAAACTTAACTAATTACTTCTTTAAACTAAGTTTTAGCGAGTCACACTTAATTAATTAAACTAAGTAAGTAAGTAATTAGACTTTTTTGGTCATCCCTAAGTTGTAATTTGGGTGAAAGTTAGCGAGATTGTGATTGGCTGGTTGGTACTCGCAAATAGTTTTTTTTTTTTTTATGTAGGCTAAATGTATACTGAATTAGATTAGTGGTATATAAATGTGTTAGAGGTTTTAGTACTGTGATAATTTTCCCAGCTAATGTGATAAGGTGTTTTTCCACTGCTGCATATGAGTCTAATTACAGAGAGTCCTCTTTGTTAAGGTAGCAACATTTCGGTACTTCTTCATTTAAGGCGAAAGCGTCAGGGTAGCCCGCGAAATTCAAATTTTCTTACGTTTTTTGCAATTTACAAGGCAGTATTAGGTTGCACGTTGATCAAAATGTGATTGATCGCGACCGTAACAAGTGTGTATTTATAGAGTTATAATCATTAAAAACATCAATACAACTTTTTAAGACCAGGTAATCCTAATGAATGACTATGTCATAAAATCTTGACATTTGAGGATTATACTAAACTACTAAAGGACAACCACTACTACTACTTTAGAAGTACTACTTAAGGAGTTGTATAACATATTTGTTACGGTCGCGAATCATACTTTATTCAACATACTACCTATTACTGCGACATGCGAATTGCAAAAAACGTAAGAAAATTTGAATTTCGCGGGCTACCCTGACGCTTCCCCCTTAAACACCCTGATATATCAATTGGGTAGTAGATATTTTGAGCCTATCTCCTATTCAATTATTAAGGTGTGTTGGCAGTTGGAGCACCTACAGCCGCTAAATTATGCATGGAATAAAATGAAGTATAACACCGAAAATAATATTGAAAACTTCTCGGAAAATCTATCAGGTTGGCACAAAAGTAATGAGACACTCGGTTTAGGTTATATATTTTTTATTATTATTACAATACAAAAAGCTTAGTCAATAATGTTACCATTACCATCTAAGACCATTAGCATCTAAGACTTTTTGCCAACGATCCGGCAAAGTTTGGATGCCTTTCGACCAGAACTCTGATGGATGTGCCTCGAAAAAGTTGTTCAACTCCGCCTCTACAGCAGAGAAATCATTAAATTGTGCGAATATTCTTTCAGGGCTCTATACAAATGATAGTCTGATGGGGCGAGGTCTGGGGAATTAGGTGGGTGGGGTATCGTCTCCCAGCCCAAGTTCTCCAACTGTTGGCGAACGGCAGATGCGACATGAGGTCGAGCGTTATCGTGTAGTAAAACTACATTGACTCGTCTTCGTCCTTTTTTTTTTTTGGATAGCAGTAGATAGTTTGGTGAGCTGGGTTCAATATTTGTCAGCGTTTATAGTTTCATTGTGTACTAGTTCATAAAACTGCATGCCTTGCGCGTCCCAGAAACAGCAAAGCAGAACTTTCGAGCGGTTGTTTTGACTCAGCTTCAGTTGAGTTCGTGGCGTTTCTTCTGGAGGCAGCCAAAAAGCACGACGTGTATCATTCTCGTAATGAAACCATGATTCATCTCCAGTAACCAGATCAAACAAAAACTCTTTACGTCGGGGTCGCAGCAAAAGTGATTGACAGATAGCGACAGAGACTGCACGACTGGCGTCTGTAAGGATGAGCGGTACCCACCGAGCCAAAACTTTTCGATACCCAAGCTCATGCAGATGGTTTTCCACGGCGGGGTGATTGCAGTTAAGTGCTTCCGCTAATTCACGAGTGGTAGCATCCGGATTCGACTGCAGTTCGCGACGTAAATCGTCATCATTCACTGCGGGTGGTCGTCCAGAGCTTGCTGACTTTCAAGGCTCCTGTCTCCTGATCTAAAATGGTCAAACCATCGGGACACCGTCACATGGCTTGTACTTCCAGCTCCCAATGCAGTGTTGATATTGTCAGCCGCAGCCCGCGCACTGTGGTCTAACAAGTACTCGTATAAGTATATTGTTCGAACTTGTCGCTCGTCATTTTTCTTCAAACTGACTAAACCGATCGCGAGGGCGGCTTTATATACCCCCACATCACAAGAACCTAGAATGTTCTACAACATTCTAGAACATTATCGAAAGCAATTAACTTGAAAAAGGAAATGTATAGAAATTTTTAGTGTCTCATTACTTTTGTGCCAACCCAATAGAATCAAACTCGACAGTTTATTTTAAAAGGACACCAGTTAATCTAAGTAGTTCTCAAAAATGTTCGCAGGCGTCCTTTGCCTCCTTGGTAAATGGATTTATGTGATAGAAAAATATACTTTTCACACGATAGAATGGTACACTATTACATTATTATACTAGTAATTTATTATATTAGTATACTACTTCTTTTCGTGAAGTGCCGTAAAATGGGGTTACTTTGATAACAACTTTTGACTTATGAAAAACTTATTTTTATTTTATCTACAACGCCATATTAAAAAGAAACTATCAGTAGTTGGCACTTCTGATAGTTTCTTTTTATTTTGGCGTAGTAGATATTATAAAACTAAGTTTTTCATAAGTCGAAAGTTGTCATTAAAGTAACCCCGTAGTATCAAAGAAATCCCATTTTACCCTCCTCCTCAATAAGTAGGTAAGTTCAGCCCAAAAAGTTGGAGCTACCGCCCTATTTTATACGTAGTAAATAAACTGAAGCCACACATATTAATATTTCCGAAATAAATAAGCCAAAACCAAGCGAAAATAACAAAACACCGGCTAAAGTCAAGGTCAAACCGGCAAACGTGCCCGAACTGACGATGTCTGGGGTCCATAAAGTATAGACTGCAAACCACTCCGGATTTATGTCGAAAATAAAAGGTTATCCGTTTCTTATTGAATAAGTAAACGAAGGTTAAGAAAAGAAAACGATAAACTAGGTTATGGAGGATTATCTTGGAATGAGGAGAATATCAACTTTAGGGGTTATCAAATATTGTTGAAGTGTAAACAAAGTACCTATTGGTTCTTAAGGGTGGTTGCATATCTGATGGAAAATGCGTCGCGTATCGTCGGTCGCGTAACGCTAGATCGGAGAAGTAGATAATAAAACATTCAACCGTACACATTCAATCGATGATACCTTAGCGCGTCGAGTGTACTAATTTATTGGAATTTAACGAAGTTACGCCCGACGCATCTTCCGCGAATCATTGTTGTGGAATATCTAAACTGACAGCTCTTGATCCCGGTTTATATATGCTCATCGAGTTCAGTTTCATTGGTGAAATTTGCCTTTAAATTACTAGGTATAACGCATAGTCCTATAAGATCCTATTTTGACCCGACTGCCCCAGAAGAAGGGTAAAGTTTTTTGACGAGCTGGTTAACTGCTGTGCAAAATTACATGTTCGTGAAACTAAGAAGCTTCGCATCTTGAATATCTACATTTGAATGCTAATTACTGAGCTCCCTAAGATGAAAGAGAGAGTAGTAGAACTTATATTAGGGAGTGATTAAATTAAACTCTCTCTGAGTTTAATTTAATCACTCCGTAATATAAGTTTGAACTCATGTTGGCTGATTCATTCGTGCGGTTTGTTGGGACAGGTTTATTGAAACTGTTTCTGGCACTTTCCTCAAACAGCCACTCTGGATGCTACCCTGCATTTTGTTAGACGATCGTCATCTGCTTTTCCAACTATGTTAGGGTCGGCTTCCAGTCTAACTGGATGCAGCAGTATTTTACAGCGACTGTCTATTTGACATCCACGATATCCCTACAAATACAATACTCCTTGGTAAGACTGGTTGTCAGACTTTCGGGCTTTTCTTTTATTTTATTACACGATAATTTTTTTATATTTAATGTCTGGACTTTAAAAGAAACTTTGACCCCTGAATATCAATCTGCCTAGCCTTTTCCTAACTATGTTGGGGTCGGCTTCCAGTCTAACTGGATGCAGCTGAATACCAGTATTTCACATGGAGCGACTGCCTATCTGACCTCCACAACCCAGTTACTGGGTAATACGATACTCCTTTGTAAGACTGGTTGTCACTTCCGGGCTTCTGACGACCCGTAACGACTGTCAAAGATCCACGAATGATAGCCGGGACCAACGTGCTTTCCGAGGCACGGAGGAATCTCGGTATGAAAAGATAGACTTTGACCCCTGAGTATGTTTGGCCATTTCTTCTCAAGGCTAGTCAGATAGGAAATGTCGACTCCATCTAGCTTTTTATTTAATATGATGTGAAAAAGTGTTTCCGATATCATAATTACAGAATAACCAATTTCATTTCATTAATTTGATATTTAATTCTGGTAGAAAATAATTGAATTAATAAGTATTATTAGGATATTATGAGAAACGAAAGCTTGATAATAATTCATTTACTCATATTTACGTGGGTCGCAGTTGTCGTGGGTGTTAATAATTACAAATTAGGATCTAAAGAACGCCTTCAACATAACACAATTAATTATGTCGACGCTAACGCGAAAATATAATTAAAATTGCTTATCTACTCTCATATCGTAATATTCGAATTATTAACTTCAAAGCGAGGTAATATTGACATAATTTATATACACAATACCAAAATTTAAAACTAAAATCATATTATAACACTTTTTAGGGTTCGTACCTCAAAAGGAAAAAACGGAACCCTTATAGGATCACTCGTGTCTGTCTGTCGGTCCGTCTGCCATAGCCAATTTGCTCCGAATCTAATGGACCGATTAAGTTAAAATTTGGTATAGGTATGTATTTCTGTAACCCAAACACGGGCGTGTAACGTAAATGAATAAATTTTGAATATGGGGTCAATTTTGGGGGGCAAATAGGAAATTAAAAAAAAAAGTTTTGCAAACTGTACCGTGTGACATATCAAATGAAAGGTGTTACTGTGAGGGTCTTAAATATGTTTTTTTTTATAATTTTTTATATAAATCATTTTAAAGTTATTTAAGAAAATAGACGAAAATTTACCATTCCCCCCCTTATCTCCGAAAGTACTGAGCCTCAAATTTTGAAAAAAAATACAAAGAATAGTTCAATACCTATAGATTACAGGAAAACCTATAAGAAGTCTATGGTCTTAAAACAACATTGTAACTCTCTCAACGCTGTGCATACAAACTTACATTTGCAGTTGGAATGTATGGGAGAACATGTTTTTCAACTACAATGTTAAGATTGTTCTTGAGATTCATACCAACTACGGAACCCTTCATTGTGCGTAGTCCGACACGCAGTTGGCCGGTTTTTTCTCTAACAAAATAATGTTATAAAACAATTTTTTTACCATTACGATCAGGGCAAAACCCAGACGTAAACCAAACCAAGGAGCTTCCATCAATTTTTTTTTTTTTTTTTGTTATGGAACGCTTATACAGGGCGCGCCAAAAATGTTTTGTTTCCAATTTTCACTTGTCTGTGGCAGCGCCCACTTTAGTACAGATTAATACAGATGGGACACTCCGCAGTTTAGGCATGAAGCTACAAATACGCGGCGGGCCCATGTCACAGGGCCAATTCAGTAGGACGGTCGCGCGCCGCCGGGTCGCACGTCAACTCAACGTATACTCACGCGCCGCGTAGCATCGTCCGTTCGTCGCAAGAAAAAGGAAAACTAAACTATATTGCATCGCATTTGGCTGCATAAGTTATTATTTATGCAGCCAAATGCCAAAAAAACGTGAGGTTCGGAACTTCACGTTTTTTCACTTCTAAAGGACACCAAAAGGTAAAGAAATGCACGTCTACCAATAAGTGATTATCTACTTACTAAATGTGTACATTTATTATTCTTATTTACGTATATGTCACCCGTATTTACGTAGTTAGAATATTAATTATTTATTACAATTATATATTATAATTATAGTAGGTATACTTATATTTTTCATAGATTTAGTTATCATCAAAATCGAGCCCGAGACTCTTTTGAGTACTTTTCGCTATTCCTCATAGTTTCGGATTTGGCTATCCACGCCCACTTGAAAAATGCAACCTGTATGTTTATGTACAGGTTGGTATAGACTATAGGTTTCATTTCAGTATATATAAGTAGAGGCAATCAGCATAGAGTTTTCTCAACTATATTAGGGTTGGCTGCCAGTCTAACCGGATGCAACTGAATACCAGTATTTTACATGGAGCGACTGCCTATCTGACCTCCACAACCCAGTTACTGGGTAACACGATACCGATTGGTAGGATTAGTTGTCAGACTTTTGGGCTTCTGACGACCACCGTAACGACTATAAAAGATATACGAATGACAGCCGGGACTAAATATCCGAGGCACGGCGGGGTCTCGGTATGTAATTGATGGTAACCCATCCACGAACTGACCGCGCCAAGCGTAAATTACATAAACCTACATGGGCACTTATGAAACGTCAGATGCTGGGTGCACGGTTCCAATTGGTTGTTTCCTATGGAGAAGAGCCGGTAAGGAACTCCACTGTTAATGTTTTAAAAATGATTGACTTTACAATGTTTTCAAATTACAATATTTTTAGGTATGGAACGACAGTGTAGGCCTGTCAACAAATTCTACTAGGTAACACCTTCGTTTGATTGTCTTGGCGCTTTTCTAGTACCTTATGTTAACATATCACTATCTGTGATTTTCAGTTATTTACTCAACAAATATCGATGTGGAGTTCGATAACAATAAAATGAAGAAAAGGAGACCACAACGCGCAACTGACATAAATAAGGAATAGACACAATATTATTACAAAGGCACAATACGGCCACACTGGTGAATACAATAGAACTCTATCACAATATGTCTTGGGTTCTGAATGATATGGTTTCATATGTGACATCTGTTATGTGTCAATGGGGAAGAAAACTGTCAATTAGTTCCGCGTAGATGGCGCTAGGTGTTTAACCTTAATATTACGTATAAATGCGAAAGTAAGTTTGTTTGTTTGTTTGTTACCTTTTCACGCCTAAACCACTGAACCGATCATTCTGAAATTTTGCATATACGTTGTCAGGTATACAGAAACGGACATAGGGTACCTTTCATCCTGAAAAAAAGTACTGTTCCCGAGGCAAACGACAATAACGTTCTTATGATAGTAGATGGCGCCACGTCTCTTTCGAATCATGATTGAATTATATTATTATAGAACTTTAGTAGTGTGTTAAAAGTTTTTTTTTTTAATTTAAGTACCTAATACATTTTGTGAGTCTAGCTAGTGTCGATAGACCGGTTTTTCATAATACTATAATTGCGCAAGTGAGTTTGTTTGTTTGTTACGCTTTCACACTAAAACAGCTGAACGGATTTGGATGTAATTTGGCACATGGGTAGAATATGACCTGGATTAGGATAAAAAAGGATACCTTTGATCCTGGTATTGCATTCCCGTGGGATAATTTCCGACAACCCCGCGGGCGAAGCCACGGGCAAAAGCTAGTGCCTCATAAAATAATCAATACACTTTTGATCTGTGTAGTTATTATCATTTAACAGTAGTAATAAACCCAGATATTAATGGTATATTTTTATTGCAGACAGTGACGATCTGGACAGCCGGCGGGCGAGCAGCCGCGGCATCATACCGAAGGCCAAAATTAAAACTGTCAAGATGACCTTTGTTATTGTTTTTGGTAAGTGATTTATTTATTTTTCTGGGTCCTAAATGTCATTATTCATGTGGTTCTTCGTCGACTAGCCCCCACCACCCCCCTGACCCCGTCTACCATCGAACATCTAGATGCACTGCAAAGTTACCATCCAAACCTATTTGCCATTCCACCAATTCGCACTAAGCGCTTCCAAACATCCTTCATAATGCACACAGCAAAAGAGTGGAACTCACTACCTGCGTCTGTGTTTCCGAACGCTTACAACTCGAATCTTTTCAAAGTGAGAGTAAACACGCTTCTTCTGGGTAAGCTCACTCCATCGTCGACTTCGTCTCCGTCACATCTGACCTAGACTATTTATAGTCAAGAGCAAACTCATCTTAAATAAAAAAAAAATAAAAACTATGACACTTCCACGACTGACACTCCTGCCAGTGTCAATGTATTTTTTTAGCTGTTTTATTTTGCAGTATCAAAGCATCTTTGAACACTAGGTCCTAAATTCGGTCCCAACAAAGTTGGCCAGAAGTTATAGGGGCTTTCATTATTATCACTGTAGCCCAGAGTATGAATTTGTGCTCGTTTAATGTCAAAAGAATCGCCCCACATTATACAAGATGTAAGTGTAAACAGTATCAACCTTTTAATGGGTCATTGTACTCATCATTATGAACAACTTTTACTATGGGACCAAACGTGAAATCGCGAAAAAAAATCAGCTGTTCACTACATTTCTGTTCGCATAATTCGTCAAAATGTACTGGTCCCATAGTAAAAGTTGTTCATAATGATGAGTACTATGACCCCTTAAACGGTTGCCACAGTTCACTCCTACACCCTGTATAAGTCCTATATAACTCTGACTGGCAAACCAACATTATTGTTGCAACAAAATCCACCTTAGCTAAAAATACTTTCCCATAAAACACAATAAACATGTTACGTCAGTATTTTTATTTCGTCAACATGTTATTAGTTTAATAACTCATTCGTGTTACTCTAACAACACGTCACAAGTCACGCTGACGGACAGACACGCATACAAAAACATGGTAAAGTAATATTATTAGAACGTGTATTGGGACGTGTGGGGTAAAGCTAGAAGATACTATTAAAAAAATATATTTTTCAAAACTTTTATGCTGTATGTAGTTTAACAGTTTACATTCTGTCAGATAATTAGTTTGTAGGTACCTTCGCGGATATTTGCACTTTTCAATCTTATTACCTTAGTAAAAAGGTTGAAAGTGGTTCACCGCAAATATTCGCGGTTGTACCTATGCAAAACAACAAAGAATTATTGAATAAAATTTATGTGGTTACGTCGACTGTTCTTTATACAGGGTTACTGGTAAAACACCAACAAACTCTTAAGGGGTCATTGTACTCATCATTATGAACAACTTTTATAATGGGACCAAACCTGAATTCGCGAAAAAAGATCTGCTGTTTCACACATTTTGACGAGTTTTGCGAACATAAATGTAGGAAACCGCTGATATATTTTTCGCGATTTCAGGTTTGGTCCCATAGTAAAAGTTGTTCATAATGATACAATGACCCCTTTAGAGGTTGTTGTTGTTTTACCAATAACCCTGTATACATAAAAAACAGCATATGTATAACTATTCATAACTATTAGTCCGCGGTCAATATAGGATGATGTTTTGTTTACATTTATATATATGTTCGACATATGCTGTTTTTTTTTTTTGTGTCAGGGTTATATAATATACATATAATATAAACACTTGAGAGGTTAAACTGAAAACATAATTATGTAGTAGCCATTATACTTTTAACATACAAACACATTTTAAATACCTAATACTTGTCTTTCCTTTACAAAAGGCATCTTTGCTGCATTTTTGTCCACGGAACAAAATCAACTTATAAGATCAGCGTGTCTAATCATAAAAACATGGTGGGCACAATTTGTTAATTAAATAATATCTTTGGAAATGAACACACGAATTGTATAAAATTAAATCAAATTATAAATACATCAGCACTCTAATTGCAACGCACTATCAATCGGAATCTGAATAATTTTGAAGCAAATTGTTAATCCATTGCTTCATATGTTCGAAAAATTTGTCTGCTCGACAACGTAAATCACGCAATGAATGTTGTTGAACTGTCAAAATTAAACCGATTCCGATTGATAGTGTGTTACGCAATTAGGGTGCTGGTCTTCCGAAACAAATATTAGTTCCAGTACATAAATTCTAAGCGATAGGTTACAACGGAAATTAATGGCTGATGCCTCAGAAACGGAGGTAGAGGTAAGATTTGTATTAATATAAATTAAGTTTAAGTTTAGTCTCATGTTTAGTCTTGAGGTAGGATACGTAAGAAAACATCGTCCAGCTTTCTAATAGGTTATCTCTGTGGAAATTAGTAAGACTATAACCTATTTTCAGTAAAAGACAGACCGCTATTGATGATAGACCACATAATTCTATCTATCCTTACATTGCTTTCGTTCATTGGTGTTCGTTTTATCTGTCTTAGATTATTGGGACGTTAAAACCATAGATAGATAGGTTTTTCTATCTCCAATGTGGCAAAATTGGTAATGGATAGAATTGGGTTCGGCCGTAAGATAGCATACAATGTAATTAGTACAAGGTATGGTCAAGGAAATTAATTGTAGTTTTTTTGTAGTGTTTTTTTCTTCTCAGCTCTTTGGTTGGTTTTTTGCAATATTTACGGACCGTACAGTAAATGCAGCTTGTGGTGTGTTATGTTGTGGATGTGTTATGACCTATAGAAAATCCATGCAAATAGATGAAAATGAAATATCGTTTTCATCTATTTGCTTGGACTTTCTGACAATTCCATATGTATATAAAATTGCAGCCTTTGTAGGATGATATAGAGGGTTTCTTTTAGGTTTAGGAAAAGGTGATTCAGGATTGACGCCTATAGTGGAGAGTACTCTAAAGACCAAATAAACGGTTTGTTGTTTTTGTCTTTGAGTTAGTAGTCAATGTGTTTACCTGTTCGAATAGTGAGTTACTCTACAATAATTTTCTCATTCTTTATTTTTATGTAAGTTGGCCGATATGATTGAATTGTTACGTAAAAAAAAATGTACGGTACTACCTATATATCGATCTGGTCACCTCTCAACTCTTACTACAAATATTTGTAGTCTCTCAACCAAGTCTTTGGACAGTAAAGTTCGTCACGCCATAATAAACAAAAAAATACTGCCTCCAATCCTGAGAATAAATACGACGAGCTAATAAAGAGAGACAGAGTGTTCGTGTATTTGTGAGTGTTTTTTTATTTTATTTTATTCTTATAAAGTACAATTATTACAAACACGATGTAAATTGTTAATGAATAAATTGAAATTGACAGAATCTCGAAGTCTGATTCCAAATTCCTCAACCTGTTATAAATTACAAAAAAAAAAGTTATGTTTCTCATAATATGTGCGTGAGTTGTGGTACCTTGATAGATAAAATATTACTAGAATTGAAAACGTGTTATTTAAAGTAAAATCATTATCATCTGCCTAACCTTATCCCAACTATGTTGGGGTCGGTTTCCAGTCCAACCGGATGCAGCTGAATAAAGTATTTTACATGGATCGATTGCCTATCTGACCTCCACAACATAGTTTATGGGTAGTACGATAACTCTTGGTAAGACTGGTTGTCAGACTTTCGAGCATCTGACGACCCGTAAAGTAAAATGTTATGTAAAAATATTTAGTTTTAATTCTGCAATAACTGGATTTTACCAAGCTTAAATTGAATGCAGCACCACCGAGCCCGCAAAAATATTCACATGCAGAAGTTGCGATTAATAATAAACAACATCGAACCCAAACTTATACTCGACACGTGTTAAAAGTTGACTAACTAGTAAAACGTAATTTGTTCAGATTTCTAGAAATAAGGTACCTAAGTTATTTCATTTTTAGAGGCTGCTCATTCGCGCTTGGCACTTTTCTTTACTCCATACTCAATGAATCTGCCTAGCCTTTTCCCAACTATGTTGGGGTCGGCTTCCAGTCTAACCGGATGCAGCTGAATACCAGTACCTACTTTACATGCAGCGACTGCCTATCTGACCTCCACAACCCAGTCATTGGGTAATACGATACCTCTTCGTAAGACTGGTTGTCAGACTTTCGGGCTTCTGACACCCGTAACGACTGCCAAAGATCCACGAATGACAGCCGGGACCAACGGCTTAACGTGCTTTCCGAGGCACGGTGGAGTCTCGGTATGTACAGATGGTCTATGGATCTATGGACCAACCCCGGCAAGCGTAGCTTAACCTGATGAATCGACCCTTGCGGCCGTTATTATTTAGCCACGAGCTCCTTTTTCTTTTCTCCATACTCAAAGGTCAAATCTGTTAGAAAGCTATAAGAAACGTAAGAGTCATCGCGATATGACAAGAGGCCACAAAAACTGGCGACAATAAAAACAGTTTACGACCCCCTCCATCATGTCTAACTGGGGGGAATTGTTGTCTTAAATCTCCCACAACTCGACGTAAAATAGACATAAGTAAATTACTAGTTAAACTGTTTACTTTTCTCGGAGATCAGGGAGAAGTTTGTGACGAGAAATATCCAATAATCCCTGAACCTTGATCATTAACTTTTTTTTTTATTGGTGACTGGACCTGCTCTTGATCTCAATCACGCAATGGATAGCGATGGATAGGGTCTATGATGGAACGAACGTGACCAGAAGATTCTTGTGTTCACTCTTGCTTTGAAGACAGACGGGTTATATGTGGAAGGGAAGACAGACAGTGGCAGAGAATTCCACATTTTCGCTGTGCGCATAATAAATGTGGAGAAAAAGCGCTGAGTACGACTCTTCGGAATATCACCTTGCAGTACGTCTGGTAGTCCGGTAGTAAAAGAGCGATGGTGGTTTCAGGTCTTGGAGCTCCTGCTCACACTCTTCGAAGTACTTATTATTGTATACTTGTTTTCCAATACAATACAATAATAATATCTCGCAGAATTTTCTCAATTTTTTCCGTTCTTGGACCCTTCCTATTGGATTGTTTTAAGAAACTTTCGATTCATCTCGTCATCTTCAAGTCCTGAGTAGTGTCAATGACTTGATTAATGATTGTCAAATTAGTATTAGCCGCTGTCCCGCGGGACGCACCAATCAGTTTTCACGAAACACCTTCAAGTCCGGGGAACGCACCCGTCAGTTTTCAAACTCATGCTGCTTAGACTTCTATTATTACTATAAAATAATGGCTAATATTTTGAAGACAGTTTCACTCTATGGGTTGAAGGATATTCTTGTCGACTAACTGATTCAAAACCATAAATACAATTCGAAAACTTGAAAAAAAAAAAGAACAAAATGACGTTCGAAAATGTGACATCACGCCAAGTGCGTCACCGTGTGTTTTTCATTGCAAATTAAGCGCATAATTATCAAATTGTAATTTGACGGCTATGGGACATCAAACCATAAACTAATACAATAGAGAATTGTCCATAACGTTGATAGCTTGGTACAGTCAGCGATTAACACTTAAGTTTTTTAAATCTTAATTATGGAGCCAAATATTTGATTCTAAAACAGGTAAATTCGGATAACCCCTCGTTTAAAAATATATTGTGTTTTCACCATGCCAGTCCACCACCTAAGCACACATTGTGAATAATGAAAGCGAAGACCCAACTTCGCTTATAAATTTTATGCCAAAAAACTACATTTTCCATATAAAGCTCAGTCTCGCTTCGACTTTCGAACGGGAGAGCTGTGTCGCTTGCGCTCAGAACACACTGATAAAGAGTGAGGTGGCGCAGGGAAGTGGGGGCGAAATTAGAATTTGAGCAGAGGTTGTATAGGCTCTTAATAAGTGTACCTATACATTATATTCGTTACATCATTATTATATGCAGGAAAAGTTTTTAATTACTGCGCAAATTTTCACAGGATGTTCTACCAATGAATATGAACAACTTTCACTATGGGACCAACTCTGAAATCACGAAAAATAATCGGCTATTTCAAACAAAAGTTCAATACCTACTCGACCAAAATGTATGAAACAGCAGATTTTTTGCTTCGTGATTTCAGAGTTGATCCCATAGTCATAGTCCATAGTTGTTCATATTCATGAGACCCTGTGAAAATTTGCGCACTGCTTAAAAACTTTTCCTGGTTATCTTTAAGGAAAAAGTATCACTAACATGTTCATTCATTTTTAGTATAAAGAAAGACCGATCGGTTCGCCCCCCAATTTTCTTTATCTTCGTTCACTTGCCTGATGACATGAATTACCATAATATTATTATGAACAGATACCTGATTTGATCTACAAGGCTTTGTTTTTGTCTAGATTTTGTGATTATGTAACGTTCTTTGCCGAGTTATTTGTGATTTTGGGACATGGTTACCTCTTAGCACGTATCGTCAACAAGCAATGTTACTTTGTCAGATACATACATAATATAATACCACATCACGCTTGCAATCTCCGAAGGGTTAGGCAGAGGTGTACCTAGTACACCCACATTTCGCCGGTTATGTTTAAGTCCCATGTGCGAGTAAACTGCCGCCATAAGGAAAAAAGACGTACCTATCTATAGAAATATTGAAAAGGAGAAAAAAAAATGTTGTCCTGTTTAAACTATAAGATACAAAGTCAGATGCGTCTTTTAATAGTACGAATTATTAGGTTTTCTTTACCTTTACGCAAATTTGAAAATACTGGTCGATGCATATTTTTTTACCGATTCCGAATATGTAAATAGGTAACTCTATTTCGAAAAAAATGTTAGATACGGCTTTTTTCCTTATGACCGCAGTATACCGCGTTTCCACGGCCCGTCAAGGCCTGTCGTCGCGGCCCGTGCCTGTCGAGGCCTGTCGCGGCCCGTGCTGAGCATTCTACGGATCATCCCATACATTCGACCGCACGGACGACGACAGGCCACAGCAGGCCGACAGTTCCCACGGCCTGTCGGCCTGCGCCCTAATTTCGTAACACACTATCGACGGGAATCTGTTTCATTTGACAGTTTAACAACATTCATTGCGTTATTTACGTTGTCTAGCAGTTAAATTTTTCGAACATATGAAGTAGTGGATTAGCCATTTGTTTCAAAATGATTCAGATTCCGATCTATATAGTATGTTACGCAATTATAATGCTGGCCTGGCACGGTCTGGCCTGTGAGAAAGCGGGTCGTGGGACCGCGGCATTATGTTGATAGGATGTGCTTATCAAATAACTGTATACTATGTACAGATAAATTAGAAGAGGCAGCAAAGAAAACCACACTTTATGTTTCGAATTGGCTTTTTACGATGCGCGGTATAAACAAACATTTACAGCGATTTCTACCTTCAGCAATTTACCTAAGTAACAGCAAACTTAGTAGGTACATACTAGTAGAAAAGTTAACCCTCAGTAAAATGCATGCATAAATTTAGGCATAGAGTTAACATCTGGTCACAACTTCGGCGCCACCATCGAGTACAAGGCCCCAATTGCGGCCAAGAAACTGGGCTTCCTAAATAGGGTGAAGCGATACTTTACGCCTGGACAGCTTTTAGCCCTTTACAAAGCGCAAGTCGATCCTGCATGGAGTATTGCAGTCACCTTTGGGATGGATCAACTAAGTACCAACTTGCAGCGCTTGACTCGGTGGAACGCAGAGTTAAGAGACTCATTGGCTACGTAAAACTGGTGGATGCCAAGCTTCACAGCATGTCTCATCGCCGCAAGGTTGCCTGCTTCTTCAGATTCTTCAGGTCTTCTACAGGTTGTACTTCGGAGAGTGTGCTCAAGAACTCCACGACCTCATTCCACCGGCCTCCTTCTACCATCGGACTTCTAGACGCACTGCCAGTTACCATCCCTACCTAGTTGCTATTCCACCAATTCGCACTAAGCGTTTCCAAATGTCTTTTATAATACGCACAGCAAAGGAGTGGAACTCACTACCTGCGTCTGTGTTTCCGAGCGCATACATCCCTAATCTCTTCAAATTGAGAGTGAACAGGCTTTTTCTGGGTAAGCTCACTCCATCGTCGAATTTGTCTCTGTCACCTCAGACCTAGACTAAGGCCAAGAGCAAACCCATCTCAAATACAAAAATAAAAAAAAATTCTCTATCCAAAACCTTTAGAAGCACTCAGTCCGGTATTTTAACTTCCCTTGATGACAGCAGCTACGAGCTCATTTTTATCCACGTATCCAACATAGAAAACTCTAGAACTTGAAGATTACTTCTCACCCGTGACGTAATAATTCCGTGACGTCATAATCACTCCCACGCCAGAGAAACTTTTAGAAAGTTTAGTTGTAAAACTGGACGTTTTTATTGGATAATCCCGAAAGAATATTGTTAGTGCTATAATAATTTGAGAATTTTATTATCGTACCGTTAGTTTTCCTTATGTTCGTATGAAATCTGTTATGACAAATCAAATCTGACTTATTTGAAAGTTGTGGAATTAAAATCATTTAACACCAATCCGAAGTTGCAAAGCAAATGGTTATTCTTAACACTTGCTGACGTCACGGCCAGAGGCATATTTTTTTCGTGTTTGATATGACGCTACGCCCACAGGCGGTTAAGGCCCTTCGTACACGGATCGTAAGCGTAGTCGTATCGTAAGCGTAACATAATACGCGCGTTGGACGAGAGCCATACGAGGACGTACATGTTCAAACTTTTATGCATACGAAGCGGTGCTGCAACGAATCGTATGAGATTTTTCGCGCCAATGCGGCATGACAATACGCTTACGAAACGACTACGCTTACGACCCGTGTGTGTAGGGGCCTAACTTTACCAAGTCAAAACAGAATAACCGCCTATATACGTGTAAATTTGCGTACATTACTAAGAAGCCTCGTGATCCAGTGACGTACCTATTGCACTCATTTAAATTTTTCTAGTGTCAAGTCAAGGTAAAAAAATACCGGAATAAAAAATACCATATTAAAGGTAACTTGACTTTTTTTTTGACGACAGTACGCGGCGTAATAGGCGTGCTATTATTTTGTATGAAATTTTTTAGTGACATTTTCAGAATGTCAACTTTATCTCAGTGTCAGTGAAAGTATTAAACATATTTTGAAATCCAATCAAAAGATATTTATTCAAATTAGGTTGAGAACCAGCATGTTTTGAACATCAAAACTAAGTATGATAGTTCCCCAAAACGCCCGTCCTTCACCACTTCGTAATATTTCAGTTGGGAAGAAGAAGTGGCACAACAAACTCCCAAGCAGGGATTTAGGTGATCATTCAACGATTAATATCTATATCTATTCTTACATATTCTCTTATCTTACAAATAAAAAAAAAATGAAATGTCTGTTTGTAATGTCAAAATAACAGCATTTTACTAAATGCATATGAAAGAATATACAGTACTTATTACAAAAAAAAAACAATTTTTAACATTTTTGTCTGTCTATCTGTCCGTTTGTTCCGAGTAATCTCCGAAACGGCTGGACCGATTTTGACAGCACTTTCACTGGCAGATAGCTGATGTTATAAGGTGTACCTTAGGTTACTTTTATTTTAGCGAAAGAATTAGGGTTCCGCGCAAAAGTTAAAACTCATGAAATTGTGAACCAATAGCGCGGGCGGACGGTGCAACGGGGCGAGTCGGGGGACGAGGGAGTTCTATTAAAAAATGTGTCTGTTATTTTAGTATACTGTGTATCTTACGACTTACACGTGAACGAAGTCGCGGGGCGTAACTAGTTTTATAATAGACTTTTTACTACAGAACTGTAAACATTCTAAACAGTTAGTCTTATAAAAAACAATTATTTTTATTTTATTAGCATATGCTGCCTAGTGGGTGTGCCTCGAAGTGCCTGGACAAAGGCCTCCCTCCACGACTTCCATCTTACGCGAGCCCGCGCCTCCTCTTTCCAGTTTTGACAGAACCTATCCAGCTCATCCCGCCATCTTCTACGTAAAAAACCATTAAAATATTTAAACCCTCATCAACGTTAAGCTCATCATCTTTTCTGACGTGCAGGTAACCCAAACAAAAACGTTTTGTATCCAAAAATAATTAATGTGCCACAAACATTAATACATCTTAATTATCTGGACATTGTTTTTAAACCCCTAATAATCCCTTATTTGTCTTTATACCTTACATGATGCGTTACCATTTAGACCCAACATCCCCCGACCTTTCTTTTCAGGGCAAATAATATAATTTTCGCAAATGCTCCGTCACTTCGGCCCTCGTTTAACTCACCATGCTTTCAATCAAATAGCTAACGAGGTATTAAAAGGGTCACAGGAATAATCTGGCAGTTATGTTCACAAAACAATGAAATATTATTTACGACTTTCACGTTGGCACACTTGTTAGTGCGTGTGGTGAACTAGAAAAGGTATGTATTTAATCAAACCTCCAGTATTTCCTATTTTGCTATCCTAAAAATATTATTGAACTCTTTAATAGAAAGATTGCGCCTCTTTTTGTGTATATTTGTTTTGGGGTCCTAAAATACTATATAAATAAATACTAAATAGTATGCAGGGTTATTGGTAAAACACCAACAACCTCTTAAGGGGTCATTGTACTCATCATTATGAACAACTTTTACTATGGGACCAAACCAGCGAATTGCGAAAAAAAATCAGCTGTTCAGTACATTTATGGTCGCATAATTCGTCAAAATGCACTGAACAGCTGATTATTTTTTGCGATTTCAGGTTTAGTCCCATGGTAAAAGTTGTTCATAATAATGAGTGCAATGACCCCTTATGAGGTTGTTGGTGTTTTACTATAACCCTGTATAGGCAAAACAACTGCAACCAACTTGGATGTAGCGCTCGCCAGCCGGTGCCGCGACACCGCTAGCTATGCTCGCTCGGCTCACGCGGGGTTGGTCACCGTTCTACTCAAATGACATTACGCATCTCCGCTCGTCGGGGGACGACACGGAGGATGTGGGACTCCCTGCCAATGTGGCAGTATACCCACTAAAACTCAGCGGTGTTCCCACATCGCCGTGATGGGGGGTCATGGGAATCCGGCTCAGCCTTTGCGTCCACAACCCCCCGGCGCATGCCCGCCTAGCTGGCGGGCCCCGCATGTCCCCCCTGCTGGGGGGCTACGGGAATGGCTGGGAACACCTAGCCATTCCCGTCCGGCACTGGTGGAAGCCTGTGCAATACAGGCGAGGGTGCCCCCGCACCCGTTGCCTCATGGCCTCCACCTGGTCACCGTTCTACCCTAACCTAACCCATTTCGTCGGGGTACCCAAGTTTAGTTACTCCGACCAACTGTGAGAAAAGGCGAGATTTTTAAAAAGAGGCTCAGTTATTTAAAAAAGTAGAAGAAGAAGCATAAAAAGTTTTTATAGGTAGGTTCATTAAATTAAAACGGCGTCCATCATTTGAAGGTCAATAAGTTTTTAGAGAAAACTGAATTACTATAACTTAACTACTGATATAGATATTTAATTATATTTATAAGGTCTATCTATTCATACACAAAATCTCTTAAGGGGTCATTGGTCATTATGAACTACTTTTACTATTGAACCAAACCTGAAATCGCAAAAAAAAAACTGGTGTTCCCTACATTTATGTTCGCTTAACTCGTCAATATATAGGGACAGCTGATTTTATTTCGCGATTTCTGATTTAGTCCCATAGTATTTTTATTTTATTTTATTTGGAAAAAAAAAACGATATTATATTATATGTATATATCACTTATCAGTAAGGTATATAAATAATAGTATAATTAGGTAGTTTAATATTGATTACAATGACCCCTTAATAGATTTCGTGTATGAATAGATAGACCTTATATAATATTATTTATCTATAGACATAAAAAAAAAAGTTTCCGGTCAGTTTGAAAAATCGAAATCTTTTTGTTACGGTAGACTATATTACAATTGCAGTATTATCTGTCCTTCTCCCTTCAATCCACCCAAAGGTTGTCTGTAAAAGATTGATTTTAGCGATAAGACCGCCCATTGTGTCAACCTTTGTAATACTTCTACATTTATATCTGTAATTTTCGTGATGTAGGTACATAATAAAGAGTATTCTATCTATATATCTATCTACTGGCTTTGACAGTTTTGCTTTTAAAACAGCGCCGCTATTATTCGCACAAAGTGTGTTGGTCTATAGATGATTCATCCCAAGCTGTAGCATGGTGATAAATTGATTCTCACAAATACCCCTTTTGCACACTATCGATTTCAGAACAGTTAATTACAAAATTGTTAGCAATTTAGCTAACCAAAATTCTAACAAGAGCTACACAGTTACACGGCCCAATAGATACTGTGGTTGATCTTTAGTTCTCTAAGGTTTGTTTGAGATGGTTTGCCGATGAAACAAATAATATGTTTGATCTAAGTCCAATTACGAATGAAGTTCTCTTGTAGCCTACTACACGTTGCCAAAATTAAAAGACCATTGTAGTCTAATATTACTCTAATTTCAATCACTCCAACCAAAAGTAACATTAGTCCGATTCACTCCGTCCATTGAGAACTCCTGCCCGAAATAATGCTAACGGGAATCACATTCTCCTAAATGATCGCTTTCTGGTGTTATTCGCGATCTCGTTTTTAGAGGACCTGTGATTTGAACTTTCGTTTTAGAATATGGTTTGTGAGTCAAAAAGTTCTAACGTTCTCCCTTTTTAACTAAATCATTTGTTACAGTATTCGTCCTATGCTGGTCGCCGTACATGATCTTCGACCTGCTGCAAGTCTACGGCTATGTCCCAGACACGCAGGGGAACATAGCCATCGCCTCTCTCATACAAAGCCTAGCACCACTTAACTCTGCCGCCAACCCCGTCATATACTTTATATTCTCGAACAGGATATTTATAAGCCTCAGGTGAGTTCTTTTTTTATGTGTGTGATTTCATAATTGTGTCCCCTTCTGAAATTTTCAGGTATTTTTGTCTGTCTTCATGTGTGTTGGTATTTGCTTTAACAAATGCTTCAATATCAGTTTAATTCCTTGGTTCTTAAAAAAGGTAGATATTCATTTTTATCATAACAGAAGTAAGTACCTATGTTATGCAAGTAAGATTTCAATAATAATAGAAGTAGAAGATCCCTCCTCGTATTATCTCATCCAGGGTTTGGAATAGGTAAACCAAAAAAAAAACTAACAAGTTCAACTACCAAAAACAACACAAAAAGCAGCTTATTAGTAAATTTTGGTAAAAAGAAATTGTCAGAAGAACCATCAATCCCTAAAAAGTTTCAGCAAGGTGACAAAACTGTCGATAAAACTAAACTTACCTTCCTCCTAGGATCATCCCAAGCAAAGACTTTATAAAATTCAGCCTAAGTATAAAATAAGATACTTTATAAAAATGAGCCTTTATTAAAGTAATCTTGCTAATACTGAAAATGTTTTGCGTATAAAAATGTGATGCGGAGAAAGTAACTCGAATAATTTACACATTTCACTAGATAATTTTATGGTTTCTTTGAGATGTGGCCTGTTAATTAACTTTTTAGGCCATGGAAAAACAAGATTTTATACATACTATTATAAGAATACGGCTTTAAGGCGACGATAAGCAACTTTTAATGATTTTAAAATGAAGATCACGTCTAAACGAGTAGTTTTGATGATTCGGAAAAAACATAATATGTTAAAAAATTAGAGCATTTTTTTTTTTAATAAATTAATCTGTAAATATTTTAGATTATGTTTATATTACACAGTGTAATTAATTTGTAAAGTTATGTCCAAGGCGAATAAAAAACTGAGAATCACGCAAAAACTATCTAGCGTATTTTTATGATACTTTTTACTAATTAAACATAATTTAACGATTTATCTTTTAGTAAACGTGTTCTAATACCATTTGTTTTATGTATAATAAAATAATGCGTCTAATTTGGAACAGCGCTCTTTGTTGGGCAAGTCCTATTTCTGGCTGGACATACGACACGTTGCGTGAGCTCAGTACAGAACACGCAAGCTAACCACTCAAGGCCATTGGCATATATCTGCGTCTTAAATAACATGCTTAGGGCGAATTGCACTAATGAAACTGGACGCGATCAGCAAATCTAAACCGCGTTGAAAAGCTGTCAGGGTCAATATTCTACAGCAATGATGACACGGACAGCTCTTGAACGCGGATTAAATGTGCTGATTGCGTCCAGTTTCATTGGCTAACTTTGCCCAGATTCATCGATTAAAACGAAAAGTATCAGCCTTTTGTAAAATACAAAGCTAATATTTAAAAAAAAAATATTTCCCAGCAAATATAAATGAATAAAAGGTTAAAGCATCATGTAATATAAACGTTATATAATCAAAGCTAAACTCAAAAGCAACGATTTGGAATGAATTCAAAACAATAACCGTCAATCATTCGAATTTCGAACAAAACATTTGACAATATCAGAATGAATCATTGTTACGGTCCATTTGTTCGGCTTAAACGATAATTTTGCGTTAATTACTTATCCTGTAAAACTCATTAGGTACTCGAGTTTCTACGTCCGTCAGTTAGAGTGATTTGTGAAAGGTCAGCACTGAAAATGTTCTCAGTAAAATTAAGAGACCTTACTTAAAAAGTCCAGTGATTTAGTTAATTATGAACTAAAAAATAAATAGCTACTTACATGTTTCTGAAACGGTCGTGAAGTTTTGGGAGTTTTGTTAGCCGCTTATTCGCTTAGATAGTTTTTCAAGGTTATTCAAGGATATGGTTTCTTTCTTTTAGTGACATAATTATAACAAATATCAGAGTAGGTAATCGCAATTTAGTTTTTTAACTTTATCAGTTGACAGGCCAGCTGGCGTGGTTGGCGCCTATCATGTCGCAGGTCGTGGGTTCGATTCCCATCCAGGACAAACATTTGTGTGCATGAACATGTCTGTTTGTCCTGAGTCTGGGTGTAATTAGCTTATATAAGTATGTATATACAAAAAAAAAGTAGTCTATGTAGTTTATCAGTTATCTGGTTTCCATAGTACAAGCTCTGCTTAGTTTGGGATCAGATGACCGTGTGTGAATAATGTCCCAGGATATATTATTATTATATTATATCAATCAACTCAGCCTATTGCAAGCAAATGCTGACATAGGCTGAGTTAATTGATAAAGTCATAGGCCACTCCCAGGCTGCGCCATGACCCCTCCCCCCGGTGGGTTCCCGCATTGTCGAGGCAGTAGCCGTGGCTTGGTTACCCACGGTGAAGCGAAGAAACCCGAGGAGGGGTCGCTCGCCAGGGCTTTTGGCGGTAAGCCGACGATGTAGCGGCCGCGTTGTCGTATGGGAGGCATTGCGGCGGTAGGTTGGAGGCCGCGGCGGGAGAGGACTGCCAGTATTGCGGTGCGCCGCTCGCCTTACCTTCCGCGACCTTGACGGGGTCGCCACCATCTGATGGTGGACGCGGTGGGGCCGCAGGGGAAGAGGACGGTTCTATGGCGTTGGCCGCTCTCTATCCTCTGCGGCCGAAAAGTGGTAGGCGGCCCAGCCGCTGACCTGAGCGGTCGCAGGGGGACCAAGGGTGCCTAGACACAGGGCGTCTAGCGCCCATGTGCTGGTGTGGTCCCTGGGGTGGTCACGGCGTGCAATGTGTTCTGGTGCCCTGGTGATGGGGGTATCCCCACAGGAGGGCCCGGTGACGGACAGCCGCGGCGGGTTCACGGATGAGTGCCAACACGTGTCCGTGCTCCCGCCACAAACGGCAGAGGAGGACACCGTGGAGTTTTAGTGGGTTGAAGTCGCACATAACTGCACTATCTCTCCGGGGTAATACAGTATGCATGAGCATTTCTCCACGCAAATAAAGGTTGCACCATGACACACTGTCTTTCGCCTTCCACTTCCAACTTTATAATAATTAATAAATATGTTAGTAGTCCTGAAAATTCTCTTCTAATAAAAGTTTCAAGTTTTAATCGGACTTCTATAATCGAGTAATTCCGAAAGGAGGCTTAAACAGAGTGTAATTTATTTTAATTAGCGTTTATCATCTAAAGGGGGTTATTGTACTCATCATTATGAACAACTTTTACTATGGGACCAAAACTGAAATCGCGAAAAAAAAATCAGCTGTCTCATTACCTTCATGTTCGCATAATTTGTCAAAATGTAGGGAGCAGCAAATTTGTTTTCGCGTTTTCAGGTTTGGTCCCATAGTAAAAGTTGTTCATAATGATGAGTACAATGATCCCTCTAAGAGTATAACGGTGATTAAAATTACACCCAGTATTATGTGCTATATTTTAAAAACCACTTTATTGCATCACGAAATCCAAACTAAAACTGTTAGCCACAGAATAAAAACATCCAACTAGCAAAATCTACAACGCTCAACGATAACGTTTAGGTACCTCCCCTAATTTCATACGAAAACAAAAGCTGGATAGTTTTTCTGGTATGCCCGCTTTCATAAACATGGACAAGAATAGCTTTTAACGCTGAAAAATGTCTTTTAAAAACAACAATAGGTCTTTAACGACGCCATCTTGATTCTAACATGGTACTCAATTTGAGTTAGTGACGTCAAAATGCACTTAAGCACTAAACGCGGTTTATGCTTTAGTCATAAACTTAGTCTTATTTTAGTGCGGTTTAAGTGACTGTCTGTTGCTTCTTTAACGGCTTGTTAAATATTGTGGTGTACTCGTACTACAAGAGTTACGTTTAGAGGTATTGTTTGTGAAACAATCTAAAACTTACATTAGTAAACTATATTAGTATAATGGTTTATAAAAAAAATCCATGGAAATACTGTGCGAAAATAACGAAAGAATTAATTACATCAATTGTGTACAGCCGAGTTTTGTTTTGTCATCTTAAATTCAAATACCAAATCACAAATAAGCCCTAAATAACTTCTCTAACTTGAAATTGTAATAAGCATCTTATTACAAAATAGGACGAAAGTTAATTTCATCAAATTAGATTGTTGTCAGTATATCAATACCAATATTTCGTCATAATTCTATTAACAAGCTCGAAATTAAATTTATTAGAGTAACGAAATCAAGCCCAGTGCGCACGGGCGATTTTTTAACGCAACGATTTCTTATAGAGCACAGGATTTCCAACTCTCGGTATCGAGCGGAGCATTGAGAATTCAATAAAGCGCATTTTAGCGCGTCAAAAAACACACACTGTTGGATTTTCAATTCTCAGCGCTATGCAGTGCGTTGAATTTCCAGTTCGCGAAAATAAATCGCCCCTACGAACCTGGGCTAATTGTAAGTCAAAGTCAAATAGGCACTCCTTCCTAATGTCGCGGTCCCACGGCCAGCTTTCTCACAGGCCAGAGCGCGCCAGGGCAGGCCGACAGGCCGTGGGAACAGTCGGCCTGCGGTGGCCTGTTCACGCCCGGCCGATCGAATGTATGGGATGATCAGTGGAATGCACGGAACGGGACGCGACAGGCCTCGACAGACATAGGCCTCGACATAGGCATAGACATAGGTCGTGGGAACGCGGCATTACATAAAATTTTTGAAGTGATGTACTAATTAAACATTAGGGAAACATTTCTAACTTTAACGTACGAATTAAATATACCTAATTAAAATGTGATAATTGGTACGTGCTCCGCAACTTTCTTAACTGAATTAATTAAGCTGGTAGATTGAAAATTATGTATTATTTAAGTACCTACGTATTTGCGAGTAGATTTATAATTGGGTTCTATTTATGTGTTAGAGTATAAATTCAATTGGCCGTTTGGCCTGTCAAGGGGGATACAGGTGAACACTATTGTGAAGAGTTGAACTTCACTAGAGCTAGCTATAAATAACAGATAGTAGAGCAATAAGGATTTATAATTATAATAAATCAGGACAATCGCGCACTTTCTAACTTGTCGTCTCTATTAGGCTGACTTAAGCCGTAAAAACAAAACTTCTGGGACTACCTTTTTATTCAAAAGGTAGTTCTATCTATGCTTGAACGCGTCCGTTATGCTAACGTACACATGATGTAATTCACGGTAGTTTTTATGCCCAATAAATAGAGCGTAAATAATGCTTAATTAGTGCAAAAGTAAAAGAAATAGTGCCTCTGTAGTTTAAGAAATAAAGACGCTTGAACGATAGAATGTCAGCCAGTAAAATATAAGGTTACCCATTGCATTAAACCTTTACAGTATTTTCTGTCAGTCAGTTGCAAGCTAGTAAACAACAGAACCACAAAAATCTTCCATGAGCAGGACTTATCAGAAAGGCATGATAATGCTGTACCCAGCGAAACTTCTGCCGCGCGGCGTTTGTCTGGGTTTTTCACCAAAATTGTATATCTTATGTTACTTTATGACGACCCACATCGGATATCCTTATGTTCCTGCAAAAGATAGCAATCAATTCACTAAATAACTAATTACTCTCAACAGGAACATTCCTCCATACAAGTGGCTATGGTGCTGGGTGAGAGCAAGCGACAGTCCTGCCGGGAACGAGTCGCGAGCACATACAGAACTGCTGACTTCATCACACAGACGGACTCGACATGAGCTAACTATACGAGTAAGTTAACGTCATTACTTAAAGAACACCTAGCAGCCGTTTATAAGGCACATTGATGTTTAGAAAAATACTGTAATTTGAACTACTCTGGCCATAAATAATGTCACGTAAAACTTTTCTTATTTTCAACTCTTTAATTATTTTGAATTTGGAACGCGTTTATGTATATGTTCAAAACTTATTTCGATTTCCCATCATTTCACTTTTTTTTGTGTTTATTATCAAATTAAAATATGTAATGGGGTTTTAAAGAGTTGGCATGGAGCCGTCGGTCATATTCAAGACACTTCAATAGCTTGGTATCAGCCGTATGTTCATATATCGTACTATCGACAGCTATACCTCCTACCATCCTCTGTTGGATACCATAAAAGATCAAGGCGGCCGCGTGCTGTTAGAACTACAAAGGCTGCTGCTGTTAATGCTGTTAAAGCTAGAATTCACCGAAACCCCATTAGGAAACAAAAAATCTTATCGTCATTTCTCAATGAAGATTCGTGACCAGACACAGAACTTACGGCCGGACTAGGTATACTTACATGTCGGATCTTCTACATTAGGATCGTGATTAGACAGAGGCAGATATACCTACTGTGGGCGCAGAATGGTGATACGCGTAAACTAGAGAAATAACTCCATAATATAACGTCCACACTGTCAATTCAGATTGAGTATATTACAGGGACTTTACTAAACACTACAGAACTAATACTCTAAACTTAAAAAAGAAAACAGTTCCTAGCCAGTTCCAGTCGCAACCACGCCTCAGCGATCACTGTCGCTCCATGGTTCATATCGACACCATACCTACCCCTAGACTTCACAAAACGCCAAACAAAGGCGTTTGTGTCTCAAAATTAGAAATCAATTTTACGACAATATAAATGGCCTCTTTAAACACTGTAATGGCTTACCAGTTCATGTACAAATAAAGATTTTGTTATTAAAAGAACAATTTTTCCATAAATCGTTAAGAAACAAAATCGAACATTCTGTATGCACTCGGGCAGTTTCTGAGAATAGGCTTCGTACACGGCGCGTCAACAATACGTATGGCGAACGAACTGCCGGCTATATTATACCGAGACTTACTAATAGTCTACCCTCAGAAATAAACAAATTTATTTATATATAGGTACTCCAACGACTCATTCACTAATAACATGTTAAATAAAATAACTTATTGTATATCTATTAGTATGGTGAATTTGTCACTTAAAGAAGTACACAGCTTAAACATAAATAGAAAATACATGCAAAATTATAACAATTATCTTAAAGTGATTTAAAATAAACTAACTTTTTGTTTGTTACATTGAGAGATAATTAAGAGCTACACATAATATAGGAAGACAATATAAAAGAAAGTACAACGTCAGATTTACTTAATTAATTAATAAATACTAGATCCTTAGTTTAATTTTGGTGTGATAAGACGACTACAATAAACGTGATCAAAATGTTATGAATGGTTGGGAATCATAAGTTTTTTACGGAATTGGCAAAAAGTGTCGGCAAAGATGTCGATGTTGCTGCTATTGTGGATTATATTATAATTATCCATAAATCGGTTCATGGGGGCACAAATGTATTACACATAAAAATATCAAATGTAAACTTAAGCAATATTACTTAAGTATTATTTAGGAATGACTGACTGACGGATGAATTGTATCGACAATAACGCATACTTATCAAATGCAAGATTGTTTAGTTTGATATTGAGATAGACTCATGATCATAGCACAAGTTTAAACCTTAGTGGTTTTTGGTTGCTATTTAATAATATGTAATCCTGTATTGTTTTGTTTAGATGATTAATAAATTATTTAAAAAAAATGCCTAACGACAGTTTATTATACTGTAAATTAAACCAGGCGTTGCTTAATCATGCCACTCTCATCTCACATACGCAAACTTTAAATAAACTAGGGATTACAAAAATGATAACACACAATCACGATGACAGCAAAATTCACCTAAATTACAACGAAGTTCTTACAGCATAGAAAAGAAAGAAATTATTAGAATTCAGTCATATGAATAAAGCTATGAATATGCATACAAACTCGAGAGGTGGCGTTTTCAAGAAAAGCGTGCTATTTTCACTTAAACATACGAGTATGCTTCGTGCCGTCATCGCGGGAGTATAGTGGGAGTAGTATCGAGAGTTTGAGATGTTCTCGGAAGCAGTCACGTGCGCTCGAGCGTGCGTTCAGTTGCAAGCGAGTGTCAAGTCAAGCGTGAAACTTCGCAGAAATCGTTGAACATATTTTTATCCTACGAATGCAAACACGTGATAGTTTAAAGAGCAAGGATACGGAGTACTGATTGTTTGCTTCAACTTCTGCTGTGACGCTAGTAGCAATAACTGCAGCGTTTTAAAGAGACACAAATATATTCAAAGATAACAATTAAATATTGCCTATTAGACACGTTGTTCATTAATTACACAATCAAGCGCACAACGTTAACTCTGTACCAATATTAAACTGCTAAATGCTTGCCAGATTTTTTTTAAGGCTAACGTACAGACTAAAGTGCATTTATTCAGAACGTACAAAAAACGTACTTACGTACAGTACAATAACATCTACAGACACCTAATGGGGTGGAATCGCTACTGTAGCGCCTCTGGAATGTTCGCGGAGGCGAGGCTGAACGCCTTCAATGCCATTTGGAGAAGCAGAATTGCATCGTTCATGTCAAAAATTGGTACGTATAGAAACAGTATAGTTAGGGATCTTGCTGATGGGATGTTTGCAACCAAGACCTACAAGCGGTGGGTTAGAAATAGCAGCGCGAGCGTATAGTTTTGTTATTTTTATGTGCAAGATAAGAAAGGCGTGAGTTTATGATTGTGCGCCATTTAATTGTATTTTTTTAATTTTTATTTTGTATCATGTTATTATTATTATTATTTTTTAAGTATTTTTTAAAAGTTTTTTTATTATGATTTATTTATTATTAAATATCCCGTGATTGAAACCATAGCTTCTGTGTCCGATAATTCAGCATTATAATGAAATTGTATACGCTAGCTAAAGAAGGCTACATAGCATGGACTGTGTGAAAGATGATATGGCCAGAAAGGGGGTGACATGGGGGTGACTACCGAGAAGACGACTAAGGGCCACTTGCGCGTTCATGGGTTATCCTAAATAACTCGTAGTTAACAGATAACTCAGGGTTAATAAAATGATTCATCTTGCGTCACCATGAGTTAGAAAAAAAACGTAGGTAAACCCAGAGTTAAACTTCTAAATATTTAACTCACCGATGTGGGAGAGTTATGTCACTAAACTCAGGGTTAGTGTAAGTAATGTCAAAATAAACTGACGTTATGAGGTACCGACAACTTATTTTATATTGTTCGACGTAAGTGGAAATTCGCAGGCAATATATTCCTGAACTCATCTATAAATAAATACAAATTATAAAAACCTTAAACATATTTTTCCATCTGACGTTTTAGTTTCGTCATTCAATAAATTAAATCTCCATGGAAGGTTTCCACGGAGACTTAGTATAAATCGATTAAAATGAAATGTCATGTTACAAAATGCAAAGAGAAGAAAGTATCGTATCGTAATTTAGAGTAAAAGAGATGGGTATACAATTTCCGTTCCTTCATTTTTTATCGGATTTCATAATCAGGGCAAAGATATTGCAAATGTCTTTTGTGTTTGGTCATTGAACAGCACTATTCCCAGCTCAAAAAAACACTTATGCCAGATTAACTAACCCGGTGTTATTTTAGTGGCGCAACACGTATTAAGAGTTAAAATGTTAAGTACATAACTCCGAGTTTACACTCTACATTTATAAATTTAACCCGACTAAACTTGTAAGTGGGCCTTAGAGAAATATGGAAGATATGAACATGTTGCGCCGAACCCAAATAAATTGGGGTAAGGGCAGGAGAATAATTATGAGTAAAGAAGAAAAATGTAACACCTAAGCCAAAGACACGCTTTAGAGAAGTCCAGCCTAATATTATAACAGAAAACTTTACGTCAAAGTAGACTATTTATTTTGTAATAGGCATGTCGCAGCCAACTTAACTAGTATTTTAGTTAAAAGCCTAGCCTTTTAACTAAACGACGCCGTTCAAGTAGTCACCTGAATGACAGTCAATAGGTTAGGTTGGAACTGTGACCAACCACGCGCGAGCCGGATTGGTCGCTGTAACTAAGCTACTAAGCTAAGCTAGTAAACTAAGGTTAGGTTAGAATTGTGGAAAAGCGCGCGCTAGCTGAACGAACGGAGCGTGCGGTACTTCCAAAGGCTAGGCTAGTTGGTTGCGACAGGCATACGAAATTAATGTAAATAAATTATTTAATTACAATCCGAAAAATAAAATTAGCCACCACTTTATTATCATATTCAACATTATCAAGGTTCGTTAACAACGTTCGCAACAGCCGCCCCAACCAATTTCTTCTCGTCCATTTCAACTTTGAAACTTTTTCGCAGATTATTAAAAATTCCCAAGACTTGCTTTCCATTTCCAAATGTTTTATTACTTTGACTAGAATTGATTGATGTCTCATAATTTTTATTATTGGATTTCTCGATTTCTGTTCGAATGATCGAATAATGTCGTTGTAAGTATAATGTTCGACGTCTTCAGAACTTTTGGTCAAAAGTTTGTCAGTTTCATTTGGTACGTGCGTCTTCGTCGCCAAATCTGTCATCCTATTAAAGTCTTCGAGCGTTTGAATCCGTTTCTGAACGTTGAATTTGGTAGTCAAATTAGATACCTCGTTTTTGCTATAAAGCAATGATTCATTAATAATAGTCCGTCGTTACATCGGTCGAAGTTGCTGTTTCTAAAGTTTTTGTTAGCCAGAATCAGAATCATTTATTTGTAAAACATAGGTGTTAAGCACAGCACACGAAACATATATCAGACAACCTGCATGCTGTGCTTTGGGGGTGGTTAGACTCTGATAGGCGGGGGTTATCGTCGTCTTTATGCGAATTAAACCAGTACAAGTATTCACAAATATAATAAAAAGGCACGTATACACAATTCAGAAACACAAAATACACATAAAACACAATGATAATACTTACGGCAATAATCTTACCTTCGTAACACTAATTATTGCAATAATACAGACACTTACAGACACGCGACTACACAGGGCTCTATTGACCATGTCACTTGATCATTAGATGCTTTGACTAACTTGCTCGATACAATTTTGGAACTATTTTGGAACTTTTTTTTTTTTTTTTTTTAATGGCATCTCGTAGTTGACCTAGAGAGGTCGAGACTACTTAACCGGACTATCCTGTGGCTGCCTTAAGAAAACTCAAAGCCTCCAGCCAGGGGCAAAAAACTTACAGACTAAGCGACTACACGCTAAGGGCTCCCCCTGTGGGGAACGGGCCTCGGCTTAGGGCGTCGCTGGGGGGAGGACAGCAAGATGGGACAGGCTGGATCAGATTTGAATTATTATTATCAGGGGAGTTTAAATCTACAGGCTCAGCTACGCCACCAGCTGGCACATCATACCCGAGCAAGGGACGGGGGGGAGGACGATTATTACGGGGTCGTCGCGAGGGACCTCGGCGGCGAGGTCGGAATGTCGATTTGTTTTTGTTCCTACGGTCCCTACTGCTCTCCTGGAGAAGAGTTATGGGGTCGTCGGGATCTGAGAGCGTCGGGATCTGAGAATATTTTGGAACTCTAGGGGACGCATATATATTACTTTTTCTCTATAGCTAACGTAGCGGGTACACCTCACCCAACTACGACTACGACACCAATATATGTGGTTTTAACAGTAACCACGCCCCTATTTTCTCGTGCAAGTCACGACCTGTGGACTTTTCTGTGCCAGGGATAAACCCGTACGCAGTTTTGTGTTGATTCTCTGCGTTCAAGTCACAACGTGTTTATTTCCGACGGACAAGCATAGTCTTGTGGAATATTTATTATTTAGATGATGTTAAGTACTTTCTTAAGCTACTAGTACATTCTTAAGCTACTTATAACTAATAGCAAACGGAGCTAGGAGTATGGTGCTTCTCCTACAATAGGTAATAATTACATACAAGATCTTAAAAATTAGGTAGTGCGCTATGTTTTGCCAGTTGACATACAAATTATTAGAAAAAACGATTATATGAGTAGGTACTATTAACCCTTAAACCCTACCCAGGGGTCCAGCAAACCCCAGAGGATAAATATTTCTAAATATTTTTGCAATAATTGAACGCACTTTTATGTCACTCGAGTCTAATCTCTAGTGACGTCGGCGGCCATCTTGTCATTAGTCGAGCGTCAGCGCTTTCACTGTTTTGACGGATTTATTGCTATCTACGGGTTTGTCAGACCCCAGGGTAGTAATAACGCAATATAGTACAGCGTGTCTAGGAGATCAAAAAGGTGGCCAATGGCAATTTTTTATGGCCTCCTGAATATAGTAAGTGTTAATTCATGTCTTGCTAAAAATGGCCACGAAAAGAGCTACAAAAAGACGTAATTTCTTGAAAAAACTTGCCTTAGATCTGATCACCCCTCAAATGGAAGAACGATTTACATGGCCCTCTTTGCCCATGAATCTTCAAGTTCTCCTAGGTGGAATCTTGCAAAACAAGCGGCCATTGCAAGAACCAAGTTCTGCTCCCACTGTGAAGAAAAGATGTGCCATGTGCCCAAGGGGTAAGGACCGGAAAACCAAGGTCACCTGTGGCAAGTGCCAAAAACATCTTTGTGGTGAACACACTGAGGCTATGTGCCAAGAATGTGTTACCAAAAACAATTAAGTTTTTATTTGTATTGTTAAATAAGCACTTAATAATATTAAATAATAATTTTAATTAAATTGTTTTTTATTTTGTAAGTATATTTTTTTACGTATTGGGGTCCTTAAAACCCCTGGGTAGTAATAGTGTTTCTCCAGGAATGGGTAGGGTTTAAGGGTTAAATTGCAATATAAATTTATTACAGTCTAATTATTTACGTATTTGAGTACCTGATTGTATTAACACGCATGCAAGTTAAATTTTATTATTCATGGTCAATTTCATTTCATTCCAAAATTTAAAGTCAATTCAATTCGAAATATTAAAGGTTAGGATATTAATGTAAAATATTAAAATTTATGTCAGTATTATCTAGTTATAGAGATTCGTCTTTAAGAAACTGG
This sequence comes from Dicycla oo, assembly GCA_948252095.1. Lineage (NCBI taxonomy): Eukaryota > Metazoa > Arthropoda > Insecta > Lepidoptera > Noctuidae > Dicycla > Dicycla oo. Next base: position 8,936,585 of record OX411714.1, on the reverse strand, counting down.
TCTAGAGTATATCGTCGCCTTGGAGGGTAATGGAGCTATTCCACAGAACTACACTTCTGAGTTATGGATGTTTAAAAAATAAAGTATGCGGGTAAAAACAATTATTCTAACATAGACCAGTGCCATATTGTAGTAGAGGATTCAATTTTTTACCCTAGACTATTAAAACGTGTAACTATTGAATGCTATAATTAAAAGTTACCAAAATATCATGGTTTTTAAGTTATGTGGCTTAGCTCCATTACCTTCCAAGGCACCGATAATAACATCTTGCAAGCAATAACCCGTTAAGCGTTTTTTTTTTTTTTTTTTCTTCTGCAATGGCATACCTATATCTTATTTCATCGGGTATTTTATTATACGTAGGTACAGGTATATTTGTGGAGCAACTCCAAAGAAGCTTTTCTTCATTAGAGAAGTTTTACATTTAGTTAGTAAAATAATCATTAAGGTTAACCCAGAATCAACATTGCAATATGGATTATTGAAAGGGTGCACTGAAAGAGGGTACTGATCAGTGAGTAAGCGCGTTAGTCAGAAATCTTATACATTATCTAATTATGTTGACTCAAATTACTTTGTCCTTTCACACAGTTAAAGGACGACAGCGTGAAGTTTCCAAAACAGCGCCTCCACCAATGCAACAGCACAAACTCCAAGAAGGTCCGTTTACACCTGCCAGACCAACAAATCAACAACAATTGCCATCCACCCCAAAGAAGAAGAGAAGATACTTTCTTGTAGGTAGACTTAGAACATACCAAAGTCATAGCTCTGTATTCTAGAATGATGTATAAGCTTGAATCTTGAATAAAACTCGATTTGTGTAGAGATGAGCAAGAAACGTGTCGGTTCCGATTCGAGATCGAGGTTCCAGAATACGGTATTTTATACTATGTCTAATATTTTATATGTACGTACATGTATACTGTGTAATTTTATTAAGTGTGAAATATTTTAGAAATAAGACGACATTAAACGAATTGGTCACGATAAAATTTAAAGTGTTTAAAATTAATAATGAATAGATGAATAATATTAGTTTTAAGGTTGTGTAAGAATTTGTAAGTCCATAATTTGTGATTACTGTTGTTAACAAAAATAAAGCGATAAAAATATGTTGTATTGAGGAGGATTTCATAGAAACTGTCATTTTATTTAAACTACGGGTAAATACACTGAGCCGCAAAGACAGCGAACAAAAACCTCAATAACTTCCAAAATATTGGAGCTAGCTTTATGAAATAAAGTTTGTATTATAGATAATTTTATAGTGCTTAAATCAATGTCCTAAAAGATCAAGATCATGGAGATTATTTTGAATAAAAGAGTTCAAAAAATGTGCTACGGTATCAAGTATGCAATTTTTACACATTTTAGTTTTTTTCACCACGAGCTGTTTATACAGCTGTACTATGGTTTGGCATGCTTTCCACCAGATTTCTAAACCGATGCTGAGGAATATTCTCCCATTCCTTTATCAGTGCTTCTTTCATTCATGAAGCGTAATTGAAGGAGAATTTCGCTGACGTACACGTCGTCCCAGTTCGTGTCAGGCATGCTCGATGGGGTTCAAGTCTGGGCTGCGTGCTGGCCACTTCATGCGTGTGATAGCGACATCTTCTAAGTGGTCAAACGCTATCCGATGTTTACTAAAAGTAGGCCAACATACTCATTTAAGATTTCATTTACGTATCTTTCTGCAGTTAAAATACCATTTTCCACTACACCATTAGCACGGCTTTCGGAAGAAATTCCAGCCGCAGCCCACACGTGTATGGAGCCTCCGCCGTAAGGCACTTTCTCACCAATACAGTCGTGGTTATAGCGCTCTCCTGGTCTTCTGTAGACTCTTAGCCTCCCATCGTGCGTGTATAGCATGAACCTCGACTCGACCAGTCATCCAGAGTCATGTGTTATCTAGCGTAACTCATACTTGAATTTCGATACTGCCTTTCGACTTTTGGACCATTTGCAGGTCTAAATAGCTGTAAGTTTGCTTCAGCAAGAAATCTCCCTCCAGCACGTAGAAGGTGATTTTTGACTTCAAGAGCCGTTTGATATTTATTTCTCAACACTGTTGACACCATATATCGATCCTCTCGCGCTATCGTGCACCATGTTTAGCCTTTTTCTGGTCTACGAATATTAGATCCAGTCTCTTCAAATCGCTGGGGCACTCTTTGAACAATGATAGCGACACACCAATAGTTCTCGCTGTATAATTCTGACTGCGTTCGTCTTCAAGCGCTGTTAGAACTCTGATACATTATTCAGGGGTTAGTGTTTTTTTTTTTTTTAATTTGATCAGAATAATGAATTTCTGCACAAAAAATACCATATTTATAAACAGAAACAAAAGTAAAACAAGTTTCAAAGTTGTTCAAAATTTAAAATATCGTCTTTTTTTTTGAATCACCAAAAAGAAATAAAAAGGTTTTACTTAGGAAGAAGTAAAACCTTTTTATTTATAATGAAATAGACATTAATCTAGTTTTTATTTTAACAGGATTGCTGAAATATTTAAAGAGTTAACACATTTTTTTATAACCGATCCGCTTTCTTTGCGGCCTAGTGTAGATAAAAGTGTACAAAAATAGTGAACACGAGAAAAGGATTAGCAAATATACAGTACTGCAGTGGTATTCAATGTAATTATAATACTATTCAAATAATTGAACCCGAACAATTGTGTTCCTACATAATTATACAAATTCAATCAACTGATATCCAATGCTTTAGTCACTAATACAGTGACTGGTAATTATTGACCGATACTTAAACACACATGAAATCAGCTGTACCATACATCGTGTTCGCATAATTCGTGAAAATATAGGGAGCAGCTGATTTTTTTTTCGCGAATTTAGTATTGGTCCCATAGTAAAAGTTGTTTGTTATCATGAGTACGATCATGTGTTTAAGTATCGGTCACTAATTACCAGTCACCTTATACAGCTAGTCAAAGATTGGCAAAATCCATAGTCAACCCATCACTACTATTTATTTGATAAAAATCACTTTTTTTTTATTTCGATGCTAGGATTTATTTGATAGTTCCAAAATACTCTGTACTGCCAGTTTTTTTCATTTATTGTCGTAAGTATTGTTATCTCCACATTATATACCTATGGTGTTTCAAAATTAACTTTAAACACTTTAAGGAGTGCTTTAAACCATCGAACTGAATAACTTTTACTATAAGCTTACTTTAACAAAAAAAAAAAAATCAGCTCGTCCATACTAAAGTTTAATACCTACTGTTCTAAACAGTATCGGACAGCTATTTGTTTCGCGATTTCAAAGTTGGTCCCACAGTAAAAGTTATTGAGTTCGACGGTCTAAAGAACCTCTTAAGAAGGAAGCGTCAGAGTAGCCCGCGAAATTCAATTTTTCTTAAGTTTTTTGCAATTTGCAAGTCAGTATTAAGTTGTATGTTAAATAAAGTATGATTTGTTATTATCATTAGAATCAGTAATACAACTCCTTAAGTTAGTATAATCCTCAAATGTCAAGATTTCATGAAGTAGTCATTCATTAGGATTGCCTGGTCTTAAAGAGTTGTATTGATCACTTTAAAGATTCTAATTATGTAAATAGATACTTGTTATGGCCGCAAATTATATTTTGATTAACGGACGATCTACCCACTTGTAAATTGCTAAAAACGTAAGAAAATTTTAATTTCGTGGCCTACCCTGAAGCTTCCCCCTTAAAGTTTGTAACTTTAATTTTGAAACACCTTATATAATAACGATGATTAAAGCACCTTTGATTCTACATTTTGTCATTCCCTTGAAATTTGGAAAAGTACCATTCAAAACATTTTGATAAAATGTAGAATCTACAGCGAATTGTTATTGTTATTTGTGTCATTCATTAAAGTCCGCGTACGAGCTCCTGAGCTAAAGTTGTGGTTTAGTCGATATTAATTGATTTATCAATCAGTCGATATTACGTTATCGAAACTAACACATCTTTTGCCTACGCGCACTTGCATTTAATTAATCATGAAATAATTTTATGGGAATGGTATGTGCTTGAAAACCGCCCGCTTCCTCAGCTCGCGCTCCTCGAAGCTCGCGCGCGGACTGTAGGTAACATGTGTATCAACGAGGAACTTGCCTTGCTAATCTTTATTTGTTTCAAAGATGTGCTTTAGAAATCAATCGATTTTTCTTTACTTTTTATTTGAGGGATTAATAGTTTGTGTATATTCAATCTATCTTCAGTTATATTCTGTTACCTTTTTGAACTAATTTTGTTAATTATATTAAAATCAACTCTGGGCCTTTACCTACTTAATTTTCTTGTTTACCAAAAGCCTGTTTCCTTGTTCATGTGTTGTGTGTTTCTCATGTTGCCACTAAACCTTTTCAACTTATGTGAAAATCCCTTCACTTCTCTATCTTTGTGTGTTCCTCGCATGGCTATGATTCCTTTTTCCGATTTCCCATCTTTGATTTCCTTCAGAAATATAGAAATAACATCACATAAGATGTTAAGTGACTGCTTGATAAATGAGAATTGAAGCATGTACCATCGATAAAAGCCAGGCCTTTCCAAAATTTTGAAACAATTTTTCTTGCAAATGTTTTGTGCCGTTTCGACTTTCTATTGTTTTACGAGAACAAAGGACGATAGGTTTATTCAATGAATAAGTGTAAACAAAAGGCAACTTTTAAGTATACAGGCATCCGTTTTATCGATAGTACACATGATAGGTGGCGTTTTTTAGTTTCTTACTAATATTTCTCTACAGGCGTGTTGACGCCTGTAATCCCCGAAGGGTTAGGCAGAGGTGTACCTATAGTACACCCACATTTAGCCAGTTATGTTTAAGTCCCATGTAATAGGAGGCCGGATTAACCGGACACAAATCCAGACTCTGGGCTGCTACTGAGAAATTCCTGATGAAAAAACCCAATAACATTTTGCCCGACCTGGAAATTGAACCCTCACGCTATTCGACCAACGAGGCAAACTTTCTGAACTTATAATGTGAAAAGTCCTTCAGTATCTTTGTGTGTTCGTTGCGTGTTTTTTATAATTTTCTTAGCTTTTATTTCCTTCAGAAATCTAAGGATCAAACTGAATAATAAATTCTTATTCTAAGGTCAAACATGTGTTTTAAAATACCTCGTAACTTACTATTCTTCTTCTTTTTACACACCACCTAACATCTCGCCTATTTTCGCAGAAAGGTTAGGCAGATGTGCACCTGTAGTAGACATGCACACCTCAGCATCAGGTGTACCTATCGCCTGTAGTTCTTCTTTTTAGAAATGTATTTAAATTCTGTAGATGCATTCATTAAAAATGTTCTTAATTTCTTGCTTAGTCTTCATTTGAAGTCTATCGTGTAATAAAATGAATGAAATGTGTTTTATTGTAAAGTAAAGTAGCGAACAGGATACAGGGACTATTTAGAGAAGTATCTACATTTTCGGTCTACAATTTTGTACGACGTTCTAGATCTCTTGAACCAAACGTGTTGTATATACTTAGTTATAACGTTAGTGCAGTAACTGGGCTTTAATATGCCATATCTGGTTTTACAAAGAGACTATTCCACTGGTAAGAGTGGCGGACACAATTCAACTCATCCTAGGCCTCTCCCAGGCTGCGCCACACTCTGCCCTCCGCCTTCCATATCCACTGTGGTCTTTCTGCGCCACCTTTTTTGGATCGTCGGTCCACCTAGCTAGGGGGCGTCACGCACAACGCTTGCCGATACTCGGTCTCCACACTTGTTTGCTTACTTTGTAATCTATTTCGTTAACTCCGGTTCATTTCCCGTCAATTTCATTCCTGATTTTAACCTTCAAATAAACTTCAAGCAAAGTCCGCTCCATAGCGTGACAGACACGACGCTCTACAAACCCGAACTCTTCCTACAACACTATCAATCTACACCTGGGTTGGCCTCCAGTCTAACTGGATATCGCTGAATACTAGTATTTTACATGGAGCGACTGTCCATCTGACCTCCAAAAGCCAGTTACTTGGCAACACGATATGACTGGTTGTCAGTTTTTTGGGCTTCTGACTACCCGTAATGACTGTCAGAGATCTAAGAATGACTGCAGCCGGGACCAAACGCTTAATGTACTTTCCGAGGCACGGAGTGGTTCGGTATGTAAAGGTGGTCACCCATCCACGGACCGACCTCGGCAAGCGTTGCTTAACCATTAAGGTTGACCCATGCGGCTGTTATTATTTAGCCACGACCCCTTCCTACTTTTTGTAAAACATGATGTGCTTTATTAAAGGCCATATAGGTACTGTAAAAATAATTGTAAGTGGATATTGTATGTTCAAAACATTTAATAGAACATCTAATATAAAGGTGCCAAACCGGATTGGAGTCAAACTCTAGTCACTTTAAGTTTTACGTATATTTTAAATGTATTATAATGAACTTCGAAAAGTTGGCTGATCTGATGTTTTATACACCGACGGTCTTCTTGAGACAAAATTTTAATCGAAACAACTGTCCCAAAAGAATAACTAAAATTTTAAAACTAATATAATTATCTGTTTGTATCTTAATAAAAAGCATCGTTATCAGGAACTACCACTGTTTATACACTGTTTCAAAAAAGAAAATATTAGAATAAATGTATGGAATCTATTCGTTTGCTTTTCATTTATAATGTAGAACCCTCCAAAATAAATCAGCATCTATAATAACATTATAAAGAGGTATTTGTGAGTTTGTATGTAGGGGGTAATCTCCGGAACTACTGATAATATTTCGAACATTATTTTGCTAGTGAGGAGCTACAGTTCCCGCGAAAAAAGTCGCGGGCAGAAGCTAGTTCCATATAAAGAGACGGTTGCATATTAGAAAATCAAAACTTTCCTGAGCAAATTTCAAAAGAACAACGTACAAATCAACAAAGTTTAAAATAACGACGGTCATTTGATCAAAAGTTCAGCTGACCAAAGTCTGGAATATCAATGTTTAAATTATTTATTACACTACTGACCAAATCGTTTAAAGGTCAAAATGGATTACTGGATAATATATATAAAAAACATCATTATGGTTAACACCCCGACTCAGAGTACCCCGACTCGGATAGGTTAGGTTAGAAGGCTAAGGCGGGAGCGAAGCGGAGCGGAGCTCCCACCTTAGCCTTCGTGGTTATTTTTTTTTTAAACCACCCAGAAATAGGAGCCCCGCCAAGCGGGGCTCCGTCGACCTATCTTAGCGCAGGTGGTAATCCGTTACTAGTACGTACAATTGTAAATAATTTTATGATAGATTATGTAATTATGTAATTTAAAATTACATCTAGCAACTTTTGATCAGTCGTTCATTTGATGTCACATACATTGGGATTTTAAATTTTTTCTAAATAAAACATTTGGTCATTTAAATTTTGTTATTTCGTTTATTGTTCTTTTGAAATTTGCTCGAGAAAGTTTTGATTTTCTAATATGCAACCAAAGAGACAACGTATAATTTGTTTGTATTCTATTCAAAGATTTTTTACAGATAATCTCAACAGCCGTTCATTCGCCCAAGTTAATGTCGCCTTACCATTAATAACAGAGATAAAAGCAGATTACTGAATTTATCCACAATAAATTATTATGTGTCAACTTGGAATATAATAGTAGAGACTTTGAAGAAGTTAATTTATCTTGGAATGTCACTGCTTTTAATAATTCTAGTGCAAAACCTGTGGAATTAAAGTTACAAATTGCAGTAAGAAACAGGATGATGAATATGAACTACGAGTAGGTAAGTATTGTCGAATGAAGCCGAGAGTGACCTGTTCTTGGCGTTTTTATACTGGACTATACCTGGGAAACTTCTGGTTATGGAGATATTGAAGGTTAAAGTTCCAACTTCTTAGACGTTTTTAGGGTTTCTTACCATAAAAGGAAAAAAACGGAATCCTCATAGGATCACTTCGTTGTCCGTCTGTCTGTCTGTCAGTCTGTCAAGACCCGTTTCCTCAGCAACGCGTGGAGGTGTTCATTCATCATCATCATCTCAGCTGAGAAACGTCCACTGCTGGACGTAGGCCTCCCACAAGCACCGCTACTTCCACCGGTTCTAAGCTTCTCGCATCCAGCTGATTCCTGGCATTTGATATCTGGATTCCATAATTCATGGCATGGCATATCGACGGTTAAGAATCAATAGTGTCTATCTTAATAAAGTTAACTTTATTGGAGATAAAAAATGTTATAAAAAATACACGTACTCTTAACTTAAATGGAATTTTTATAGCTAATAACTATAGCCATTTTGTGAATTTTGAGATTGTGCCTATACTATAGGCCAAGCCAAATAAAACTTTAAATAAATAAATGCAGGTAGCATTAAAAAGTAAAAAACGTAAAAAACTGAGATAGACACTACTGATTCTTTACCGTCCATATGCTATATTTTACTTTCAAGGTATAATTTAATGAAACAATACATGCAATAACATAACCCATAAGGGTTACACATCCTGTAAATAAACCTAAAGAATGTCTAATTTATTTACTTCACCAAACAAACTAAGTTAAAAATACATTAGCACACCATTAAAATCCAATCCACGGTAGTTTATCATGACGCAAGCGACGGAAGAGCCGAGCAATTTTTGTGAGAAATTGCGTTTTTCCGTAATTAATTTTCTTGACAGAATGTCGGTTGTGATTTTTAAAAGCCGTTTTAATAATTTTGTTACGATGTCCCTTGATTTTTCAAGCGCAGATATTTTACGTAAGTCTTTCTTTTTCTTGTTTGAAATAAAAATGTATCTTTTGACTTTTATTTTACGGCTTGTTAATTATTACTTTTTTTTTCTGTTCCTGCTAACTATACAGGGTGAATTTTTCAAGTGGGCGTGGATGGCCAAATTCGAAACTATGAGGAATAGCAAAAAGTACTCAAAGGAGTCGCGGGCTCGATTTTGATGAAAACTAAAACTGCATCATTGGATTTTTTTAAAAAACAATATTTCTAGCCAGGAATCGAACCCGTTGATTTTGAAAAAAAAAAACACACTGTATTATTACACCATTCGATAGTGTCGCTAATAAGGATCTAAGGACCTAATTCTGGGAAGTAATGACATACGGCAAACTAAAGGAAAGGTCTCATTTTTAACAAAATATTTCTTTCATTTTTCTTATGTTACCTACCTATTAAACCTTGATATTGATTTTTCGAAAATCCAATTTAAGTTTTAGTTTTCATCAAAATCGAGCCCCCGACTCCTTTGAGTACTTATCGCTATTCCTCATAGTTTCGAATTTGGCCATCCACGCCCACTTGAAAAATTCACCTGTATTTACGGCTTGTTAATTTTTACTTTTTTTTTTCTGATCCTGTTAACTATACAGGCTGAATACTTAATAAATCCATATTTCCATACTATACAGATCATCATCATCTGCCTAGCCTTTTCCCAACTATGTTTGGGTCAGCTTCCAATCTAACTGGGTGCAGCTGAATACCAGTACTTTACATGGAGCTACTCCCGACCTCCACAACCTAGTTACTGGATGTACGTAAAACACTCGAGGTGTTAATACGATACGCCTTGATAAGACTGGTGGTCAGATTCTCGGGCTTCTGGCGACCCGTAACGACTGTCTAAGATCCACATTTGACAGCCGGGGCCAACGGCTTAACGTGCTTCCCGAGGCATGGAGGGGTCTTGGTATATTATTTTTTTTTGGACCAAATTTTGCAATTATATTAGGTATGGCCAATTTGCAAGTATATTACGTAGGACCAACCGCGGCAAGCGAAGCTTAACTTGATCGATCGACCCGTGTTGCTGTTATTACTTAGCCACGAGCCCGTCATACTATACGTAAAGATACAGGGTCAAATTAAATTACCTATCTAAAGTAACTCCACAGACGTGATGGGTATCGGTATCTAAATATTATGTTAGCAAACCCATCTCAAATAAAAAAAAAAATGTTGAAAAAGAAAATTAATTTCATGTTTTTTTTTTTTTTTAAGAATCGTCAACCACTAGTTTTTTTGCGATTGGTTGATGTTGGTCCCATGGTAACAGGTTTTTAGTTTATTGGTAACCTTAAATATGAACACACTTTTCTGATACATGATATTGTATGCTGTCACGTTGTCACGTCTTAACGGCTGAATGGATTTCGATGCAATTTGGCACAATGGTAGACCTCGACCTGGATTATGACATATTATTATGGTACTTTAATCCTACGTTCCCTTGGGATGATTTCCGAAATCCTCGCAGTGCAGACGGAGCTGTGGTTAAAAGTTAACAGGCTAATGTCTAGGTATATCTGCAATATTTCAAAGTTAACCTACCATAACAAGCAATATCCCACGTAGATAAAGGCCATGAAAACAAAAAAAAAAGAAAGAAAATACGTGTATTTGCTGTAATTAAACATGACGCAAAGAAAGAACATAAACACAAAAATAACAAGTTAGGGGAAAATATGCGAAACGTTCACGCTAAACGACCATCGCTCAGCAAAAAGGAAAGCAGCGGATCGGACAATGCGCGGATGAGAAAGCAAAGGAAAACGCAGAAAAGAAATACTTTTCTTGCTTATAAACACCACCAAACTCAAGGATACAGTACCAACTAACAAAAAAAGTCATAGCAATCATGTTTGAATCGAAATTTTATTAAACCGCGACTCTGAGGATCTAGACTACTAAACTCCCGCAGCGTAAAGACGTCGTCACACAAAATGGTTTCAAATAAAAGCCCTTTGGCCCAAACTATATTGTGACTCTGAACAAAATATAATATATTTGATCCAAAGTTCCAACCATAGGAACAGTTATTTCAGCTATATTTTTGGAGTTTGTAATTATTGTTAAAGTAACTTGGTGTTGCTGTTTAACACCATAGCAATATTAGTAAAACACTTTTAAGTTTTTCTGAGCTAGATTTTAAAATCGATCAGGTTAAGCTACGCTTGCCGCGGTTGGTCTGTGGATGGATCTTTACATATCAAAACCCCTCCGTGCCTCAGAAAGCATGTTAAGTCACTGGTCCCGGCTGTCATTCGTGGATCTTTGACAGTCATTACGGGTCGTCAGAAGCCAGAAAATCTGACCACCAGTCTTACCAAGGAATATCGTATTAACCAGTAACAGGGTTGTGGAGGTCAGATAGCCGCTAATTACACATGGGATGAAATTCATTCCATTTTTTTATTTAAGTAGTGGTTCGTGGGAGTAAAGTCATGCCACGCAAATCTGCTTTTGGTTTGAATTGAAAATGAAACCAAGTCATACTTTCAAACGAAACGTACATTACTATAAAGCCCTACTCACTAGCATTCTATGAAACATTCAACGGTCACAAAATTCCAAGAAGCTACGATGCAAATCGGTTTTGTTTACAAGATTACCGCGGGTGGGGCGCTCAACGGTTTTCCCCGCACGCGGGTGAGCACAGCGCTTCAGCACAGCGGATAGGCAGTCGCTCCATGTAAAATACTGATATTCATCTGCATCCGGTTAGACTAGAAGCCGACCCCAACGTAGTTGTGAAAGTCACTGTGTCTCGCACAGATCTGTGTTTCCAACGGTTGCGAGGTTACTGACGCAGTAAGTAGGTAGGTACTTTGGTAGGTAGTTCAACTATCAAAATATTCTAAAATCTAATTTTGCATGAATATCAAAAACATGTGTTGTTAGTAATAAACAATAGTTACCTAAAAAGCAGGCTCTTACCCATTCTCAATAACTAACACTAGATAACACCTAAAAGTAATGCCTAAATAAAACCCAGCATTGCAATAATATTATGTTAACATTCAGCATCCTAATTGCGTAACACACTTTCGATCGGAATCTGAATATTATTGAACCAAATTGCAAATCCATTGCTTCATATGTTCGAAAATTTTCTCAGCTCAACAACGTAAATAACGCAATGGATGTTGTTGAACTGTCAAAAAGAAACCGATTCAGATTGATAGTGTGTTACGCAATTAGAGTACAGCTGTCAAAATATCCTAAAATCTAATTTTGCATGAATATTAAAAAGATATGTTGTAACAAAAAATAGTAGACGACCTAAAAAGCAGACTCTTCCCCGTTTTCTATAACTGACACTAGACAACACCTAAAAGTAATGCCTAAATAAAATATAACATTGCAATAATATTATTTTAACATACAGGCCATAGCCTAGTATTAGTTAAAACGAGCATTTAGTACTTTCAAAGACGTTTCAATCTCTATCTCACCCACGTATTATAGCTTAAATGATAAATGATTTTATTTCTGTAAGTTGGTTTCTATATAATCAAGTTAATCATGTTTTTAAAAACTAAATGAAATCGGCGTTTCCCATCTAATATGGGTTTTCAAAAATCTTAGGCATGTAGCTAACCTGGAACTTCTTCGTACTGTTTACTATGCCCTTGTTCAGTCTGTCATCGGTTACTGCATTGGAGTATGGGGAGGTGCATGCAAAACGCATATCATACAACTAGAGCGAGCTCAACGATCCTCGCTGAAAACTATGACATTTAAACCCTACAGATTCCCCACTAGAACGCTATATGAGCTGTGTCAAGTTCTCACGGTAAGGCAGCTTTTTGCTTATCAAACTGCATGTGTCTACCCAATATGATCCAGAGAAATTAAGCAGTAAACGTACTTTTACTAATGTATTTGTCTCCGAAAGAACACGTACTGCATTAGCCAGACGTCAAAGGCGTTTTCTTTCTGTGCACATTTAAACAAATTTTAAACATTTAAACAAATTTTTAACATTTAATAAAATTTTAAACATTTACCCGCTCTCTTTTCATGAATGTAAGTCCAAGGTTAAGAACTGGCTTCTTACTCTTAACTACGAAGAAACGGAAAAATATTTTACGGGGTAAGATGAACTCACTCTCGTACGAGGGTGAGTTCATCTTACCCCGTGTGTATGTGGGTGTGTGTGTGTATACCCACACACACAGCCACATACACACCCACACACACATCCACACTCCACGATCATACACTACTTTCACACTACATTTTCAATACCTTAAAGTACTATATCTACTGTAATTTCCGAATTCTCAAAATTATCGTGTTCATTAAACGTCTTAGTTGGTATAAAAATTTAATGTAATGAATTGGGTGAAGGCGCTGAAATCTGACATACAGGTTTTTACCTAGTTTGGGTTTCAGAGGCTTCATAGGTTTAGTAACTCTAATTTATTTGAATAAAGATTTTTATTTTATTATTTTTTATCTGCCTACTTTGAGAAGAAAGGCTGAAACAAACTTAGAGTTCAGTTTCTTTTCCAGAAATAATCTTGGTTAGTTCATGTGAAGACCCTGTAGATTGGTGTCTGAAATGATCTTTTGAGGAAAGAACCCCACAGATTTAGAGAACCTGCCTGTCCAGTCAGTGCATGCATTTGGCAGTAATAGCGCAGCTCAACTCAGGAGCTCAACGATTCGACGAACAATACCAAGGAAAGAACATTTGAATAGGGAGCATAAATTACTCAAACTGCTAGAACATGATTACTTCACAATCTCCATCATCGTTAAGACATTTTCCGAAAATAACTAACAAAATTACTAGATAGTTCACGAACAAATTACTTAGTTGCGTAGGCGTCAAATAATTGACGATACATCACTCCAATCTAACCTACTATGATTACAGCTAGAACTTTTGTAACTGAATCCTGTAACTACTACCAACTAAATTGTTTACTGATCCGATGTCTATAAATAATTCCCTAACTAGTGTTCGGTACGATAACAACACTGTTATATGATAAATCATGTATCTAACAGATTTATATCCATATTTTCCATACTAATACTATGTGAAAGTAACTCTGTTTGTCCGTTACGCATACGATGTGTTATTTAAATAACGCACTACCTCATAAGGGGTAATTGTAGTCATCATTATGAACTAACCAGCTGTTGTCCGCGGCTTCGCCCGCGTGTATGTCGGAAATTATACCACGAGAACCTTCTACCGGGATGAAAACTATCCTATGTATTAATCCAGGTTATAAACTATCTGTATACCAAATTTCATTCAAATCCGTTTAGCCGTTTTTGCGTGATTGAGTAACAAACATCCAAACTTACAAACTTTCACATTTATAAGATTAGTAGGATTTTACTATGGGGCCAAACCTTAATTATCGCGAAAAAAAAACAGCTATTCCCTACATTTATGTTTGCATAACTCGTTAAAATGTAGGGAACTGCAGTGATTTGGTCCCATAGTAAAAGTAATGACCCCGTGAATTAAAATATACTTTGTACTCTACTAGCTTACTAAATCTATGTTTTCACGCCAAACTTTTTCAGTTCGCGGCGCACTTACAGGTTTAGTATTTTGTCTCGGCGCCCTAGCTTGTCGAAATAGGGTGCAATGATACTAGGTAGATAGCCACGTTTTGTAGTTTCCGGAGAATGGTAAACAAGAGCACCTCACGGCACCCCTCTGTACTCTGTACGGCGCACACTTTGGGAACCCCTGCACTATATCGATCGTTAAATGTTTGATGGTTAGGTAGCCTGGGACCTGCCGATCTGTTCTGTAAAAATCGTACCCTGAAAAACAACAGCACCTCACGGCACCCCTTTTTTTCCGTGACGAAATGCTCATGCATACTGCACTACCACGGGGAGATAGTGCAGTTATGTGGGACCAACACACTAAAACTCCACGGTGTCCTCCTCTGCCGCTCGTGGCGGGAACACGGGCACGCGTTACCACTCACCGCGAACCCACCGCGGCTGTCCGTCACCGGACCCTCCTCTGGGGAGCACCCCCCATCACCGGCGCACAAGAACACGTTGCGCACCGTGACCACCCCATGGACCAAACCAGCACATGGGCGCCAGACGACCCCGTGTCTAGGCACCCTTGGTCCCCCTGCGACCGGTCAGGTCAGTGGCCCGGCCGCCTACCACTTTTCGGCCGCAGAGGATAGGGAGAGCGGCCAACGAAATACCGACACTCCTCCTCCCCTGCGGCCCCACCGCGTCCGCCATCAGACGGTGGCGACCCCGTCAAGGCCGTGGAAGGTAGGGAGAGCGGCGCACCGCAATACTGGCACTCCTCTCCCGCCGCGGCCTCCATACCTCAGCCGCGATGCCTCCCATACGACATCGCGGCCCGCCTCAGTTGCGATGTCGCCCAAGCGGCACTGCAACCTACCTGTTGACCGCTACGTCGTCGACTTCCTGGAAAAAGCCCTGACGAGCGGCCCCTCCTCGGGTTCCTCTTCGCTTCACCGTGGGTGACCAAGCCACGGCTACTGAGGCCCCCCCGCCTCGACAATG
The DNA here is from genome assembly GCA_948252095.1 of Dicycla oo. Lineage (NCBI taxonomy): Eukaryota > Metazoa > Arthropoda > Insecta > Lepidoptera > Noctuidae > Dicycla > Dicycla oo. The sequence goes on along the minus strand of OX411714.1, from coordinate 8,921,290 downwards.
CGGGAACCCCCCGGGGGGGACCTCATGGCACCCCTGTGTACTCTGTACGGCGCACCGCGGCGCACACTTTGGGAACCCCTGCTCTATATCGATCCTTATATGTTTGATGGATAGGTAGCCTGGGACCTGCCGTTCTGTTCTGTAAAAATCTTACCGTGAAAACTTACGTGAAGTCAAGTGTCAGTCCCTAGTATCCATTGGAATGACAGCTCACTTCAAGCACCTCGGTTTTGACGATGAGAATTTTACAGAATAGATCGGCAGGAGAAGGACATAGTGTACTTTGTACCTATTAAATGCAAAATTTTAATTGAAATTGTTTATTAAAATAATTTAAAAAATACAATTTTAGAACTTTAACTCTCTAGTTATTTAAATAATAATTATTTTCAATTATTATATACCTCTGTACATAATAATTGGAGTCTACCTGAACTAGGAATAAAATTATATCTCTGGTATCTCGCTGGAGTCGAAGTATATAGAGTGACGTGTAATTAGTGGCCATTACTTAAACACATGATTGTACTCATGATAACAAACTACCTTTACTATGGGACCAAACCTGAAATCGCGAAAAAACAATCAGCTGCTCCCTACATTTTGACGAGTTATGCAAACATAAATGTCAGGCACCACAGAACATGTATGCCAATTCAAAAATTCAGAAACACTCTCCAGAAGCTGCTACTTGAACTATGCTATTACTCATTAGACCAGTTTCTGAATGACAAATTTAATTAATCACAAATTTGGAATTAGTATTATGTTATTATTTAATTTTATTTTATTATAATGCATTCTTATTTTTTGATAATTGTAATCTCTGCTGACATTGTATTTTTTTTATGACATTTAGACTATTTTAATTTAATTAATTTTGACGACTGTAATATTGCTGACATTGTTTTATCTTTCTGTACCATTTTATTTAACTTTTGACAATTTTTATTTGTTGGCATTGTTTTTTTTTAAGAGATTTATATTATTAATTTAATTTTGATCATAGCATCACTACTTTGTATGCCTGTCGGCGGAACATAGGTTGGACCAAACACTATTATATACCTACATAAGATCATTGTACCCTGTGTTCACAAAATAAATGAATTTTGAATTTTGAACAGATGAAAGAGCTGTTCTGTGTCAGGCACAACTGCTTTTTTTTTCGCGATTTCAGGTTTAGTCCCATAGTAAAAGTTGTTTGTTAGTTACCAGTACAGTCATGTGTATAAAAGTATCGGTCACTAATTACCAGTCACCCTATATAAGTAGCAGACGAAGTCACGGCCAAAAGCTTCTCATATGTAGGATGAAGTGGGCATAAGGTTGAGTAATGGCGATATTGACCTTTTCCAAGCTTTGTTTGCGAACTAGATTGGCCAATATCCAGAGACGGACGACTTATTTCAAAAGGTTTCCGTTGAACTCGGGTAATATTGTAGGTAAGCAGCGATTTTGTTGATATTATTACATTATTCATTTAATTAAGTCCTATTGTGTGTACAGACGCCAGCAGGTCAACCTACCCGAAACTGTCAGATTTTCCCAATCAACCTTGAACCTAATGCTTTAGCAATAAAGTCAAAAATCTATTAAAGGAATCTGACAGATTGTAGTAGCTTGGCTGGCGTCTGTACGTTGCTTATTAATGTTACGTTGCTTGTTGTTGCAAAAAGCTCTCACAAGCTCTTTATTATTTAAAAGCTTTTTGAAAGAGAGTTGCTGAAAAGTCTAAAATATTTCTGTCGAACAAAAGTTATGCTTAATGCTTTCTATTATTGTCCCACAGTAACTAGAAAAGCCCTCTTCTTAGATACAACGTTTTTTTTTTATATATATACCATAACTCTAGGGTATTAATGCGACCATCATTTTGATCAACTTTTACTATGGGACCAAACCTGAAACCGCGAAAAAAATCAGCTGTACCCTACATTTTGACGAGTTTGCGAACATAAATGTATGGGACAGCTGATTTTATTTCGCGATTTGGGTTTAAAGATTCTTTATTTATTCTAGAAGAACATACATTGTTCATTTTAGCGAATGTGGCAAGTGTAGTCCAGTAGCTAACAGTTTTTTTTTTCTTTTCTTAAATATAGGTAGTTGCAAGACTAGCTTACGTTGTTAACTTAATAGTTTATAATATTTCAAGTTTGGTGCCATAGTAAAAGTTGTTCAAAATGATGGTATCATTAATACTCTAGAGTTATGGTATATCAAAAAAAAAAAAAAAACACTTTGTAGAGAAGGCACGAGATTGATCACTTCGTTTGCTCAAGACGGGTTGACGATTACAGACTTACATAATTATATTTAATAAGTCCAGGTTGCCTCACGATGTTTTCCTTCACCGACGACGTCTGTCCATAAGCGTGCTAAGGATTACATTGCTATGAACTGTGCGAGCACGAACCAGTACGTGTGCGTGTATGAGTGATGTCTCACTCAACATTCCGCAGATAACACACACTAATGAATTGTCGCATGTCGTCGTACTACGCGAAACAACATTATAATTCTGTTGCATTTAGAATACGGGCCAGTTGGCGTGGTTGGTTAAGGTACCACCTATCATGTGGTCGTGGGTTCGATTCCCATCCAGGACAGACATTTGTGTGCATGAACATGTCTGTTTGTCCTGAGTCTGGGTGTAATTATCTATATAAGTATGTATTCACAAAAAAAAAAGTAGTGTATGTAGTATATCAGTTATCTGGTTTCCATAGTACAAGCTCTGCTTAGTTTGGGACCAGATGACCGTGTGTGAAAATGTCCCAGGATATTATTATTATTATTATTATACTCGTCATAGTGGCGACCTGTTCTTACCATTGCTTTGCTAAAATTCGCATAAACATAACATGTGCTGGTAGCTGTTTGGGCTAAGCAGTGGTTTCACGATCAATGAAGTCTGAGTTCGAATCTTAATCACAATGTGGGACTGTTTTTTGTTTCTTTGGAACCATAATAATATATGTGTACTATTTTAAGAAAAAACTTGTTAGATGTTTATGTTCATTTATTATTTATTTTTATAAGAAGTTAAATATTAGTTATTGTATTATTATTTAACTATTTTTGTGATTTTTAATTTATCTTTTCGGTGTTGGAAAAAATGGAATGGTAACAAAAATGTTTATTCGTTTTATTTACTTATTTACAAAATTAACAAACTTAAGAGAATTATGACGTTACATTCCTACTAGATAAAAGAAGTTTTTTTGTAACCGTTCATAGGATTTTTTGTTGTCTACCTCACAGAAATCTAAATTATTTATTTAGTTTTCTATGATCTACCGTAAAGTTAGAACTTTACGAAATGAGTGACCAGAACAAGATAAAGAATATTATATTTCTGTCCCATTACTTCCAATCAAGTAAAAACTTACAAAAAGTCAAGTACTGCGTGAGATTTGAACTCACGGCTCACTGATTCACGCATCTATCTGCACGGGCTTAACCGCTAGGTCATCTTTACACATGTTATAACTTTGAAATTATGAACTACAATCAGTTGTGGACGACAATAATTATGCATGTTTATGTTCTTGGAAATAGAAGGTCTTAAGTCAAACTAAACGCCAAGCTATGGCTTTGTGAGTTTGCTTATTGACTTTTGGTCGCGACTGTACATATGAATTGAAATAGTCACATTGGTACTCGCCCGGATTTGAACCCACAACCTCGTTTCTGAGAGGCGAGGCCTTCACCACGGGGCCATCACGAGAGTTCAATATAATTATATATATTTTTAATATTCTAAAAAATTACTAAAAAAGTCTTCCCTTCCTTCAAGAATAAATCAAGCTTCTACAATCTGTCAAATTTATTTAATAGATTTTCAACTTTATCGCTACAGCATTAGGTTCAAGGTTGATTGGGAAAATTTGGCAGTTTCGGGTAGCTTGATTTGCTGGCTCTAAATCTCATTAAAACTTCTTAAAAATATATATTTCAAAATTAGATATACACTGATTATCCACTGCACCGGGAACTGGACGTCAACGGGACAACAGATGACAGCACCATAGTAAATGTACTGTCGCTACTTCGGCGCCGTCATCTGTTTTCTCGTTGACGTCCAATTCCCGGTAAGGTGGACAAACAGTCTGATACTGTATGTCCACCGCACTGGGAACGGGACATCAACATGAAATGAAATTATTCGGCGATAGTAAAAGAAAGAAAAATATGTTTATTTGTCACAGAAACACGTGCATACAAAAATATAATTAACTCGAGTTTTACAAAAAGAAAAATAAAACACACAAATCACGAGCACAAAACAAAAGTCGGCAGCTGCTGGCACGCCATGACTGTGACAAGAAGGTTTCCACTCAGTATGATGCTGTGCTATGGGGGGCCTACAGCACAGCGCTGTTTTTCAGTGGTCACCCGATAGATAGATAGTAAATAGATAGATAGAGTGATAGTAAATGTACTATCATCGCTACTTCTGCGCCATCATCTGTTTTCTCGTTGACGTCCCGTTCCCGGTGAGGTGGACCAACAGTCTTAGACTTGTCGAATAACAGCTAAAATTAAATCAAGGCACTTTAAATAATAATTACGCTCCATTATTTCATTATGAGGGCATGTCTTGCGCTACTATGATAGATAGCACTTATCTATAATTATGTTAATGTTATAGGCCTGGGATCAACTGTACCTACTGCTAGACTGTTATTAAATTAATACTATTATTTTAGCTATTATGCACCAAATGTGTATCAAAGGTCTTGCAAAGTTCACTCGCACACTACGTAGTTTATCGCTAACATCAGCCTTGTACTTGCAGCTAGGGTTTTAACGGAACCTCGCCTCTAGCTCTGCATATGTGGAACTTTCGCAAGATAGGTACTATAAAGGTTTCATATGAAGGACAACCTTATATGATACAGGCTGATTCGAAAGTTCAAACGGGTGTTATCCTACCTTTGTAAAAGCTTTAGCAGCTTTTGTTCAAAGGAAAAGTCATTTGAGATATGATGATAGCCTTACGCACTTAGGCAGTGCGTGTTTATAATAATAATAATAATAATAGTGTTTTATTTCAGGCAAAATCTTAAATATCTTAAGGCAAATCTGTTTAAACTGCCTACCCTTTTCCCAACTATGTTGGGGCGGCTTCCAGTCTAACCGGATGCAGCTGAATACCAGTATTTTACATGGAGCGACTGCCTATCTGACCTCCACAACCCAATTATTGGGTAATACGAAGTGAGGGTTTAGTGGTAATAGGGCAGTATTTACTAGTAATTTGAACTAGCAAACATCTATCTATAGTCTGTTCTAAAAGTATACAATGAATGTGTCAACAAACCCTAATTAGGTTAAATTGATACGCAGTCACTAACTAAGGAATTGTAACACCTTCATTACCACTTTTTCTAACAATTATTGTTTTAATAACATTACTTAATTGTCAAAAAAATATTAATACTAATAAAAGTAAATCTGCTGAGCTTAAAGAAGAAGTCACAAGAAACTGGAGGCAAGAAAAAGTGTACGTTATCCCTATAGGTCTCTCCACGACAGGTGTTATCCCCAACCATCTTCTCCGTAGCCTGAAACAAATAGATCTAGAAGAATCTGTTTATGTCAACCTACAGAAAGCTGCCGTCTTAAACACCTGCAGAATAGTTATGAAATTCATGCAGTTAGAGGAAGAAATCACACCATCATCTTAAATACCCACCATATGCAGCATTTACTTGGCTTCGGCCCGTTAATGTAGCTAAAACCAGCATAAGAGCTGAGAAAAAAAGACTCCCGGTAATAATAATAATAATATCCTGAGACATTATTCACACACGGTCATCTGATCCCAAACTAAGCAGAAAAACATATCATTATAAGGTGATTCAAAATTAGAATTTTGGGTATAAGTATTCAAATACTTAATCAAACCAAAGCACTCTACTTGTAAGTGGTACTACAAATTTATTTACAAATTGCATTTTTTTTTCTACAAATTGACATCCACAGATAAGTTTTCTGTTTTTCATTTTAAGGGGGAAGCGTCAGGGTAGCCCGCGAAATTCAAATTTTCTTACGTTTTTTGCAATTTACGAGTCGGTAAATATTGTACGTTGATCAAATTATAATTTGCGGTCGTAACAAGTATCTATTTACATAATTAGAATCATTAAAGTGATCAATACAACTCTTTAAAACCAGGTAATCCCAAAAAATGACTACTTCATGAAATCTTGACATTTTAGGATTATGGAGTTGTATTACTGATTCTATTGTATATAATTCTGTAAAACATATTTGTTACAGCCGCAAATCATACTTTATTTAACATATAACTTAATACTGACTTGCAAATTGCAAAAAAAGTAAGAAAATTTGAATTTCGCGGGCTACCCTGACGCTTCCTCCTTAATTAGATACTTTTGCAACAGACCATAAAGTATGAAAGAGTCTACTGAAGAGACAAAGGTCACGTGTAGACATATCAAATAAATTAGCTACTTTCGCATTTCCTTTCCTCTTTGACGCTCAAAGTGTTACATGTGACCAAAAAAGGGCGATTGTGTTTAGCACGTCCCGCACCCGAAAGTGCGAAATAATGTTAGTCACTTCCTCGGAATTGCGTAAAAACTTCGTAAAAGGACAGTCCCAAACCGCAACGACGTGCTTCTTCCGGCCTGGTCGGAACCACTCTGACATAGGGCAGATGAAATACAGAAGGTGAGTTATACAACATGTCTCAGAAAGGTGTGGTAAAATTTAAGGGTGTGGTACAGAGTACATAGTTAACCATCGATATATGGCTGTAAAAGCCGTGGTAATGTACTTATGTCGAACTATCGCTATCTCATACTGTCATACTATCAGACTGTACTAATTTTTCCACGGGACCAAACGAACTCCTATCGGTTTAACTTTTAAACTTACTTTCCTTATTGACTTAATTTAATTATAAATCCTCTCTTTCCCGAATCCTAGCTATCTTGCAGTAGATGGAGCTCATCCAAAGTCAGGTATCGCATTCTTTTCCGCAGAATGAATATTTGATTTTTCTTGACAACATTACTATCTATATATTTTTTTAATAACCTTATGTTTGAAAGCTCTCATGGAAACCATCCTGGAAAGGAATGGTACGTATTCTAAAAAAAAAAAACACACCGTGGTCGTCTTCCGCACATAAGGAGGGCTACAGCCGATCTATTCTGGAAATATCTCACTGTAAAATATCTGTAAAGTGAGCTTGCAGTCAGCTATCAATACTTTCAAAGCATGGTGGAATGAAAATTCACTTCACCCAAGTTTTCACGGTAAGATGTTTACTTAATAGACTGGCTGAACCTTCAGCGGAATGCACTCAATTACCTACTGAAACAATTCTAACCTTCTAAACATTTTTTTTATTCATGACTCCAAGCCTCATTTACTAAGAAACTAACCGTAACGTAAGAGACACAAAGTCGTATAGAGAGCGCTTTAAAGCGATGCTAGCTTTGGGATAGCTTGAAGTGCATATAATTACCGCTAAATATTTGTTTAGCGTAGCATGAAGTCGTGAAGCGCTTTATGTGTAAGTGGTTCATTAATTTAAGATAGAGATAAGTTTATTTGATAGCTGTGCTCACATAAAGATGAGTCAAAAACCAAAGATATGAAGGCTATGTAATGTTATCAAATCATCATTAAAACGTCTTGGCTTCGCATTAGGCACAACAAATTTCAAAGAAAATGTTAAAGTAGATATGAAAATGACTACTCTATTTTCACATAAGAATCTACAGTTATAAAACCAGCCAAGTGCGTTTCAGACGACGCACGATGAAGGGTTCTGTAGTTGGGATGAATTTATCGCAAGAACAAACTTAACATTGTAGTTGAAAAACATGTTCTCCCATACTTTCCAACTACAAATGTAAGTTTGTACGCACAATATTGAGATTTACCATGTTACTTTAAGACCATAGACTTCTTTTAAGTTTGCCTGTAATCTATAGGTAAAGAACTATTTTCCGTATTTTTTTTTTTCAAAATACGAGTATTAGGCTCAGTAGTTTCGGAGAAACGGGGGAATGGTTGATTTTCGTCTATTTTCTTTAATAACTTTAAAACAACTTATTTTAAAATTATAAAAAATATATCTATTTGAGACACTCACAGTAAGCTCTTTCATTTGACATCACGGCACAGTTTGCAAAACTTTTTATTTTCTTATTTGCCCCCCAAAATTTACCCCCATATTCAAAATTCATTTATTTACGTTACACGTCACGGACGTGTCTGGTTCACAGAAAATTCATACGTGTACCAAATTTCAACTTAATAGGTCCATTAGATTCGGAGCAAATTGGCTGTTAGAGACGGACAGACAGACAGAGATCACACACGAGTGATCCTACAATGGTTCCGATTTTTCCTTCTAAGGTAAGGAACCCTAAAAAGCAATATAAATTCAAAGCATCGTGTAACAGTGCCCGTTAGATTCGAAATAGCTCGTCGACGGCAAATGGGAATTTATTTTCATAGTTCATTGTATCGCGAATCGTCACCAACTGGGTCAGTTACTTTTATTAAGGTACATAACCTACAATTCGTAGTCCCTTACGATTCTTATTTAATTAAAATATACTGGATGTTTTTTTTTACCGTCTTGAAAAAAATAGGGTACGATAGGTGAACGGAGTAGAAGCCTATGGCATACCTAGATTTTTTTTTGTTTTTTCAATAGCTTAAACAGAAATTGCTCTATCAGTAAACACCACATATTTGAAGTAAACAAGAACAATAAAAACTGAAATTTTGAAAAAACTTTATAGACCGTTAAACAATATCGAAATTCAAATCATACGCACTACGCAGGGTGTGATGTGCGTATGATTTGAATTTGGATATTATTTTATTAAAAAAAAAAAACTGGATATGCCATAGGCTTCTACTCCGTTTACCTATTTTATACTGCCTACACCATTTATAATATGAATGCTCAATCTTGATATGTTAATTTTTTTTTTTGTCCTTCTAATTTTATAACTTGTATTCATAATTTATTTTCTCTATTTTTATCGTGTTTACACCTAGTTAGATGTGCATGCTGTGGTCTCCTGTAATTGAAGGAGCACACGTAAATGAACCTTTTTTATTATTGTAAATTTATATTGTTTATGTGTATCCTTTGTTGGAGATCCTCAATAAATAAATAAATACCCTATTTTTTTCAAGACGGTAAAAAAGTCACCCAGTACTTTAAGTAGGATATGGGAACGATACATTGATTGATTATAGGATTTTTACACATTGACTTTAGTTTGCTTTTTATTTCACTAGCTATTATTACTATTAAAAGCCTGTGATGTTCCACTGTTCGGCAAAGACCTCCCTCTCCACTTCCCTCTCACTCTCACTTTCCTCGGCTCTCCTTCCACTTCTCTCTATTTAAAGCTGCTAAGGACTAGTACTTGTTGAAGTCCAGCAGTGGGATAATTGCGTAACATATTACAATGATTATGCCTTTCATTTTGACAGTTCAACATGATTCATTGCGTGATTTACGTTGGCGAGCAGACGAAGTTTTCAAACAAATGAAGCAATGGATTAGCAGTATTTTTTTTTTTTTTTTGTGGATTCCCATCCACAAAAAAAAAAAAAAAAAAATACTGTCATCAAATAACTTCTCCCGCTCTGGGTGGAGCGGAAGGGCGTGTCAGACTTTTACTGACTAAAACCCACCCGTGTTCCTTCAGTTGCCTATGCCAGGGCCACGGTATCTTTTTCAAACAACCCGCGACCCCAGCGGCATCGGCCCTATTGGACCCCATCTTTTGCTGACATCTCTTTGAGGCGCGCGTGGAACACAACGCGCCGTCGACCCGGGCCTGGTCCTCACCGGACGGCGAGCTACCCACTACTCACCGTCCGCAAGCCCGCGCCTACGGTGGCTGGGAATCGGCTATCGATTCCCGCCGCCCAGGACGTCTCCTGCGGCGACTGAGGGCGTGAGGCTGCCTCTCCCTCACGCGTTCCGCCTCCTCCTTCGCGAGCATTACCGCTTCGCAGAAGGAGGTGACGGCCTCCCATGCACTCTCGCTCCGCACCATGGCCTGGACCAGGCTCGGACGCGAGAGATCGCCGCCGCCGATCACCTCCGTGAGAACACGGCGGTGCTCTGCCCAAGCCGGGCAGACCTCCACTGTATGCTCCACCGTGTCCCCTGGGCGATCCGCACAATGGTGACACCCGGGCGTTTCCTCCCGCCTTATGCGAAACAGGAACCTCCCGAAACAACCGTGTCCGGTGAGGACCTGCGTCAGGCGGAAGGCGAGGACGCCGTGGCGCCTCTCTAACCACTCCTCAAAGAGGGGACTTATCGCCGCAATTGTGGCGTGCCCAGCGCTGGGCTGCGACAGTCGCACTCTCCATGTCGCCATGAGATCCCGCCGGAGCTCTGTCCGCTGTACCGTGATTTCTCGCGGCAGCGGAGTTACGCCCCGGCGTTTCGCCTCCTCGCGCCACTCCCACACGTGCGCGAGGACTTTCGCCTCCAGATCCCACGGCGGCAATCCGGCAAGGAGGCTCGCCGCCTCACCGGAGACCGTGCGGTAACCCCGGACTAGCCGAATGGCCATGACCCTCTGGGACGCGTTCAACCGGCGGACTGGCTGCAGCCTCAGGGAACGCGCCCACACCGGTGCCCCGTAAAGGGCCATGGACCGCACGACCCCCACGTAAAGCCTCCGGCAGGAGGCGTTTGGACCACCTAGATTGGGCAGGAGCCGCTTCAAGGCAGCCCCAGCCCGCTCCAGTCTGGGAGCCAAACGTCGGAAATGCTCCACGAAGTTCCACCGGCTGTCGAGGACGAGTCCCAGGTACTTCATCGTCGACTCGACTCCGATGCGAACCCCTCCTACCGTTATTTGGGAACCCGACGGTGGCACATTCCGAGGACCATGAAAACACATGGCCTCGGACTTATGCAGGGCCACCTCGAGTCCCAACTGCCGGATCCTCTCAACGACTATCGCAACCCCGCGTGTCGCTAATTCAGCCGCCGCCTGGTGCGACCTCCCCTGCGCCAGGACCAGCGTGTCGTCAGCGTAACATACCACGCTGACGCCGCTAGGGAGGTCGGCGCGCAGCACCCAGTCGTACCCGATGTCCCACAAATGCGGCCCCAGGACCGATCCCTGTGAGACACCGCACGACATCTCTCGCCGGTTCCACTCTCCCTGATGACCGGGGTAGATGACGGCCCTATCCGTGAAATAGGCCTCAACCACTCGACAGAGGTAGGTCGGCATCCGGTGATACCGGAGTGCCTCCCTGATGCAACTCCAGGGCAGGGTATTGAAGGCGTTGGCGATGTCTAGAGACACCGCCAAGACGACCCCACCCCGGGCCACAGCATCCCCCGTCGTGAGGGCTCGCACTCGCATGATGGCGTCCACCGTAGAGCGCCCCCTGCGGAAACCAAACTGGCTCTCCGCCAAATCCGGCCCCTCCTGCACCAGCCACCCAACGAGGCGGTCTGCAATAACTCTTTCAAAGAGCTTGCCCACCTCGTCGAGCAGCACGATGGGTCGGTAAGCGGACGGAGAGTCCGCAGGGCGCCCCGGCTTCTTAATGAGGACCAGTTTCCCCGTCTTCCAACGAAGTGGGAACTGGCCCCTCTCCAAGCATGCGCTTAAGAGCCCCCCTAGTCGAGGCCCGAGAGCCCCAAAGGCCAAAACCCAGGCTCTTCCAGGTAAGCCGTCGGGTCCTGGGGCGGCATTTTTGGCACTCAGCCTACGTACCGCCGCTCTCAACTCTACCTCGGTCACTTCCGGAGCATCGTCGTCGTCGTCGGTGATGTGGTCCGCAACGGGCACCGCAGGAAGCGGAGCCATGGGCGGGGGAGTATGTTCCCCTCGCGAAGGGAACAGAGCGCTCACCACGTCCTCCACGAGCTGGGGCCGGAGACTCTGCGTCAGCGGGGGTGCCTATTCGGGGGCGGGGGAGTTTATTCCGCACCATTTTATAAGGGCGTCCCCATGGGTCCCTGTTTAGAGTCTCCAGCGACTCCTCGCGAGCCAGATCCCTGGCCCGCAAGATCTCCGCTCGAAGGGCGGTCTTCGCCGCTCTGTACCCCTCGTACAGCTCCGCCTGAATGGCTTCCGTATCCGGAGGGCGGATACGGAGCTTGTGGTGTCTGGTGTACCGGTGCCGCGCAGCAACGCACGCCTCGCGCAGAGCCGTCAGCTCCGGCGACCACCAATACACCTGGCGCCAGGCGCGACCGGGCTGGACCCGGGGCATTGCCACGTCACATATTTCGGACATGGCCTCCCGGAACCACTCCGCCTCGTCGTTGATGTCGGCAGGCCTGTCGTCCGGTGGTGACACCCAGGCCTGCACGATCGAGGCTTCCAGGAGGAGCTCCCGGTCCAGCTTCTTCAGCGCCCACCGCGGACCACTCGGGGCCTGTCGGACCGGCGCGCTCGAGGTCTGGGCGGAGACATCAAACCGGATGTACCGGTGGTCGGAGTAGGTCTCCACCCCCTCTATGACGCGCCAGTCAACAACATGTGGCAACAGAGCGGGGCTGGCGAATGAAATGTCCACCACTGATTCGCCCCGCATTCGCACACACGTGGGGACAGAACCCCGGTTTAGGATGACCAGGCCTGTCTCCAGAGCCCAGTCCTCCACCATCCTGCCCCGTGTGTCCGTATACCGGGAACCCCAAGCCACATTCTTGGCGTTGAAGTCCCCGAGGACGAGCACGGGAAGGGAACGAAACCCGACGACGACGTTTTTCAACTCCGCAAGGGAGTTGTGGAACTCGGCGAGAGTTCGGTTCGGGGAGAAGTATACCCCTACCACGACAATCCCCCTGAACCGTGCTGCAACGCAACCCTGTCCCCTCTTGACGGCTTCGAGGGACAGGGTACCGGCGGCGGCCGACGAAATGAGGGTCACTGAGCCGCTCAGGTCCTCCACCCAGTAATCACTGGGCGGGACAAAGTACGGCTCAGCGACCACGGCGATGTTAATCGACCACTGCGCCATGCTCTGGAGCAACAGATCCTGAGCGGCGGCGCAGTGGTTGATGTTCGCCTGGAGGAGGCGTAATGGGGCCATTACTGGCACTCCATATTAGCCCCCCCCTGAGCCTCCTGTGAGGGCCCTGCCGCAGTGAGTACGGCGGCAACGGCAGTGGAGGCGGCAGCGACGGCGTTTGTGGCGGCGGCTGCGGCCGTGACGGTGGTAGCGGAGGCGGAGGGCTTGCCCCTGCCCCGGGTTTTGGTGGGTGGACCACAGCCCTTGCTTCCAGCCCGGTGATCGGCCGGCTTGCCAGCTGCCGCACATAGATAGCAGTGCGGCGTGGCATTGCACGAGCCGGCCTTGTGACCGGGTTGACCACAACGGAAGCAATGACTGCTGCGATCCACCTCCGAGGTGCATTTTGCCCCCACGTGGTTGCCCACTTGGCAACGGAAGCACCTCAGAGGTCTGGGTTCCAGCAGTTTCACCCGCGTGGAATCCCAGCCCACCTGGAACCTTCGGCCCTCCCCAACTATTTTTTGGGCCGCCGATACGGGGCAGCTCACCGTAACGGCTCGCATCCCCGTGAGGTCAGGACGGATGGTGCCTACCTTCACCTGTTCGAAGGCACACCCCCCAGTCTTGACCACGGCGGCCACCACCTCTCGCTCCGTCACGGAGTCGTCCAGACCCAGGATGCGCAAGTCAACGCACTTGGCGGGTCTGGACACTCGGGCCTCGTCCGCTTTTAAGGACGCCCTGAGCCTTTCGGCCAGAGCGTCAGCGGTCGGGCCACTGGCCGCACCGGGGATCTCGAGCATCCGAGCCCCAGTCGCAGTGACCCTTACCCGCATGCCCTCGGTAACACCGATCTCCTCCAGGTTCACCGCCGCCCTCGCCTTGGCGAGCACGTCGCGGTAGGACACGCCCTTCTTCTCCGCTTCCGGCTGTAGTGTGATCACTACAGCTGCGGACTTTGGGGCACGTAACCTCGCCGCGACGCTTCGCTCTTTGCGCCGCCGCCGCCTCTCCCTCCGCTTGGCCGCCTTGCTGCCTTGCCCTCCTTCCTCTTCTCCCCAGCTACCTGCCATTCGGCGTCAGCCGGAGGATATTTGGGAGGCGGGAGCAGCCGCGTCGTCACCGCCACAGCTGGGGCCCTCTCAGGCGCCTTCGCGGCCGCCTTCGTGGGCGCCTTCGCAGGCGCCGTCGCAGGCGCCTTCGCAGCCATGGCCCCGCCCTTTGCCTGCCCTGCCGACCCTGGTTTGGCCGTGGCAGCCATGGCGGCATACGAAGCCGCCTTTGGCTGGCCCGAGGCCGGCGGTCGGCCTAGCGGGGGCCGCAGGACGATTCCCTCAAGGACCGAGAACCGGTTGTTAAGGGCAGTCAGCTCCTTCCGCACCAAGGCCAGAACTCGGTCCTCTGCAGGCCCGAGGCCGCCTTGCCCCTGCTGCACCCCCTCCTGTAACACCTCCTCCGCGGAGCCTGGCCAGGTCTGCTCGGAGCTCCTCATTCTTCTTTCGGAGAAGCTCCATGGCGGCTGTCAAGCGGGCGACCTCCGCCCGCATTTCGGACATTCCGTCCGACGGAGGCCCTTGAAGTAGAGCCTCCGCTGCCGCCATAATGGAGGCCTTGGCTGCGGGTATGGCCTTGTCTTTAGAAGACTGCTTCTTCTTCAAGGCCACACCCTTGACTGCAGCGGCCACGATCTCCTCAAACCTGGCCCGCTCCGAATTGGAGCCACCAGCGGCGTCCGACTCATCGCCAGACGCCTCCACGGCACTCCCCTCGGCCGACCCGGCTGAGCCGTCCTTTAAGTCCGCCGTCCGAGGAAGACTCCTGGGCATCTCCCGGATTTAGGTTCCGCTTCAGGAAAGCATTTTTCCTTCCAGCGGCCCCCACCACTACGCACTCCGGGCTCTTAAAAGTGCCCTTCGCGCCCTTCACTCCCGATGCGGCGTCGGACTCCGACCCCGCATCACTCCTCTCCCTCTCCTCTTCTCGTCTAGTGATTTCTTTTTTTGGTCCCATATTAGTTCCCACGAGTAAAAACTTTATCACTGGCTCAAAACTGTGGTTCGCACTAGCGATTAATTTAGCTACCCATTAATCAAGCTACCAACCTCCCTCACGGTGCACCGCCGCTTGAAGGTTTGGGGTAATTTTTTATAGAGGTTTTCTTCCTCGCGGTCCGGGCGGTTAAGCCAAGACCCTCAACCCCCGTCAAAAGTCAGAGACATGACCTTGAACAATCTTCGGGGCTACGAGACTAACGGTGGCAGAAGGAAATGACTTCCTCCTGCCTGCCCGGCGGCAGGGTTAGTGCACACCGAGCCCGCTCTTACTCCGCCGCTGTGCGTCTCTGCTTAGAGCAGAGGGACACACGTTGGAGCGTACCTCCGACAGGATATTGGCATACGGGCAACAAAACCCCTTAGGCACACGTGCCTAAGGGGAACCATTGCCCGCACCCCAGGGTGCACCGTCCCGCAGACTGGCCTTCCCCCCGGACGTATCCGTAAGGGAACTCCAGCCCACGGGCACTCAGGGAGGTTTCCTGTCCACGCACCCCAGGATTAGCAGTATCCTTCAATAATCCGACAGACAACTGCGCATCACTTCCAACATGAACCTCCGCCTCCTTTTTTTTTTAAATCGATTAATAACTATAAAAGTGCGGGGATCCCCAAGTCAAATAAACAAAAATCCATAATTTTCATTTTGAAGCATGACAATCATATTTACATTTACATAATTGGTTTCCAAACTAAACTTTAATTAATTATCAAGAAGACTTGGAAGACTTAACAAAACACCGGTTTTAAGAGTAACCTTTCACTGTCTGTAACGTGTGTTTACGAGTATGCACGTGTGAACAAAATCACGGGGCATTTACGACCCGTTTATTACAGATTCCGGAGTTCCGCAAACATTTGTCTTGCGTACACGTGGAGTAGGGGCAGTAAAGGGGTTCGTGGAGTAGCGATAAGTATCCTTGATATAATGTTGTGAAGAGCGACATTCATTGTTTTTATAGGTGACGGTACGTTACTCAAAAATTCAACAATATTTTTACATTTTTTTCTTTTAGATCCTGCATGGAGTATAGCAGCCACCTTTGGGATCAGCTAAGTACTAACTAGCCGCGCTTGAATCGGTGGAAAGCAGAACTAAGAGGCTCATTGGCGACGTAACTGGTGGATGTTAGCTTGGCTCATCGCCGCAAGGTTGCCTGCTTGTCGGTCTTCTACAGATTGTACTTCGGTGAGTGTGCTCAAGAACCCCACGACCTCATTCTGCCGGCCCCCTTCTACCATCGGACATCAATTCGCACTAAGCGTTTCCAAATGTATTTTATAATGCGCACAGCAAAAGAGTGGAACTTACTACCTGCGTCTGTGTTTCCGAGCGCATACAACTCAAAGTGAGAGTCGACAGGCTTCTTCTGGGTAAGCTCACTCCATCGTCGACTGTCTCTGTTGCCTCCGCCCTAGACTAGAGTCATGAGCAAACCCATCTTAAAATAAAAAAAAAGCTACAACGGTTAAGGGTGGTTAGAAAAAGTAGGTGGTCGAAAAACAAAAAACTTAGGTGACTTCTTATTTACGCCAAAGTTATCAAAATACGGCCATGATTCTTGCACGTTTTTAGTTTTTTTTTAAACAATCTTCTACAAGCTTCAAGGTTTAACCTCAATCCGATTTTTTCATTTTTCAGTCTCTTGAACTAGTCAGACGTTTTTTTTTCGTGGCTACTCATAAAAGTTTTCTATAAAACTTATCCTAAATCCGTAATACGATTTCCTAGTGCCAACCTTTATTACCCCGCCTTAAAAAAAAAATCTGTGTATTGAAGAATGCAACAATGTTAAAAATAAAAAAATCAAACCCTAAATAACCACTTTCTTTCAATAAAAACCGGCCAAGTGCGTGTTGGACCACGCACAATGAAGGGCTCCGTAGTTGAAAAGAATTTAGCCTAAAAACAAACTTAACTTTCTAGTTAAAAAACGTGTTCTTCAATTCATTGATATACGGTCAATTCTTCAGTTCCAATATTTTTTTTTTATATGTATTAAAAGGAAAAAGTCCGAAAATTTTTTTCTGACTTTTTTTGTGACATGATTTCTTCAATGTTACTTTCATGTCACAAAAAATCTGAAAAAAATATGATGTTTTTATGAAGCTCCACCGGCAGAAAACTAAATAATTACAGAAACAAAAATAACTCGAAAACTACAAAAAACGCTACAAAACATACATGGGGTATTTTCCAATACCCCTGGGTATGAGGGTTTCAGATTTTTCTTTTCGACGTCACTGTTTGGACCACCTGTATTGTATACATATACATTAGAAATTAATATTTTTAGAAGCATCCATTCGCGCAAAAGTTTTACTAGTAAAAGCCCCTGTCATTTTTATTTTTAAGTAGTCTTTCTTTTTTTTTGTTAAGTTTTACTAAACAATCTCATAATATTCCATGCCTTTCTGGAAACTCACCTGAAATAAAACTCCAACTAAAGACTACATTTTATTTAGCTTCGATTATGCTTCTCATTATTCTAACCACATAGGTATCGCAGTACGCTATAAAAGTAGAAACATTTTTGAAGTATCTATCTATATTTAGATTATTATATTACGAAGTTATTCAAACAATTTATAGATGAAGTCGAGTTTTAAATTACAAATAATCATTAAAGAAAAAAAGTGTGTCTGTGTCAGTTCCGACGCACGACTGGAGTTTACTCCTGTTTTTTTTTTTTTGTGCCGTTCCGACTTTCTATTGTTGGATGTAAACTCTGGAGCCTGGACAGTTAACCTCTTGAGGAGTGAACACCAATTTAAAAACATTTTGCTAATACCTACCTACATCGTTTACACTAAAAATACTGTAATGGCTCTACTTAATATTTAACAGGAATTACATAGAATATTCAGATTGCGAGGCTCGTGGCTAAATGATAATAGACGCACGGGTCGATTGACTCGGTCGGTTCTACGCTTGCCTTGTAATTACATCGAGACTCCACCGACCATCTCCTCGGAAACAAGTTGTTGATCCTGGCTGTCATTCGTAGATCATCGATCGTAGTCGAGTCGTTATGGGTAGTCAGAAGCCGTCTGACAACCAGTACTTTAATTGCGTAACACGCTATCAATCGGAATCTGAATCATTTTGAAGCAAATTGCTAATCCATTGCTTCATATGTTCGAAAAATTTGTCTGCTCGACAACGTAAATAACGCAATGAATATTGTTGAACTGTCAAAATGAAACCGATTCCTATTGACACTGTGTTACGCAATTACCCCGCAGTCTCACCAAAGGGTATCGTGTTACTCCAGTAACTGGGTAGTGGAGGTCAGATAGGCAGTCACTCCATGTGGTATTTAGCTGCAACCGGTTATACGAGTACTGGCAGCCGATCCCAAAATAGTTGGGAAACTGGTAAGTACGTAGATATGAACTATCCAATTTACGTTTACACACAGACAACAGGGACATAGCTTTTGATTGTTTTTTTTATTATTTCATCAAAATTTGAAAAGATCTCGACTAAACCAAGCAAAACATTGTAAAGCAATATTACAACATTAGAAGTGGTTCAATAAAATGCAAATCCCCGAACATAAAGGTACATAACACATGAATAAAGATGGCAAAACACTGATATATTCTGCCCTGAATTATTCAATATTGGAGCATATCAAAGCTCGCTCTATTTTGTTAGGAAAAATATGTATAGGTAATATTGTTGATATTTTCCTATATTTTTCTTATGAAAACTTTGTGTTATTTTACTTTCAAAGCAGTAAAGAAAGTTACTTTAGACTGCCATATTACTGCTATTTAAAAATGTCTTTGACATCGGGACCCTCCAGGGGTTCCGGACCTTTGCAAGGCGTACGAGAGGCCAACTCGCAGAGGCCCCTTAGACAATTTTAAATGGTGCAGGACTATTGCAGAAAATAGAAACAAAACATTGGGCTATGAGTTTGGGTGGCTATAGTGGATTAGGTAACATGAACTATGGAACACACAAGGATAAAACGGCAGGAGGTGACTTGCGCACTCAATAATGGGCCTCCAGAAACGTTCGGTAGCACATAGTGACGTAGTGGCAAGGGAGCAACATGTCCTGAAGAGCTTGAGGAGTGGAGAGGTTTTCCACTGCAATCAAGTCAATCCCGAAAGTACGGCCAAGATACCAACATCTTACTGAAATACTTCCTCCGAGCACGATTGTGAATCTCCACTCAAGCCGGCCAGTAAAGGCATGCCAGAGGTGAGGAACAAGACCTCCCGAGATAGGGTCCGTGGGGTCGCTACTGCCATTATTATTATTTGTTTAGCTCAGTAGACCAACAAATATTGAAAAGATTGGAAACCCAAGTTACTGTTCGTGAAATGCAACACTATTTAATGAGTAAGTACCTAATAGTAAACCACAAGTTACAAATTTAATTCAAAGTCATATTCACCCTTAACTACTTCTTAGTTCTAGCTGGGCAGAAGAGGCGTGAAAAACACCCCACTAACACGTCTCTGTCTTTAGGTAAGTAAGTACAAAAAAGTAGGTAGTCAGAGAAAATCTATACCTAAATATTTAAGTATATCCAGTAGTTCTGAAAACAGTAGTCCAGTTGTTTGTTATCATAAGTACAATTATGTGTTTAATTATTGTTCACCCTCTTAATTTAATTGGTCACCCTTTTAATTACCTGTCACCCTATATACCGCTAAAGTTATTTAAAACGGGATATTTAGCATGTTTTTTTTTTTTCATCAGATCTTTACCTTTTTATACTTCAAATACAGATAGATAGAGGAAAGCAAATTTTGCCAGACTGAAGCAGAGACGCTTCGCTCACTTCGCTCGCTTGTTCAATAAAATAGTAACGTAGTCAAAACCTACATTGAATATTTTTGAAAAAAAAAAACTGATTTAGGTGTGCCAAACACAGATATTTTGTATCCTGGATTTACACATAGGATTAAATGCGGTACGTAGTACGTTTCCGTGGGATATTTTTCGACATCCACGCGAGCTAAATCGCGGTTAAAAGCTAGTTATTAAATAAACGTCAATTTGCCATTTTCTCAAAGAATGAAAGTTGTGTTTTGAATTTATAGGTACATACAATGATAGGTACGGATAATTTAATTTGGTACGTACCTAGTCAGTTTGCTTAATAATTAATTTGCTGACTTTACACAGCCTTGGTAAAAAAAAAAATATATATTAAAAAAAAAAACAGATAACCCGACTGCACAAACACATAACTGAAAAGTGAAAAACATGCATTATAATCTATTGAATTTTGGTACTGCAAGCGGTGACAAACCATTAACCTGAAATATGAAGTAACTTTTGTTTGTCCCCTTTTCTCTTTTCAGTTATGTGTTTGTGCAGTCGAGATTTTTTTTTAATATATTTTTTTTATTTCAATCTTTTTAGTTTTATTAATATATATATTTGGAATTGACTCATTACTAACTTTTATTTGATACCAATATGTTATATTTTATTTTTTAATACCTTCCCCTCCCTTTTTTGTATTTCCAGATACAATATAAAAATAATATTTATATAGCCTAGTTACTCCCACAATTAAGACGAATCTAACGACACCTCACATGTTAAAATCCACCAAGCCATGTAGGCTACAGAGCGTGCCAAAGAAATAGACATATGTGTACATACATACATACATACTCTCGAAAAACATTACCCTCCTTTTGGGGCAGTAGGGTAAAAACACCAATTTATTACATAACATTCCACAAAACTTCTACAAGCAAACACTTCATCATTTATTACACGCTACAGCGTTTCAAAACTAGGCAAATCATGCCTTTTGATTTGAACAACGGAGTGTCTGACATTAGTATTCGAGAGTAGACGCTCTCGTGACAGGGGTCTACGTGTTGCGGCTTGACCGCTAGAGTGTAGGTATGTTTCTACGAGATTAAGTCAACGTTGCTATACAATATTATATTTATTGAAACGTGACAATGTTTCAAGGTTTGCTTTATAAATATTGATGGCCTATCATTTTGATCTGATAATTTTTAAACTTGCTTGTTATCATTTGTCGTTTTATAGTAAAAATCAATCAATCTGCTTAGCCTTTTCCCAACTATGTTGGGGTCGGCTTCCAGTCTAACCGGATGCAGCTGAATACCAGAATTTCACATGGAGCTACTGCCTATCTGACCTCCACAACCCAGTTACTGGGTAATACGATACCCCTTGGTAAGGCTGGTTGTCAGACTTTCGAGCTTCTGTCGACCCGTAACGACTGTCAAAGATCCACGAATAACAGCCGGGACCAACGGCTTAACGTGTTTTCCGAGGCATGGAGGAATCTCGGTATGAAATTATGGTCACCTATCCACAGACCAACCCCGGCAAGCGTAGCTTAACCTGATGGATCGACCCGTGCGGCTGTTATTAAATAGCCACGAGCTCTTTTAAGGCTCCTATTATATTCGACCGTGATTTTTGCGTTAAATGTCCAACTTTGGCTTTCTTATTTTGAAGCCGGCTCTTCACGTAGGCCAACATTGTGGCGAATGTTGTGACCAATACCTTTTTTTTTATTCCGTGAAGAAATGCTCATGCATACTGCACTACCACGGGGAGTGCAGTTATGTGGGACTCCAACCCACTAATACTCCACAGTGTCCTCCTCTGCCGCTTGTGGCGGGAACACGGGCACGCATTAGCTAAGTTTGTTTGTTACATTTTCACAGAACCGATCATCCTGAAATTTTGCATATACTTTGTCAAAAACGGACATAGGGTACCTTTCATCCAAAAAAAGTACTGTTCCCGCGAAAAATAACAATAACATTCTTATGATAATAGAAGGCGACACGTGACTTTCGAATCATGATTGAATTATATTAATAAAGAAACAATAGTAGTGTGTTAAACTTTTTTTTTATTTATTTAAATAGTACTTATTTAAATAAATAAAAAAAAAGTTTAATACATTTTGTGAGTCATAGACTGTCCATAGACCGGCTTTTCATCCTCCTAACTACAATATTATAGATGCGAAAGTAAGTTTGTTTGCTTTATACCTTTTCGCGCCCTAAACCCCTATTCTAAATTAACGCAAGCGAAGCCGCGAGCAAAAGCTAGTTATATATTAAAAATAAAAAGTAGTTCACTAATTAATAATAATAATATCCTGGGACATTTTCACACACGGTCATCTGGTCCCAAACTAAGCAGAGCTTGTACTATGGAAACCAGATAACTGATATACTAGGTACATATACTACTTTTTTTTTTGTAAATACGTACTTATATAGATAATTAGATCATAATTGAAATTATCTTTCAGAATGTGCATTAATAGTTATTGAAATACAGTATTTTAACTGTAAAATCACGTAATTCAGCAAAATTTCGTATGCATCACCTAATTGCTTGCAGTGACATCCACTTCAAAACATCTGAAGAGACCTCCCAGAAAACCCCTCATTGAAATGCCACCACTTCACTCGAGCAAAGCGCAAAATACCTACACTAAATTGTCAATTTTCTGTTTTAATCACCAATCTAGATACAATTTAGATAAGATCTATCCTCTCATACAATTTTGGTTGATATTGAATTTGTACTCCAATTTAACAAAGGATCTCAAAGAAAATTATGGGCGCGTGATCAAAGTGGCTATATTTACTGTCATTGTATTCTAAACACATGTTTTACATACGAATCGTCTGAGAACCGTTATTAACAATTACATCACTCTTCACTGCCGATTGTAGTGACCCCGAGAAATAGGTTGTTTTAAGAAACCAGATATCTTTCATTGTTGCTTGGTGTAGCAGCTGTAATAGCTTTGATCCCCGAGTAGTGTTTGTAAGGAATACCTCAGCAGCTATAGAATACTCGCAATAGGCTGGCCCTCTGTTGGACAGAATTGAATATACCTCGACAGTCCACGAATACCCTTTTGGATTACAAAGGATGACTTTGCATGTGATGTTGGTTGGTTTCCGCGTAGTCGCGCTAACGTAACCATGACTGAATCGTACTAACACAGCGCATGCGTTCGACGCACGCCTTGTCGGTGTCATTTTATTTATTAACTTTAATTAACACGGTTAAAAACCAATTTCAGTAATTAACGACAGACACATACACATAAAAGAAAATATAAAATTATAAAGTTATAATAATATGAATATGAAATATAATATGAATCATGAATCCCTCTCACTTCTGACATGCCAATAAAATCTTCGTCCATTCATCCGCAAACGCGATTTTTCAATTAGAATCCAAGAGATCATTAAGTGCGGCCAGAGTGCGCTTGCACTAGGGACTTGTCACGCGCACCGGTGCGACATGGTGCATAGCAAACAGCCTTTTTTTTTTGTGGATGGGAAATCATCAAATAACTTCTCCCGCTCTGGGTGGAGCGGAAGGGCGTGTCAGACTTTTACTGACTAAAACCCACCCGTGTTCTTTCAGTTGCCTATGCCAGGGCCACGGTATCTTTTTCAAACAACCCGCGACCCCAGCGGCATCGGCCCTATTGGACCCCATCTTTTGCTGACATCTCTTTGAGGCGCACGTGGAACACAACGCGCCGTCGACCCGGGCCTGGTCCTCACCGGACGGCGAGCTACCCACTACTCACCGTCCGCAAGCCCGCGCCTACGGTGGCCGGGAATCGGCTATCGATTCCCGCCGCCCAGGGCGTCTCCTGCGGCGACTGAGGGCGTGAGGCTGCCTCTCCCTCACACGTTCCGCCTCCTCCTTCGCGAGCATTACCGCTTCGCAGAAGGAGGTGACGGCCTCCCATGCACTCTCGCTCCGCACCATGGCCTGGACCAGGATCGGACGCGAGAGATCGCCGCCGCCGATCGCCTCCGTGAGAACACGGCGGTGCTCTGCCCAAGCCGGGCAGACCTCCACTGTATGCTCCACCGTGTCCTCTGGGCGATCCACACAATGGTGACACCCGGGCGTTTCCTCCCGCCTTATGCGAAACAGGAACCTCCCGAAACAACAGCAAACAGCCTGCGTTTTCTGCCACGGCATTAATTGTCTGGGACAAAGAAGCGAGCCAGCACAGCATGCAGATCAGGCGCGTCAATAGTGCCACGGAGCGTCTTGCAGGCTATGGTGAGTTGATCTCGTGCTCGCCTTACCTCTTGTGAGTTACATCCGAGGCATCCCAATAGAAATTCAGTATAAACTATTATAATTTAATATAAACGGAACTACAAGATAGTACATTTTACGTAACTACCTATATTCTCCATCACAAGGGAACTAAGTGAGTAATCTAATCAAATGCTCTGTCCCTTTTTGTCGAAATATCTTTTACAGAAAAAAAAATCTCATCAGATGCTGCAAAATTAAATTATATTTAACTTTTCATGTTTTAATTGAATTTTTAGACGCTATAGTACAATATTTATCGTTACCTTAGTAACAGTCCCCAAAGGGATCAAATGGTTACATTGTCACAATTCCCTAATGGGGTATTAGGTTCTGATATAAGAGTGTATTGACATTAGTCATCGTTACTGGTCTACACCATCTGACTCGTTATAATATAATATGTTATACCTTTACCGAAGAATTGGAAAACGTAATATGTTATTGTCTGGTATCAATTAAAACATTATGAAGCAACCTAGTCCAATTCTTTGTTAAAAATTGCATTTTAGTTTCATTAAAAACCAGGTAACAATCATAAAACAGAGCCAAAAGATTGAAAATCAACACTTATCTGCAACTGTGTAAAATCTAAATTCGACTGCATCAACAAACCAATATCATGAAGGCATTCAAGTCTTCCGCTAGAGAAAATAACAAGTTTCAATACTATGAAAGAAGATAGATCAAGTTTGTCCGAGCAATCGACAGAGCTCATGTTGTCGCAGACAAAAGTTTAAATTGAAGAATTGAATCGTGTGGAAAGTTGAACATGTCACTGTAAACTGAACGGTTCGATAAACTTTCCATTCATTCATTAATTTAGATAAATGCTTAGTTACGTGGGAATGGAGGAAGAATAAGATGGGAAATTTTGAACTGTTTACGTTTATTGATAGGTTAATTAAAAAAAAAAAACCGGTCGAGTGAAGCACAATGAAGGGTTCCGTAGTTGGGATGAATTAA
The DNA here is from genome assembly GCA_948252095.1 of Dicycla oo. Classification (NCBI taxonomy): domain Eukaryota; kingdom Metazoa; phylum Arthropoda; class Insecta; order Lepidoptera; family Noctuidae; genus Dicycla; species Dicycla oo. Next base: position 8,896,132 of record OX411714.1, on the reverse strand, counting down.
TCCCTAGAACAAACTTAACATTGTAGTTGGAAAATATGTTCTTCCATACATTCCAACTGCAGATGTAAGTTTGTACGCACAATACTGAGAGATTTACCATGTTATTTTAAGACCATAGACTTCTTATAGGTTTTCCTGTAATATATAAGTATAGAACTATTTTCTGTATTTTTTTCAAATATTTAGGCTCGGTAGTTTCGGAGATAAGGGGCGGGATTGTAAATTTTCGTCTATTTTCTTAAATAATTTTAAAAGAGTTCAAATATATATTTTTTCAATAATTTAAAATTATTAAAAAAATATATATTTGAGAACTTCACAGTAAGTTCTTTCATTTGATATGTCACACGGTACAGTAAGCAAAACTTTTTTATTTGCCCCCAAAAGTTACCCCCATATTCAAAATTCCTTTATTTACGTTATACATCCATGTTTGGGTCACGGAAATTCATACGTGTACCAAATTTCAACTTAATCGGTCCATTAGATTCGGAGCAAATTGGCTGTGACAGACGGACAGACAGACAGACACACGAGTGATCCTATATGGGTTCCGTTTTTTCCTTTTGAGGTACGGAACCCTAAAAAGTAGGTACCTACCTACCAGGGGGGCTGAAAAATTTTGAGCCTAGGTACCTTCAAGTGACATTATTGTCTCGCGCTGCATATTACTTATTTACGAATACCCTTAGTATAAATACAGAGTTTCATGGCATTAGCATCACTACGCTTTTAGTAATTAATCCGTAAACATCATCATGTCACAGTCATCCGCAGCCCATCCCTAGGCTCAAAACTTTTCAGCCCCCTGGTAGGTACGCTAAGTTTTGTACCTAAGCCGTATAGCAAATCTGAGCAACAATAGCGCTCTGAAGAGTGTTACATCTGGTGTACCGGGCTAGACTAGGTGTATAAAGAATAGAATAGAATAGAATATTTATTTATTTGCACAGAATGTAGGTTTTTACAATAAGATGGATGGATGGTTTATAGAATCCTTGTACATTCTACCATATTGGCATGCAAACATTAATTAGGTACTTAACTTAGAAAATACACTTGTTAATCATTTTTATAACTATAATGTTATTTAAATGCTTACATATTTGCTAAAATATACATAAAATTTAATCAAATCTGACTTAATCATAAATAAATAAATCTAAACTTATACTAATGTACCAATTTACAATTAAAATCTTTATCAGTTAAGAAGTTGGTTACAGAGTAATAGCACCTTTCTAATAGCAGTGAGATAAGTTTACTTTTAAAGATTTTTAAAGGTTGCTCTATTTTGTTATTGTTTTGGTATAGTTTAGTTGTGTATTTTGCTATCATATTATGGATAATGTTCAAATAGCTGCTAGACAGCTTTTCCATCTTATACATTTGGATTTTATAACGCAACTGGAACACGGAAACCAAAAAACTTTTTTATAAAAAATAAAAACCACCAACTTCCAAAAAAACACTACAAAGTGAAAATACTTTAATTTCAGAAGTCGGTGTCCTAGGATCTGCATTTTAGTTTTTTTATCCACCGACTTCTGAAATTAAAGTTATTTTTCACTTTGTAGTGTTTTTTGGAAGTCGGTTGAATTTTTTTTTTTCGCTTTGTAGTGAGTCAGTTTGTAATTTATCTAAGTTACAATAGCCTAATGTCAACTGCTCATCACCTTGACGTTAATTGTTGAGGAGTTCTCCTAGTAAGAACTAGGAGACCTGGAGCTGATGGTGAAGTCACCATTAGCTCCATTTCACCATATGCAGTGTGACGAGCATAAACTACTTAGCAACCATATTAAAGTAGGTACCTAATCGAATCGCAACCTGTGAAATACTTATTATTGAGTAGTTTCTATAAAAAATATCCAAATTGCTATAGATGTGGCTATCAGATTCTGACTTGGTGACAATGGGACCACCTCGTGAGCATACACTTACAAAAAAAAAAAAATTTTGAAATCGGTCCATAATTGACGGAGAAATCTGAGTACATACATTAAAAAAAATATATATAATTATTATATATACGTATATATTTTTTTTCAAGTCGGTTAATAAAATAAAGATAGTATTTATACCTAGCAACTAGCAACATAAAGTTTTCGAAGTCATGGCTTTTATCTATATAAATAAAAATAAATTGCCGAATGTACTATCAATGACTTTTGTGCATCACTCCCATAAAGGCGCTTTTCGTTTGCACGGGCCAGTGGCTAACCCCACTTGCATTGTTTTCGTCCACCAATAGCGCTTCGCAATAACGTCAATAAAATACGTGGGTCAACGACCCACTGATATATTAGTTAAAAAAAGGGACATTGTTCATTTTAGGGTCATCCTTCTTAGGCGACATTCTTCGTTCATTGGTCAAACAAAAACAATGAACTTTAAAAAAAAGGTTCATCCTTCATTCATTGGTCAAACAAAACAAAGGCGTTGCAAGCTAAGATTTCAACGTGCATTCGAAAAACTTTTAAAAAGGGTCATGCACAACGACCGCTGACTGTACGTATGTACGCGCATCACTTCAGCACGGTTGCACTTATTTGGCTAATTCTTTTTTGTTGTATTTGTAGTTTCCAGGAGAAGGTTTGTATGCCCGATTTTTTTTTTTTTTTGTTTTGTTTGAAAATTCATCGGAAAAGTCGGAAATTTGGATGGTAATTTGTATGAAATCAGACAACACACAGCCTAAGCCACTGGAGACAGTGACATGAAATTCACCCGGGCGACGCCGGGCATGAACCGCTAGTTTATAAAAAATATATATACGCCATGAATTGAGAACCCCCTCCTTTTTTAAGTCTGATAAAAACGCTGTCTTTTCATATTTAAACAAAAAGATGTATCGGCAGCAGCCATCCCCGACCACTTTGACTCTATCGCTGACACGACGGCCGCGATCGACTCATTCACAGAACACGTACAATCTGTCCTGGACGACTGTTCAAGGGAAATTCCAGCGATGGAAGACCATCGCTGGAAGTTGCCGGACGATGTACGTGAGCTGCTGAATGAGAAGAACGCGGCTGTCCGTGCCTACAGCAGCTTTCCCTGCCACGCGAACAAAGCCCATATGCGCTCTTTACAGAGATCTGTAAAGAAACGCATAGAGGAGCTGCGTAACACTGGCTGGGATAAGATGCTGAGCGACCTAGAGCCTACCCACCTAGCCTTCTGGCAACTCCAGAGGAAGCTCAGATCCCAAGAGACTGCCTCTATGCCCCCCCTTATCCGCCCTGACAAGACCATCGCTTTCGATGATGTCGACAAGGCTGAATGCCTAGCCGACAGTCTTGAGACTCAGTGCTCACCCAGCTCTCAACCTGTAGACCAAGCTCACCTCTCTGAGGTCGACGCGGAAGTCGAACGTAGAGCCTCCCTCCCTCCCGTTGAAGACCCTGATTGTCCCCTGCCCCCCGTCACTCCAGACGAGGTGCAGGATATAATCAAGGGTCTTAAACCCCGTAAAGCCCCCGGCTCAGATGGTATTACCAATAGGGTGATCCAACTTTTCCCCGCCCACCTTATAATGCTCATGGTCACCATCTTCAATGGTGCCATGAGCAACAACATCTTTCCTCAAGCATGGAAAGAGGCCACTGTAATTGGCATCCCCAAGCCCGGTAAGCCCAAGGCTGAGCCCTCTAGTTACCGCCCCATCAGTCTGCTCAATGTGCTCGGCAAAATCTATGAGAGGCTTATTTATAAGCGACTCAGAGACTATGCCGAGACAAAGGGTCTCATCCCTAACGAGCAGTTTGGTTTCCGAACGCAGCATTCCTGCGTTCATCAGGTCCACCGCATCATCGAACACATAAGCGTTGGCTTCCAACGTGGTTTGATGACGGGCGCTGTCTTCTTTGATATAGCGAAAGCGTTCGACAAAGTCTGGCACAACGGCTTATTATATAAGCTCTACCAACTTGGCGTGCCGGATCGTCTCGTACTCATCTTACGAGACTTTTTGTCGAATCGCACCTTTCGCTATCGCATAGAAGGAGCGCTATCCTCCCCCCATCCCATCCGTGCAGGAGTCCCTCAGGGCTCTGTGCTCGCTCCCCTCATCTTCACGCTGTTCACCAGCGATATCCCGAAAAGTAAAAAGGCGCAGTTAGCTCTGTTCGCAGACGACACGGCCATTTACTATTCGGGCAGGGACCAACACCCGATATCTCGCACTCTCCAAACCGCAGTCGATAATCTCGGCGCCTGGTTTAGGAAGTGGAGAATCGAGGTCAATCCCGACAAGAGTCAAGCGGTTCTCTTTCTGAGACCGCGTCGCACTCGACTCCCCCCCCGACCGATCACCATGTTCGGCAAGCCGATCCCTTGGGAGACGCGAGCCAAATACCTCGGTGTGACCCTCGACCACCACCTCTCCTTCGCTGAGCACATAAAGCAGGTGCGTTCGCGCGCCGCTTTCGCTCTCGGTAGACTCCACTCCGTTCTGAATGCACGTAGCAAATTGTCACTTAGGTGCAAATTGCGCATTTATACAGCGTGCATTCGCCCCATCATGACCTATGCGGGTTCAGTGTTTGCGCACGCAAAACCTCACCTCATTCATAGGATGCAGGCCCTCTAAAACCGTTTCCTCCGAAAGGCAACGGGAGCCCCTTGGTTCGTTCGGAACGAAATCCTCCATGTCGATCTCGACATTCCCACCATCTCCCAGTTCTTGAAACGCAATTCCAAGCGTTTCTTCGACTCAGCCACCAACCATCGCAACCCTCTGGTTGTCGAGGCGGCTAGCTATGTCCCCTCTCGTATTAGTAAGGTCCGCCGCCCCAGGCTTGTCCTCTCAGATCCCGACGACCCCATAACTCTTCTCCAGGAGAGCAGTAGGGACCGTAGGAACAAAAACAAATCGACATTCCGACCTCGCCGCCGAGGTCCCTCGCGACGACCCCGTAATAATCGTCCTCCCCCCCGTCCCTTGCTCGGGTACGATGTGCCAGCTGGTGGCGTAGCTGAGCCTGTAGCTTTAAACTCCCTTGATAATAATAACTCAAATCTGATCCAGCCTGTCCCATCTTGCTGTCCTCCCCCCAGCGACGCCCTAAGCCGAGGCCCGTTCCCCACAGGGGGAGCCCTTAGCGTGTAGTCGCTTAGTCTGTAAGTTTTTTGCCCCTGGCTGGAGGCTTTGAGTTTTCTTAAGGCAGCCACAGGATAGTCCGGTTAAGTAGTCTCGACCTCTCTAGGTCAACTACGAGATGCCATTCACAAAAAAAAAAAAAAATCGGCAGCAGTTTGTTCAAGAACTGCGGTAGTTGATGACTAGATATATTGTCCTAAGTTAAGGCACAAGGATAGTATTCAAATAGCTGCTGGACAGCTTTTCCATCTTAGATATTTTGCATTTTGTCACCTTTATCACGACCAAACCACAACACGAACACAGAAACCAAAATAAAATAAAGATAGTTTTTTCTAAATTCAGTACTTAACCTAATTCTTCAGCTGGTGTTTTTGTGTAATAGGAATGCAAGAAATTTTTATATTCACGAGGAAATTCCATCGTTTCGTCAAGTCACGTTTTCGTAAATATTTTCGCTTTTGTTTTAGTTTCTGTCTGTTTGTTATCTTTAAATGTGGCAAAGATTGATTAGTTGGTATTTTAAGAAAATAATATTTTATTAGACTCTTCAACAATACACAAGTACTTTACAATTTGTACATAACAAACTATAAATGAGGCGTGCCTTTCTGGAGATGCATACCGCACCTGCCTCACCACCGACAAGGAAGCGACTGACTAGCTATCGACTATTTTCTCGCTTAAGAAACGTACAATAGGCACTTGTCCCACCGTCAACGATGAGCGAGAAGCGAGTAGAGCTAGAAACTAGAAACGAGTTGGTGAGCAGCGAGAAGCGAGTGTGTAGTTGCGATAGTTTTGTCGCTGGAAGCGAGTGTGTGAGTGCGACGGGCTATTACTTGCACCACTCGCTCGGGGTGGCTAGTCCTCGAAGTCACGCCGCAAAGCCGCCAAGCGAGCATCGCTGAGCAAGTATCGTTGAGCGAGTATTATCTTTGATAGCTCTAGTCGCTCAGCGACAAACTAGTGGAGCGAGTCTTCGCCGGCAGTGTAAACACTCAGCAATCAGCTCATCATCTCTTTTATTTACACGGAATTTAAATAGTCGATAGTTAGTCGCATACTCGCCGGCGGTGGAACAACTGCCATAGATGCAGGTCCAATGTCAGTAAAAGAGATCAGATACATTTATTAATAGTTGATCGCTGACTGTTCACACTGCTGGCAAGATAACTCTCTCTACTAGTTTGTCGCAGCGACACAAGCTAATAAAGAAAATACTCGCTCAGTGACGCTCGATTGGCATGCGAAACACTCGCTGAGAGATTCTCGCTTGGTACCTAAGTATACCAGCAAGTTACTGGGTAGACATTCTAATGGTCGCACTCTCGCACTCGTGCACTCGCTCATAGCTTAGCGACAATACTATCTGAACTACTCGCTCACTGCTCGTTGGTTCGCCTACCGTTTCTTTCTATTTGCTAGTTCTTCTCGCTTCTCGCTAATCGTCAGCAGTGGAACAGGTGCCTTGAATGGATCATCATCACAATCTCAGCATAAAGACATCTATTCCTGGATAGCTCACACTAGTATTGTCACAAGTAAAGCTTACAAATTAATGAAAGCTCAAAAAGCGTTAATTCTTAAATGTGTTAAATGTTAATTGTTTATTCTTAAGTGTTAAATGACCCACACAAGAAGCCGTAATCTACACATTCTGCACATAAAACTAAGTACATTGAGCAAAAATTATTGCTAGGAAACAACTTTTATTTTTAACCGGCTTTAATATCTACAGGAGGTTCTGTACTCGTCACGTATGTAAATATGTTTGCATGTCCGCGTCAAAACTAATGAATGATTATTTCACTAAAATTGATGATTCTTTCACTTACGTGATTTACATACTTTCAGGAAGGTTTTAGTATATGTGATAATTATACTTATGTACGAAGTTATACGCATAAATGTACTGTATCTCCGGAATTTCTAAGCGGATTCTTATTTTCGTTCGTATTGGGCTTATGTTATTGTTTATTCAACTAAAAACGGAAAAATAAATTATGTTTTAAAAAGCGAATAAAATAACTTTGATAAAAAACTTAACAGCTTCTGAAGTCGTTGTCTTCAATTCTTCAATGCACCTTAGCTTGGCACCGAATTCAGAAGCTGTTAAGTTTTAGGAAAGTTATTTTATTTGTTTTAGATTTTTGAAGTCAGTTTTTACTTTTTTAAAGTTAATTTTTAGTGTGAGAAGTCGTTGTTTACGGTATCGCGCAATGAAACACACGCAAAACATTGTGCTAATGGGTGTATGTGTTACGGTAAAATTATTAATAATTATCCAACATTATTAATAATTATTTCCTCGCGATTTGGTAAATGTGAATATAAAATTGAAATTCATCACTTTTAGCAGTTGTTATTAATAATTCACTACTCTCGTCGGTAAAAGTAATAAAATAACATAAAACTCGAAGTTATTTATCCAGGAAGTATTATAAAGTTAAGTAAGTTATTATAAGTTATTATTATTAAGTTATTTGTCCATTTATACCACAGTACTTACAAATACATAACTAAAAGAAACTTACACGCAAGATCGTTTTCTTTTTTGGCTTTGCTAAAATCAAACATGAACACATAAAATTAAAATTATAGAGAAATAATCATAGACTCCGTAAAATCAACATTCCAATTTAAAATCTTTCTTTTATTTCTTTGTTCAATAGGTATTTATTGATAATACCTACCACAATACTTAAAGGTACTGAGCAAATAAAAAGAAAATTATAATGAAACAATCATAGGCTCATCATTAAATCAACATTAAAATCCTATTAACAATAATTATTGTTGCTGTATCGAACAGAAAGACGTTTAGTGTACGTATTTTTGAAAATGTATTACATTTATCGGTACTAAGGTTACATTATTAATAATCACCGATAAATGTGATTTTAATTTCTTACATTTTACCTTAACTTTTGGTAATTATTAATAATGATAGACAATTATTAATAATTTTCAATTAATCACACTTACCGTATCATATGCACCAATACAGGATATTTGTTGTTTTTCTTAAAAAACGTATAAAAAAGTTGGAAAATGAACTTGAATAATGAAGTTGAATAATGGGAAGAACTTGACTTCGTAAAGCGTATTTTTACTCCCTTAGATACTTCTTCTTATGAATTCGTGAACTATAAGGTAGGTACTCAGGCTAAAAATTCTTCCAAATAAATTGTGTGTACTTTAAACTTGGAGGACATCTAAATCTCTGAAATCACGAAGGTTAGGAGAAGCATTCGATGTTTGTTTGATAAGAATTATCAATATTACTAATAGGTTCTCTGAAAACGTTTGCAAATATTGAGAATATCAGACAACAAAATACATATTTACATCGTAGGTAAGCCCACATACTCGTAAGCCCACATTCGCATGGACGTAAAAATATCGCGCGGGATTTTCAACTCTCGGTGTAGAGCCGAGCATTGAGAATCCAACAGAGTGCAACCCAGCGCGTAAAAAAACCTCACTGTTAGTTTTTCAATTCTCGGCGATACAGTGCGTTGAAAACCCGGTGCGTGAAAAAGAAACGCCGCGGGAAAAGATTGCCCGTACGAACCTGGGGTAAATGTGTAAATTTTATGTCATTCAAAACAAATATTTAGTAAGGGGAGAGGCTTTTAAGACGTGGTATAGGTACCTACTCTATTTTTTAATTTAAGGCGCTGCCCCAACCGATACACCGTAAAACGTCCACTTTTTCATCACACAATTAGCCGTAATGCTACATATTACAAGCCCAAAAAAATACAGTGTGTAGAGTATAAAAAAGACTTATACAAAGATCTTATTGAAACAATCTAGCATCTTGTAAACAAAAATCGCAAAAAAGGAGGCCAAAAAACATTTTCCTCTCGAAATGCTCAATATTTTGAACGATAACTATTAATATTTTTGTTACTATAAAAAAGTAAATCAACTAAAGAAATATGTAAAAATGTAACATATTGGTGTTTTATTTTTATTAAATTAAAACTGCGAAATATATATTAATATACATATTGGGGGACACGAGCATCAACTAAAATCAACCCGCTTCGCCAGTTTTAACCGTATTTGTATACATTTACGATTTACTGCCTGACCTTGAAGATTTGCTTCTTACCGCGCCTTAAGCCCTGCGTATTTAATTTGCAGGTATTTACTCAGAGGTATTAAAACGGGCTCGATAATTTACATAATTTTTTGTATGTATTTGAAATACAATGTGAATTTTTCGTCGGGGCAGTAAGGACAGGTACGTGAGAATTAATGTTTTTCTAGCTGACTGTACCAGTTTTCCTTTAATCTATGAGTACAGTTAGCAATTACTTACTCAAAAAATTAAGAATCCTAAGAACGTTTTCTTGTAGCTACAACGATGGTACCTGCCCTTATTGTCCCATTTCCAAAATCCATCTTGTAGTTCTTGCTACGTATGTCAATCTGCCTAGCCTTTTCCCAACTATGTTGGGGTCGGCTTCCAATCTAACTGGATGCAGCTGAATACCAGTATTTTACATGGAGCGACTGCCTATTTGACCTCCACAACCCAGTTACTGGGTAATACGATACCTATTGGTAAGACTGGTTGTCAGACTTTCGGGATTCTGACGACCCGTAACGACTGTCAAAGATCCACGAATGACAGCCGGGACCAACGGCTTAACATGCTTTCCGAGGCACGGAGGGTCTTGGTATGTAAAGATGGTCACCCATCCACGGACCAACCGTGGGTTTGTGTTACCACTATATTAACTATTTTTGAGTACCAATTTCGTGCTGACAGATAGATCACCTCATCATCTACAACTAACTTTTTATATCACATGCAAATTACAACCAAATCACGTGAGACATCCGGTTCCGGAACAAAGTTCCTATCGCTTTTGCACATTTGGTGAGTGAGATCTACACCAAAAAAAGTAATTTAAAAAATTTTATCGACTTCAAAAAGAAATTAACTCAAAATTATGAAATAACTTTAATTTCGGAAGTCGGTGCTTTTTTTTTTTTTTTTTTTTTGATGGGACATCAAATAACTTCTCCCGCTCTGGGAGGGCATGTCAGACTCTACTGACTAAAACCCACACGTGTTCCTTCAATTGCCTGTGCCAGGGCCACGGTAACTCTTTGAAACAACCCGCAACCCTGGCAGGCATCGGCCCTAGCGGACCCCTTCAGCTAGTGCTGATATCTCTTTTAGGCGCGCGTGGAACACAACGCAAGAATTTGATGATTTCACATCCAAAAAAAAAAGGCCGTCATACTGACACGTCGTATTATCTTGACTTTGATGAAACTAGCACTGTTCCCTAAGTTAAAGTAAATGTACGACAAAAAGAAAAAAATGCAATCCGATTAATAGTTTCGGAGAAATGCGTCGACAAACACCTATAAAAATTAGTGTATTTGTTTGGAAGCCCTAATTAATTATTATAATATGTGAATATATTGCAGTTCCAACAATATTACATACATACTTGTCTAATTGATAACCTCCTTTTTCTTGAAGCCGGTTATAAAGTGTAACATTTTGACAATCACTTCACTTTTGTTACGTAACAGAAGTGTCGTCACGACACCTTTGTTGTTAAACTTTTTAAAGTTTCTTGTTAACTTTTGTCTAACGTGTGTTATGGACCTTCGTTCCAAAAAGTATAGAACATTAAAACAATTCCCTTATCGGTATAAGTCGGTATTGTACAACGATTAAGGCAGAAAGCGTTATTACTCTCATTACTAACTGAAACTACTGGATACAGCCAAAGATTTATACCGCTAGATTTGCCCTCACCGTACTTAGTCACGCAAAAAAGTGTCCATAGGGAGAAAAGTGAGCTCACTCGTTATTATGTAGCGTTTCCATGATAATCAAGTCCCTGCGTCATTGTGTCAAAACGAAACAGAAACGCGACTCTCTTTTGACGTGGTAGAGCGAATCTAACGATTTAAATCTTTGGATACAGCAGTTATTTTAAACGATGCGATGTTAGGAAACTATATTGTTAGTACAAGTGTCTAAGTACCAAAAGTTATTGTCTAGACAAGTAGTTACGCTACGTTATTGTAAATGTTATGGCTTTTCAGCTATTTGGTAATGGGACCTATGAATGTTTCGCACCAATTTATAAAGTTAATAATACCGTTATTGTGACAAATAATATATCATTAAAATGAAAATTATAAAAGTATTTATCAATACTAGCTGTTACCCGCTGCTTCGCCCGCAAGGATGTCAATACTTCCCTATTTGAATCGGATTTAGTTCAAAATTTCATAGGTTTGAATTTTTTTGCGCGGAACACTAATTATTTTTCTAAAATAAAATTAAGCCTAGGTTACTCCCTATGACATCAGCTATCTGTCAGTGAAAGTCCGGTCAAATTTGGTTTAGCCGTTTTGGAGATTAGCCGGAACAAACAGACAGACAGGCAAAAATTAAAAAAAAATTTGTAAAAAGCAGTTATTTTGACATTACAAACAGACACTTCAATTTTATGTATTTGTTAATTTTATATACTTATATGTATATGTATGGAATGTATAGAATAGATTACAACATTTAATAAATTACTCGCCGCCATTATAAAGGCCTTAAACATAACTGGTGAAATGGGTGTACTTTACTGTCGCCGTAATGAAAAAAAAACGTATTTACAGACATATTGATATGGAGAAAAAAAAATATTTTGTCCTGTTTAAAGTACAAAATACAAAGACAGATGCGTCTTTTAAGAGGATTGTGAAGTGCCGATACGCGGCGCGATTTTTGGAGGCAATTACCTACATTTCATACAATTATTTACATAAATATTGTTTCGGGCGATAACGTTTTTACTCCCTTAAACATTTACGAAATGAAATAATTTTGATCTCATTACATTCAGTATACTTTAATATAGGTCTGTACGTTTTTCATTTTTAGTAATTCAATTGAATTTAATTAAAAAAAAATAAAAATGCTCAAGGATGTTTTTAAGTCAAAAATATAGATATTTAGATGCTAATAACTTATATTGTATATAATATTTCTTTATAATAAAAACGTACGGACCTAGTTTTTTACCCTAGTTTTAGTGATTACCTATACCTACAATATTTCCAAAAATTATGAAAATTAGATTATGTTTACGGGGAGAAAAACGTTATCTCTTTTTGTATGAAAATTTACAGCTTCACAATCATCACAGCACCTTACTGGAATACTTCCTTCCTCCGAGCACGTTTGCTCTTGCGAATTTCCACTCAAGCCGGCCAATAAAGGCAAGAAAGAGGTGGGAGTTCTGTTCCTCGTCAGTGTTCACTCCAGCCGGTCAATAAAGGCAAGCCAGAGATGAGTACAAGATTTCTCCCAGGAGATAGGGTCCGTGGGGTCGCTACTGCCCAACAACTCGCCACATGCTGCCCTGCGGGTTTCTGTATCTCTCTTGGTCTGGCTCCTCATCCTAGACCCGTTCCGGCAAAGTAAACTCTACCGGCACAGAACTAAAGTTCGGAGCGCGCAAGCCTCACCACGACGTCAACGTAGAGATACAGAGGTCGGGTTATTATTATTATTATGTATTAGATAGTACTTATCCGACGAATTCCTTAGTGCCGGTTTTTGATCCGTAGTTAACTCAACCAATGGTTAAACATAATAGGTTGGGGAAAAAGTTTCTTCGCATTTTTTAAGAAAATTCAAAACATTTTTTAATATAGTTTATTTACATTTAGCTAAAGTATGTAGGTACCATTTTGTTCGATAACTTTTATATGTATGTATGTAGTATCCTATGTCTTAATATACTAGCTGTTGCCCGCGGCTATGTCGGAAATTATCCCACGGGAACCTTCTACCGGGATGAAAAGTATCCTGTGTCTTAATATACTAGCTGTTGCCCGCGGCTATGTCGGAAATTATCCCACGGGAACCTTCTACCGGGATGAAAAGTATCCTGTGTCTTAATATACTAGCTGTTGCCCGCGTGTATGTCGGAAATTATCCCACGGGAACCTTCTACCGGGATGAAAAGTATCCTGTGTCTTAATATACTAGCTGTTGCCCGCGGCTATGTCGGAAATTATCCCACGGGAACCTTCTACCGGGATGAAAAGTATCCTGTGTCTTAATATACTAGCTGTTGCCCGCGGCTATGTCGGAAATTATCCCACGGGAACCTTCTACCGGGATGAAAAGTATCCTGTGTCTTAATATACTAGCTGTTGCCCGCGGCTATGTCGGAAATTGTCCCACGGGAACCTTCTACCGGGATGAAAAGTATCCTGTGTCTTAATATACTAGCTGTTGCCCGCGGCTATGTCGGAAATTATCCCACGGGAACCTTCTACCGGGATGAAAAGTATCCTGTGTCTTAATATACTAGCTGTTGCCCGCGTGTATGTCGGAAATTATCCCACGGAAACCTTCTACCGGGATGAAAAGTATCCTGTGTCTTAATATACTAGCTGTTGCCCGCGGCTATGTCGGAAATTATCCCACGGGAACCTTGTACCGGGATGAAAAGTATCTTGTGTCTTAATATACTAGCTGTTGCCCGCGGCTTCGTCCGCGTGTATGTCGGAAATTATCCCACGGGAACCTTCTACCGGGATGAAAAGTATCCTGAGTCTTAATATACTAGCTGTTGCCCGCGGCTATGTCGGAAATTATCCCATGGGAACCTTCTACCGGGATGAAAAGTATCCTGTGTCTTAATATACTAGCTGTTGCCCGCGGCTATGTCGGAAATTATCCCACGGGAACCTTCTACCGGGATGAAAAGTATCCTGTGTCTTAATATACTAGCTGTTGCCCGCGTGTATGTCGGAAATTATCCCACGGGAACCTTCTACCGGGATGAAAAGTATCCTGTGTCTTAATATACTAGCTGTTGCCCGCGTGTATGTCGGAAATTATCCCACGGGAACCTTCTACCGGGATGAAAAGTATCCTGTGTCTTAATATACTAGCTGTTGCCCGCGTGTATGTCGGAAATTATCCCACGGGAACCTTCTACCGGGATGAAAAGTATCCTGTGTCTTAATATACTAGCTGTTGCCCGCGGCTTCGCCCGCGTTTATGTCGGAAATTATCCCACGGGAACCTTCTACCGGGATGAAAAGTATCCTGTGTCTTAATATACTAGCTGTTGCCCGCGTGTATGTCGGAAATTATCCCACGGGAACCTTCTACCGGGATGAAAAGTATCCTGTGTCTTAATATACTAGCTGTTGCCCGCGGCTATGTCGGAAATTATCCCACGGGAACCTTCTACCGGGATGAAAAGTATCCTGTGTCTTAATATACTAGCTGTTGCCCGCGGTTTCGCCCGCGTGTATGTCGGAAATTATCCCACGGGAGCCTTCTACCGGGATGAAAAGTATCCTGTGTCTTAATATACTAGCTGTTGCCCGCGGCTTCGTCCGCGTGTATGTCGGAAATTATCCCACGGGAACCTTCTACCGGGATGAAAAGTATCCTGTGTCTTAATATACTAGCTGTTGCCCGCGTGTATGTCGGAAATTATCCCACGGGAACCTTCTACCGGGATGAAAAGTATCCTATGTCTTAATATACTAGCTGTTGCCCGCGTGTATGTCGGAAATTATCCCACGGGAACCTTCTACCGGGATGAAAAGTATCCTGTGTCTTAATATACTAGCTGTTGCCCGCGGCTTCGCCCGCGTGTATGTCGGAAATTATCCCACGGGAACCTTCTACCGGGATGAAAAGTATCCTGTGTCTTAATATACTAGCTGTTGCCCGCGGCTTCGCCTGCGTGTGTCGGAAATTATCCCACGGGAACCTTCTACCGGGATGAAAAGTATCCTGTGTCTTAATATACTAGCTGTTGCCCGCGGCTTCGCCCGCGTGTATGTCGGAAATTATCCCACGGGAACCTTCTACCGGGATGAAAAGTATCCTGTGTCTTAATATACTAGCTGTTGCCCGCGGCTTCGTCCGCGTGTATGTCGGAAAATATCCCACGGGAACCTTCTACCGGGATGAAAAGTATCCTGTGTCTTAATATACTAGCTGTTGCCCGCGGCTATGTCGGAAATTATCCCACGGGAACCTTCTACCGGGATGAAAAGTATCCTGTGTCTTAATATACTAGCTGTTGCCCGCGGCTTCGCCCACGTGTATGTCGGAAATTATCCCACGAGAACCTTCGACCGGGATGAAAAGTATCCTGTGTCTTAATATACTAGCTGTTGCCCGCGTGTATGTCGGAAATTATCCCACGGGAACCTTCTACCGTGATGAAAAGTATCCTGTGTCTTAATATACTAGCTGTTGCCCGCGGCTTAGCCCGCGTGTATGTCGGAAATTATCCCACGGGAACCTTCTACCGGAACGAAAATTATCCTGTGTCTTAATATACTAGCTGTTGCCCGCGGCTATGTCGGAAATTATCCCACGGGAACCTTCTACCGTGATGAAAAGTATCCTGTGTCTTAATATACTAGCTGTTGCCCGCGGCTTAGCCCGCGTGTATGTCGGAAATTATCCCACGGGAACCTTCTACCGGAACGAAAATTATCCTGTGTCTTAATATACTAGCTGTTGCCCGCGGCTATGTCGGAAAATATCCCACGGGAACCTTCTACCGGGATGAAAAGTATCCTGTGTCTTAATATACTAGCTGTTGCCCGCGGCTTCGCCCGCTTGTATGTCGGAAATTATCCCACGGGAACCTTCTACCGGGATGAAAAGTATCCTATGTCTTAATATACTAGCTGTTGCCCGCGTGTATGTCGGAAATTATCCCACGGGAACCTTCTACCGGGATGAAAAGTATCCTGTGTCTTAATATACTAGCTGTTGCCCGCGGCTATGTCGGAAATTATCCAACGGGAACCTTCTACCGGGATGAAAAGTATCCTGTGTCTTAATATACTCTGTTGCCCGCGTGTATGTCGGAAATTATCCCACGGGAACCTTCTACCGGGATGAAAAGTATCCTGTGTCTTAATATACTAGCTGTTGCCCGCGGCTATGTCGGAAATTATCCTACAAGAACCTTCTACCGGGATGAAAAGTATCCTGTGTCTTAATATACTAGCTGTTGCCCGCGGCTTTGCCCGCGTGTATGTCGGATATTATTCCACGGGAACCTTCTACCGGGATGAAAAGTATCCTGTGTCTTAAAATACTAGCTGTTGCCCGCGTTTATGTCGGAAATTATCCCACGGGAACCTTCTACCGGGATGAAAAGTATCCTGTGTCTTAATATACTAGCTGTTGCCCGCGGCTATGTCGGAAATTATCCCACGGGAACCTTCTACCAGGATGAAAAGTATCCTGTGTCTTAATATACTAGCTGTTGCCCGCGGCTTCGCCCGCGTGTATGTCGGATATTATCCCACGGGAACCTTCTACCGGGATGAAAAGTATCCTGTGTCTTAAAATACTAGCTGTTGCCCGCGTGTATGTCGGAAATTATCCCACGGGAACCTTCTACCGGGATGAAAAGTATCCTGTGTCTTAATATACTAGCTGTTGCCCGCGTGTATGTCGGAAATTATCCCACGGGAACCTTCTACCGGGATGAAAAGTATCCTGTGTCATAATATACTAGCTGTTGCCCGCGGCCATGTCGGAAATTATCCCACGGGAACCTTCTACCGGGATGAAAAGTATCCTGTGTCATAATATACTAGCTGTTGCCCGCGGCCATGTCGGAAAATATCCCACGGGAACCTTCTACCGGGATGAAAAGTACCCTGTGTCTTAATATACTAGCTGTTGCCCGCGGCTATGTCGGAAATTATCCCACGGGAACCTTCTACCGGGATGAAAAGTATCCTGTGTCTTAATATACTAGCTGTTGCCCGCGGCTATGTCGGAAATTATCCCACGGGAACCTTCTACCGGGATGAAAAGTATCCTGTGTCTTAATATACTAGCTGTTGCCCGCGGCTTCGCCCGCGTGTATGTCGGAAATTATCCCACGGGAGCCTTCTACCGGGATGAAAAGTATCCTGTGTCTTAATATACTAGCTGTTGCCCGCGGTTTCGTCCGCGTGTATGTCGGAAATTATCCCACGGGAACCTTCTACCGGGATGAAAAGTATCCTGTGTCTTAATATACTAGCTGTTGCCCGCGTGTATGTCGGAAATTATCCCACGGGAACCTTCTACCGGGATGAAAAGTATCCTGTGTCTTAATATACTAGCTGTTGCCCGCGTGTATGTCGGAAATTATCCCACGGGAACCTTCTACCGGGATGAAAAGTATCCTGTGTCTTAATATACTAGCTGTTGCCCGCGGCTATGTCGGAAATTATCCCACGGGAACCTTCTACCGGGATGAAAAGTATCCTGTGTCTTAATATACTAGCTGTTGCCCGCGGCTTCGCCCGCGTGTATGTCGGAAATTATCCCACGGGAACCTTCTACCGGGATGAAAAGTATCCTGTGTCTTAATATACTAGCTGTTGCCCGCGGCTTCGCCTGCGTGTGTCGGAAATTATCCCACGGGAACCTTCTACCGGGATGAAAAGTATCCTGTGTCATAATATACTAGCTGTTGCCCGCGGCCATGTCGGAAATTATCCCACGGGAACCTTCTACCGGGATGAAAAGTATCCTGTGTCTTAATATACTAGCTGTTGCCCGCGGCTTCGCCCGCGTGTATGTCGGAAATTATCCCACGGGAACCTTCTACCGGGATGAAAAGTATCCTGTGTCTTAATATACTAGCTGTTGCCCGCGGCTTCGCCCGCGTGTATGTCGGAAATTATCCCACGGGAACCTTCTACCGGGATGAAAAGTATCCTGTGTCATAATATACTAGCTGTTGCCCGCGGCCATGTCGGAAATTATCCCACGGGAACCTTCTACCGGGATGAAAAGTATCCTGTGTCATAATATACTAGCTGTTGCCCGCGGCCATGTCGGAAAATATCCCACGGGAACCTTCTACCGGGATGAAAAGTACCCTGTGTCTTAATATACTAGCTGTTGCCCGCGGCTATGTCGGAAATTATCCCACGGGAACCTTCTACCGGGATGAAAAGTATCCTGTGTCTTAATATACTAGCTGTTGCCCGCGGCTATGTCGGAAATTATCCCACGGGAACCTTCTACCGGGATGAAAAGTATCCTGTGTCTTAATATACTAGCTGTTGCCCGCGGCTTCGCCCGCGTGTATGTCGGAAATTATCCCACGGGAGCCTTCTACCGGGATGAAAAGTATCCTGTGTCTTAATATACTAGCTGTTGCCCGCGGTTTCGTCCGCGTGTATGTCGGAAATTATCCCACGGGAACCTTCTACCGGGATGAAAAGTATCCTGTGTCTTAATATACTAGCTGTTGCCCGCGTGTATGTCGGAAATTATCCCACGGGAACCTTCTACCGGGATGAAAAGTATCCTGTGTCTTAATATACTAGCTGTTGCCCGCGTGTATGTCGGAAATTATCCCACGGGAACCTTCTACCGGGATGAAAAGTATCCTGTGTCTTAATATACTAGCTGTTGCCCGCGGCTATGTCGGAAATTATCCCACGGGAACCTTCTACCGGGATGAAAAGTATCCTGTGTCTTAATATACTAGCTGTTGCCCGCGGCTTCGCCCGCGTGTATGTCGGAAATTATCCCACGGGAACCTTCTACCGGGATGAAAAGTATCCTGTGTCTTAATATACTAGCTGTTGCCCGCGGCTTCGCCTGCGTGTGTCGGAAATTATCCCACGGGAACCTTCTACCGGGATGAAAAGTATCCTGTGTCTTAATATACTAGCTGTTGCCCGCGTGTATGTCGGAAATAATCCCACGGGAACCTTCTACCGGGATGAAAAGTATCCTGTGTCTTAATATACTAGCTGTTGCCCGCGGCTTCGCCCGCGTGTATGTCGGAAATTATCCAACGGGAACCTTCTACCGGGATGAAAAGTATCCTGTGTCTTAATATACTAGCTGCTGCCCGCGGCTTCGTCCGCGTGTATGTCGGAAATTATCCCACGGGAACCTTCTACCGGGATGAAAAGTATCCTGTGTCTTAATATACTAGCAGTTGCCCGCGGCTATGTCGGAAATTATCCCACGGGAACCTTCTACCGGGATGAAAAGTATCCTGTGTCTTAATATACTAGCTGTTGCCCGCGGCTTCGTCCGCGTGTATGTCGGAAATTATCCCACGGGAACCTTCTACCGGGATGAAAAGTATCCTGTGTCTTAATATACTAGCTGTTGCCCGCGGCTTCGCCCGCGTGTATGTCGGAAATTATCCCACGAGAACCTTCGACCGGGATGAAAAGTATCCTGTGTCTTAATATACTAGCTGTTGCCCGCGGCTTCGCCCGCGTGTATGTCGGATATTATCCCACGGGAACCTTCTACCGGGATGAAAAGTATCCTGTGTCTTAATATACTAGCTGTTGCCCACAGCTTCGCCCGCGTGTATGTCGGATATTATCCCACGGGAACCTTCGACCGGGATGAAAAGTATCCTGTGTCTTAATATACTAGCTGTTGCCCGCGGCTTCGCCCGCGTGTATGTCGGATATTATCCCACGGGAACCATCTACCGGGATGAAAAGTATCCTGTGTCTTAATATACTAGCTGTTGCCCGCGGCTTCGCCTGCGTGTGTCGGAAATTATCCCACGGGAACCTTCTACCGGGATGAAAAGTATCCTGTGTCTTAATATACTAGCTGTTGCCCGCGGCTATGTCGGAAATAATCCCACGGGAACCTTCTACCGGGATGAAAAGTATCCTGTGTCTTAATATACTAGCTGTTGCCCGCGGCTTCGCCCGCGTGTATGTCGGAAATTATCCAACGGGAACCTTCTACCGGGATGAAAAGTATCCTGTGTCTTAATATACTAGCTGCTGCCCGCGGCTTCGTCCGCGTGTATGTCGGAAATTATCCCACGGGAACCTTCTACCGGGATGAAAAGTATCCTGTGTCTTAATATACTAGCTGTTGCCCGCGGCTTCGCCCGCGTGTATGTCGGAAATTATCCCACGAGAACCTTCGACCGGGATGAAAAGTATCCTGTGTCTTAATATACTAGCTGTTGCCCGTGGCTTCCCCCGCGTGTATGTCGGATATTATCCCACGGGAACCTTCTACCGGGATGAAAAGTATCCTGTGTCTTAATATACTAGCTGTTGCCCGCAGCTTCGCCCGCGTGTATGTCGGATATTATCCCACGGGAACCTTCTACCGGGATGAAAAGTATCCTGTGTCTTAAAATACTAGCTGTTGCCCGCGTGTATGTCGGAAATTATCCCACGGGAACCTTCTACCGGGATGAAAAGTATCCTGTGTCTTAATATACTAGCTGTTGCCCGCGGCTTAGCCCGCGTGTATGTCGGAAATTATCCCACGGGAACCTTCTACCGGGACGAAAAGTATCCTGTGTCTTAATATACTAGCTGTTGCCCGCGGCTATGTCGGAAATTATCCCACGGGAACCTTCTACCGGGATGAAAAGTACCCTGTGTCTTAATATACTAGCTGTTGCCCGCGGCTATGTCGGAAAATATCCCACGGGAACCTTCTACCGGGATGAAAAGTATCCTGTGTCTTAATATACTAGCTGTTGATCGCGGCTTCGCCCGCTTGTATGTCGGAAATTATCCCACGGGAACCTTCTACCGGGATGAAAAGTATCCTGTGTCTTAATATACTAGCTGTTGTTCGCGTGTATGTCGGAAATTATCCCACGGGAACCTTCTACCGGGATGAAAAGTATCCTGTGTCTTAATATACTAGCTGTTGCCCGCGGCTATGTCGGAAATTATCCAACGGGAACCTTCTACCGGGATGAAAAGTATCCTGTGTCTTAATATACTAGCTGTTGCCCGCGTGTATGTCGGAAATTATCCCACGGGAACTTTCTACCGGGATGAAAAGTGTCCTGTGTCTTAATATACTAGCTGTTGCCCGCGGCTATGTCGGAAATTATCCCACAAGAACCTTCTACCGGGATGAAAAGTATCCTGTGTCTTAATATACTAGCTATTGCCCGCGGCTTCGCCCGCGTGTATGTCGGATATTATCCCACGGGAACCTTCTACCGGGATGAAAAGTATCCTGTGTCTTAAAATACTAGCTGTTGCCCGCGTTTATGTCGGAAATTATCCCACGGGAACCTTCTACCGGGATGAAAAGTATCCTGTGTCTTAATATACTAGCTGTTGCCCGCGGCCATGTCAGAAATTATCCCACGGGAACCTTCTACCAGGATGAAAAGTATCCTGTGTCTTAATATCGTCCCCGTAGAGCGAAAAGTCATTAAGTCGTAAAATCGTGTTTTGAGTTATTGATAGTTAAAGTTTTTTAAAATAAAAATCGTTATAACTTTGGTTAGCCATTACATATCCTTATGTTTTTAACTTTAATTTGAAGAAAATAAAATAAAATTTATATTATAAGAGCGTTGACGTGAAAAACCTCAAATAATTGAGAAAAGTTAAAAACATCAAGGTAATTAATTTTTATCTATAAAATCTCTGACGTAGTTGTGAATTAGTTAATTGTCGAACGTAGTTAGTGATTTTTCACTCAGTTTTAAATTATTTTGAAGAACAATAACTAGACTTAAGTAAAGTGGAACTACCTGTTAGATGCATGAAATGTGTATTGTTTTGTTTTAAATATGACATAAATAGTAATGAAACTATTGTAATAAACACAATCAAGTTTTATTAAAGGAATATTCGAAAAAATCAACAAATTACTATTAGTATTACACAAAAATAAAATGCAACAACCTCATGCACATAAACTGAAAAATAATAGAACGAATAGAACATTGTTATAAAAAAAAAATGAAATCATACTACAGTCCACTACTTCTCCTCCCTCCTCTGTGACGTCTGGCTCCAAAATTCTATGTACTACGTCTTTACTTGTTGGTAAAAACTGGTACCACAAGTGGAGTTCTTGTGGGATTATCCCTTTTGCACATAAATTATTGAGGTCATTCTTTTTTGCCTCTGATATAGGCAGTGGCGAGGAGTAAGCTGGTGGTATTTTATAATTTATCAATTCTTGCATCAGTTTTCTGTCTCTTGTCCATTCATTTGTTCGTCTCGTTTCCTACTCTTTCTAGTAAGAAGAGTAGTTTTGTCGGCCATTCTAATATATTAAATTCTAGATAGGGACCATCGCGTTTATATCTAAACTTAACGAGGCCCGGGCATTTTCTCTCGAAACGAAGACACTTAATTTTTAGCTATTTAATTTTATTGCCTTCTGTATCTCTGCTTGTATTTTTTACTATTTTTTCATTAAGAGCTCTTACATCAATCATTTCCGGGTATTTTAATTCCTTAACAATATAAGATGATGATAATTGTAATTATCGACCGATCTCCCTGGCTACTATTATCGCGAAGGTACCCGACAGTCTGCTGGATGCACGGTTGGATAGCTTGTTAGAATTACACGACGCACAGTTTGAGTTTCGTAAAAATCTTGGCACAGAAAGTGCGATTCTCGGCCTCAAACATACGGTGCAATATTACACAAAACGGCGAACACCAGTGTATGCTCGCTTTTTAGATCTCTCCCGTGCCTTTGACCTTGTATCTTACGAGGTTATGTGGCAAAAGCTGCGAGAGAGAAAAATTCCAGCGGAGCTGTTGCGTATCTTCCAGTATTGGTAATACAACCAGACGAACAGTGTGAGATGGGCCTATAGGCTGTCTGTGTCTTATGGGCTGGAGTGCGGGGTGAGACAGGGCGGGATAACGTCACCAAAGCTGTTTAACCTATATAGAATAGATCTAATCGTTGTGCTCAGCAGCAAAAAATCGGATGTTGCATTGATGACGTCAGTGTCAACAATATCAGCTACGCTGACGATAAGGTGCTGCTGAGCCTAACGGTTAGGGCGCTTAGAGAGCTGCTTACTTGTTGCGAGGGCTATGCTCGAGAGCATGGCTTAATTTATAATGTTAATAAAAGCTAGTTCTTGGTCTTTAAGGCTGGCGGTGCTAAATGTCCTGAGTATGTGCCCCCGATTAAACTGAATGGGAATGATCTATTGCGAGTGTACAAGTTCAAGTACTTGGGGCATTATGTAACCAATGACCTTAATTACCAAGTGGATATTGAGAGGGAACGTAGGGTGCTGGCAGTCCGATGTAACATGTTGGCTCGTAGATTTGCACGCTGTAGCAGGGCAGTCAAAATAACGCTTTTTAAAGCTTATTGCCAACTGTTTTACACGTGCAGTCTGTGGACCAACTGTACTCAGCGGGCTATCAACTCCCTACGGGTTCAATATAATAACGGATTTAGGATGTTGATGGGGCTGCTCGTTTCTGCAGTGCATCAGGTATGTTTGCACAAGCACACGTTGATGGCTTCCACGCCATCGTCAGACAGAATTCTGCCTCTTTGCTCTGCAGAGTGGGGGAGAGTTCCAATTCCATCCTGAAGACCATAGCGGGGAGGTGCGAGTCTCCTTTATTAGGTGACGTTGTTCGAAGATGTATTTAGAACAAGAGCCTTGTTTCCAAATAGATAATAAGTTCACTAACATAGTTTTACTCGTAAGTTATCTTTTTTGCTTTTTGTTTACTAACCCATATGGATGTTGCTTATCCGAATTAAAAAAAAAAAAAATAAGGTGGTGCTGAATCTCTGTTTCTTTTAGAGCACGCACGTTCCATGATAGACTTCCAGTCAATCATGAAATAAACAGGCGTATGACTTTGCTGTCTTACTATCGCACTATGCATGGAGTCCACTTCTATATGAGTGTGAACACTCTCTAAATATTTTTTCTCAATAACTTCCAGCTGCACAACCGATCTTTGAATCAAATGAACTAAAAATGCCGTGATAAATTGGTTTCTATTTTGCCCAGCGCATGTGTCGCTATAAATGATGACTTCTTTAATATTGGTTGGTATCTGACTAATCCACCAAATCATTGCTCTGGCAATGTCCACACTGCCTCTTTTACCATTAATCTCATTCCAAGTTACACAAAATGCTTCATGTGGTGGTTTAGACGTGTGAATCGTATAATTTTGAACGTTTAATTTTCTGTTGTAATAATATTACAACAGAAAATTAAACGGCAGCATACCAGTCAGCGGGGTTGGTATTTTATATTATAAAATACCAACCCCGCTGACTGGTAATGTGCAAAGTAGACTTCATGTCTGCCGTTACGACTAGGTAATTGTCATCAATAATAAACGGCTGCTTGTCCGATTCTTTCCTTGCTGTGCTTCATTTTTTCTTGCAATATGTGAATCATATTCCTCCTTCAAATTTTCTGGACGTCCAGCACTATCATAACTATGCATAAGTATTTTTTTGGAGTAAAAAATGACAAATTGAATTTAGACCCAAATATTGTTTTGTAGACTTAAAAAGAACATGGTTCTTCATTCAACGTTGTAAGTTGCTCTATATACAACTCGTATATTTTGACTCATTGTTACACAGTACCAATATTTACGTTTTAATAACAACGAAACGCGTGTATGTCACTCGACGTTGACTCCGCGTATGAGTCACCACGCGTCACGCTCGTCACTGTAGCCGCGACAAACTCACTAACTCGCGGGCACAAGTACCTTAATTGTAACAGTGTACGTCGAAGTTATATAAAGAATAATTAAAAGCCTTTAATTCTTATTCGCAATATATCATATGTTCCACTTTTCAAAGAAAAAAAACATTAAAATGGGTTGATGATTTTTCGCTTTTGTAATATTGTACTAATCTTGTAAAAATAAAGTGAGTAGTCACTATGTCGAGTTAGTTAATTTTCGCTTTTGTTTGTTTTAGCAAACTACTGATTTTAAAAACTCACTTAATCATTTTAGTGATTTTTAGACTACCTGAAGGCGTATGTATGCATAGATAATTCCAGAGAAAAAGTAATTAAGTCATTTTAATTGCCAATCATATAAATTTTCGATAAATGTATAATAATTAACTAAATTAGTTATTTTTTTCCATTACGCTATGCGGTCCAAAAGGTAGACTTACTTACTTTTCACATTTCGTAAAACAAAAACGAAGGCAGCTACAAAAATATCGGTTAGACAGAATATTAGAGAAGAAAATGTTGATTTTAGTGACATTCATAACTCATTTTGGCCATTTTTCGACTTAGTGACTTTTCGCTCTACGGGGACGATATACTAGCTGTTGCCCGCGGCTTCGCCCGCGTGTATGTCGGATATTATCCCACGGGAACCTTCTACCGGGATGAAAAGTATCCTGTGTCATAAAATACTAGCTGTTGCCCGCGTGTATGTCGGAAATTATCCCACGGGAACCTTCTACCGGGATGAAAAGTATCCTGTGTCTTAATATACTAGCTGTTGCCCGCGGCTTTGTCGGAATTTATCCCACGGGAACCTTCTACCGGGATGAAAAGTACCCTGTGTCCTAATATACTAGCTGTTGCCCGCGGCTTCGCCACCGTGTATGTTGGAAATTATCCCACGGGAACCTTCGACCGGGATGAAAAGTATCCTGTGTCTTAATATACTAGCTGTTGCCCGCGGCTTCGCCAGCGTGTATGTCGGAAATTATCTCACGGGAACCTACTACCGGGATGAAAAGTATCCTGTGTCTTAATATACTAGCTGTTGCCTGCGGCTATGTCGGAAATTATCCCACGGGAACCTTCTACCGGGATGAAAAGTATCCTGTGTCTTAATATACTAGCTGTTGCCCGCGGCTATGTCGGAAATTATCCCACGGGAACCTTCTACCGGGATGAAAAGTATCCTGTGTCTTAATATACTAGCTGTTGCCCGCGGCTATGTCGCAAATTATCCCACGGGAACCTTCTACCGGGATGAAAAGTATCCTGTGTCTTAATATACTAGCTGTTGCCCGCGTGTATGTCGGAAATTATCCCACGGGAACCTTCTACCGGGATGAAAAGTATCCTATGTCTTAATATAGTAGCTGTTGCCCGCGTGTATGTCGGAAATTATCCCACGGGAACCTTCTACCGGGATGAAAAGTATCCTGTGTCTTAATATACTAGCTGTTGCCCGCGGCTATGTCGGAAATTATCCCACGGGAACCTTCTACCGGGATGAAAAGTATCCTGTGTCTTAATATACTAGCTGTTGCCCGCGGCTATGTCGGAAATTATCCCACGGGAACCTTCTACCGGGATGAAAAGTATCCTGTGTCTTAATATACTAGCTGTTGCCCGCGGCTTCGCCCGCGTGTATGTCGGAAATTATCCCACAGGAACCTTCTACCGGGATGAAAAGTATCCTGTGTCTTAATATACTAGCTGTTGCCCGCGGCTTCGCCCGCGTGTGTCGGAAATTATCCCACGGGAACCTTCTACCGGGATGAAAAGTATCCTGTGTCTTAATATACTAGCTGTTGCCCGCGGCTATGTCGGAAATTATCCCACGGGAACCTTCTACCGGGATGAAAAGTATCCTGTGTCTTAATATACTAGCTGTTGCCCGCGGCTTCGCCCGCGTGTATGTCGGAAATTATCCCACGGGAACCTTCTACCGGGATGAAAAGTATCCTGTGTCTTAATATACTAGCTGTTGCCCGCGGCTATGTCGGAAATTATCCCACGGGAACCTGCTACCGGGATGAAAAGTATCCTGTGTCTTTATATACTAGCTGTTGCCCGCGGCTTCGCCCGCGTGTGTCGGAAATTATCCCACGGGAACCTTCTACCGGGATGAAAAGTATCCTGTGTCTTAATATACTAGCTGTTGCCCGCGGCTATGTCGGAAATTATCCCACGGGAACCTTCTACCGGGATGAAAAGTATCCTGTGTCTTTATATACTAGCTGTTGCCCGCGGCTTCGCCCGCGTGTGTCGGAAATTATCCCACGGGAACCTTCTACCGGGATGAAAAGTATCCTGTGTCTTAATATACTAGCTGTTGCCCGCGGCTATGTCGGAAATTATCCCACGGGAACCTTCTACCGGGATGAAAAGTATCCTGTGTCTTAATATACTAGCTGTTGCCCGCGGCTATGTCGGAAATTATCCCACGGGAACCTTCTACCGGGCTGAAAAGTATCCTGTGTCTTTATATACTAGCTGTTGCCCGCGGCTTCGCCCGCGTGTGTCGGAAATTATCCCACGGGAACCTTTTACCGGGATGAAAAGTATCCTGTGTCTTAATATACTAGCTGTTGCCCGCAGCTATGTCGGAAATTATCCCACGGTAACCTTCTACCGGGATGAAAAGTATCCTGTGTCTTAATATACTAGCTGTTGCCCGCGGCTTCACCCGCGTGTGTCGGAAATTATCCCACGGGAACCTTCTACCGGGATGAAAAGTATCCTGTGTCTTAAAATACTAGCTGTTGCCCGCGACTATGTCGGAAATTATCCCACGGGAACCTTATACCGGGATGAAAAGTATCCTGTGTCTTAATATACTAGCTGTTGCCCGCGGCTATGTCGGAAATTATCCCACGGGAACCTTCTACCGGGATGAAAAGTATCCTGTGTCTTAATATACTAGCTGTTGCCCGCGGCTATGTCGGAAATTATCCCACGGGAACCTTCTACCGGGATGAAAAGTATCCTGTGTCTTAATATACTAGCTGTTGCCCGCGGCTTCACCCGCGTGTATGTCGGAAATTATCCCACGGGAACCTTCTACCGGGATGAAAAGTATCCTGTGTCTTTATATACTAGCTGTTGCCCGCGGCTTCGCCCGCGTGTGTCGGAAATTATCCCACGGGAACCTTCTACCGGGATGAAAAGTATCCTGTGTCTTAATATACTAGCTGTTGCCCGCGGCTATGTCGGAAATTATCCCACGGGAACCTTCTACCGGGATGAAAAGTATCCTGTGTCTTAATATACTAGCTGTTGCCCGCGGCTTCGTCCGCGTGTATGTCGGAAATTATCCCACGGGAACCTTCTACCGGGATGAAAAGTATCCTGTGTCTTAATATACTAGCTGTTGCCCGCGGCTATGTCGGAAATTATCCCACGGGAACCTTCTACCGGGATGAAAAGTATCCTGTGTCCTAATGTACTAGCTGTTGCCCGCGGCTTCGCCCGCGTGTATGTCGGAAACTATCCCACGGGAACCTTCTACCGGGATGAAAAGTATCCTGTGTCTTAAAATACTAGCTGTTGCATGCGTGTATGTCGGAAATTATCCCACGGGAACCTTCTACCGGGATGAAAAGTATCCTGTGTCTTAATATACTAACTGTTGCCCGCGGCTTCGCCCGCGTGTATGTCGGAAATTATCCCACGGGAACCTTCTACCGGGATGAAAAGTATCCTGTGTCTTAATATACTAGCTGTTGCCCGCGGCTATGTCGGAAATTATCCCACGGGAACCTTCTACCGGGATGAAAAGTATCCTGTGTCTTAATATACTAGCTGTTGCCCGCGGCTTCACCCGCGTGTATGTCGGAAATTATCCCACGGGAACCTTCTACCGGGATGAAAAGTATCCTGTGTCTTTATATACTAGCTGTTGCCCGCGGCATCGCCCGCGTGTGTCGGAAATTATCCCACGGGAACCTTCTACCGGGATGAAAAGTATCCTGTGTCTTAATATACTAGCTGTTGCCCGCGGCTATGTCGGAAATTATCCCACGGGAACCTTCTACCGGGATGAAAAGTATCCTGTGTCTTAATATACTAGCTGTTGCCCGCGGCTATGTCGGAAATTATCTCACGGGAACCTTCTACCGGGATGAAAAGTATCCTGTGTCTTTATATACTAGCTGTTGCCCGCGGCTTCGCCCGCGTGTGTCGGAAATTATCCCACGGGAACCTTTTACCGGGATGAAAAGTATCCTGTGTCTTAATATACTAGCTGTTGCCCGCAGCTATGTCGGAA
The DNA here is from genome assembly GCA_948252095.1 of Dicycla oo. Lineage (NCBI taxonomy): Eukaryota > Metazoa > Arthropoda > Insecta > Lepidoptera > Noctuidae > Dicycla > Dicycla oo. Next base: position 8,867,244 of record OX411714.1, on the reverse strand, counting down.
ATTATCCCACGGTAACCTTCTACCGGGATGAAAAGTATCCTGTGTCTTAATATACTAGCTGTTGCCCGCGGCTTCACCCGCGTGTGTCGGAAATTATCCCACGGGAACCTTCTACCGGGATGAAAAGTATCCTGTGTCTTAAAATACTAGCTGTTGCCCGCGACTATGTCGGAAATTATCCCACGGGAACCTTCTACCGGGATGAAAAGTATCCTGTGTCTTAATATACTAGCTGTTGCCCGCGGCTATGTCGGAAATTATCCCACGGGAACCTTCTACCGGGATGAAAAGTATCCTGTGTCTTAATATACTAGCTGTTGCCCGCGGCTATGTCGGAAATTATCCCACGGGAACCTTCTACCGGGATGAAAAGTATCCTGTGTTTTAATATACTAGCTGTTGCCCGCGGCTTCGCCCGCGTGTATGTCGGAAATTATCCCACGGGAACCTTCTACCGGGATGAAAAGTATCCTGTGTCTTAATATACTAGCTGTTGCCCGCGGCTATGTCGGAAATTATCCCACGGGAACCTTCTACCGGGATGAAAAGTATCCTGTGTCTTAATATACTAGCTGTTGCCCGCGGCTATGTCGGAAATTATCCCACGGGAACCTTCTACCGGGATGAAAAGTATTCTGTGTCTTAATATACTAGCTGTTGCCCGCGGCTTCGCCCGCGTGTATGTCGGAAATTATCCCACGGGAACCTTCTACCGGGATGAAAAGTATCCTGTGTCTTAATATACTAGCTGTTGCCCGCGGCTATGTCGGAAATTATCCCACGGGAACCTTCTACCGGGATGAAAAGTATCCTGTGTCTTAATATACTAGCTGATGCCCGCGGCTTCGCCCGCGTGTATGTCGGAAATTATCCCACGGGAACCTTCTACCGGGATGAAAAGTATCCTGTGTCTTAATATACTAGCTGTTGCCCGCGGCTATGTCGGAAATTATCCCACGGGAACCTTCTACCGGGATGAAAAGTTTCCTGTGTCTTAATATACTAGCTGTTGCCCGCGGCTTCGTCCGCGTGTATGTCGGAAATTATCCCACGGGAACCTTCTACCGGGATGAAAAGTATCCTGTGTCTTAATATACTAGCTGTTGCCCGCGGCTATGTCGGAAATTATCCCACGGGAACCTTCTACCGGGATGAAAAGTATCCTGTGTCCTAATGTACTAGCTGTTGCCCGCGGCTTCGCCCGCGTGTATGTCGGAAATTATCCCACGGGAACCTTCTACCGGGATGAAAAGTATCCTGTGTCTTAAAATACTAGCTGTTGCATGCGTGTATGTCGGAAATTATCCCACGGGAACCTTCTACCGGGATGAAAAGTATCCTGTGTCTTAATATACTAGCTGTTGCCCGCGGCTTCGCCCGCGTGTATGTCGGAAATTATCCCACGGGAACCTTCTACCGGGATGAAAAGTATCCTGTGTCTTAATATACTAGCTGTTGCCCGCGGCTATGTCGGAAATTATCCCACGGGAACCTTCTACCGGGATGAAAAGTATCCTGTGTCTTAATATACTAGCTGTTGCCCGCGGCTATGTCGGAAATTATCCCACGGGAACCTTCTACCGGGATGAAAAGTATCCTGTGTCTTTATATACTAGCTGTTGCCCGCGGCTTCACCCGCGTGTATGTCGGAAATTATCCTACGGGAACCTTCTACCGGGATGAAAAGTATCCTGTGTCTTAATATACTAGCTGTTGCCCGCGGCTATGTCGGAAATTATCCCACGGGAACCTTCTACCGGGATGAAAAGTATCCTGTGTCTTAATATACTAGCTGTTGCCCGCGTATGTCGGAAATTATCCCACGGGAACCTTCTACCGGGATGAAAAGTATCCTATGTCTTAATATACTAGCTGTTGCCCGCGGCTATGTCGGAAATTATCCCACGGGAACCTTCTACCGGGATGAAAAGTATCCTGTGTCTTAATATACTAGCTGTTGCCCGCGGCGTCACCCGCGTGTATGTCGGAAATTATCCCACGGGAACCTTCTACCGGGATGAAAAGTATCCTGTGTCTTAATATACTAGCTGTTGCCCGCGGCTATGTCGGAAATTATCCCACGGGAACCTTCTACCGGGATGAAAAGTATCCTGTGTCTTAATGTACTAGCTGTTGCCCGCGGCTTCGCCCGCGTGTATGTCAGAAATTATCCCACGGGAACCTTCTACCGGGATGAAAAGTATCCTGTGTCTTAAAATACTAGCTGTTGCATGCGTGTATGTCGGAAATTATCCCACGGGAACCTTCTACCGGGATGAAAAGTATCCTGTGTCTTAATATACTAGCTGTTGCCCGCGGCTTCGCCCGCGTGTATGTCGGAAATTATCCCACGGGAACCTTCTACCGGGATGAAAAGTATCCTGTGTCTTAATATACTAGCTGTTGCCCGCGGCTATGTCGGAAATTATCCCACGGGAACCTTCTACCGGGATGAAAAGTATCCTGTGTCTTAATATACTAGCTGTTGCCCGCGTGTATGTCGGAAATTATCCCACGGGAACCTTCTACCGGGATGAAAAGTATCCTGTGTCTTAATATACTAGCTGTTGCCCGCGGCTATGTCGGAAATTATCCCACGGGAACTTTCTACCGGGATGAAAAGTATCCTGTGTCTTAATATACTAGCTATTGCCACGGGCTTCGCCCGCGTTTATGTCGGAAATTATCCCACGGGAACCTTCTACCGGGATGAAAAGTATCCTGTGTCTTAATATACTAGCTGTTGCCCGCGGCTATGTCGGAAATTATCCCACGGGAACCTTCTACCGGGATGAAAAGTATCCTGTGTCTTAATATACTAGCTGTTGCCCGCGGCTATGTCGGAAATTATCCCACGGGAACCTTCTACCGGGATGAAAAGTATCCTGTGTCTTTATATACTAGCTGTTGCCCGCGGCTTCGCCAGCGTGTGTCGGAAATTATTCCACGGGAACCTTCTACCGGGATGAAAAGTATCCTGTGTCTTAATATACTAGCTGTTGCCCGCGGCTATGTCGGAAATTATCCCACGGGAACCTTCTACCGGGATGAAAAGTATCCTGTGTCTTAATATACTAGCTATTGCCCGCGGCTTCGCCCGCGTGTATGTCGGAAATTATCCCACGGGAACCTTCTACCGGGATGAAAAGTATCCTGTGTCTTAATATACTAGCTGTTGCCCGCGGCTATGTCGGAAATTATCCCACGGGAACCTTCTACCGGGATGAAAAGTATCCTGTGTCTTAATATACTAGCTGTTGCCCGCGGCTATGTCGGAAATTATCCCACGGGAACCTTCTACCGGGATGAAAAGTATCCTGTGTCTTTATATACTAGCTGTTGCCCGCGGCTTCGCCCGCGTGTGTCGGAAATTATCCCACGGGAACCTTCTACCGGGATGAAAAGTATCCTGTGTCTTAATATACTAGCTGTTGCCCGCGGCTATGTCGGAAATTATCCCACGGGAACCTTCTACCGGGATGAAAAGTATCCTGTGTCTTAATATACTAGCTGTTGCCCGCGGCTATGTCGGAAATTGTCCCACGGGAACCTTCTACCGGGATGAAAAGTATCCTGTGTCTTAATATACTAGCTGTTGCCCGCGGCTTCACCCGCGTGTGTCGGAAATTATGCCACGGGAACCTTCTACCGGGATGAAAAGTATCCTGTGTCTTAATATACTAGCTGTTGCCCGCGGCTTCGCCCGCGTGTATGTCGGAAATTATCCCACGGGAACCTTCGACCGGGATGAAAAGTATCCTGTGTCTTAATATACCAGCTGTTGCCCGCGGCTTCGCCAGCGTGTATGTCGGAAATTATCCCACGGGAACCTACTATCGGGATGAAAAGTATCCTGTATCTTAATATACTAGCTGTTACCCGCGGCTATGTCGGAAATTATCCCACGGGAACCTTCTACCGGGATGAAAAGTATCCTGTGTCTTAATATACTAGCTGTTGCCCGCGTATGTCGGAAATTATCCCACGGGAACCTTCTACCAGGATAAAAAGTATCCTATGTCTTAATATACTAGCTGTTGCCCGCGGCTTCGCCCGCGTGTATGTCGGAAATTATCCCACGGGAACATTCTACCGGGATAAAAAGTATCCTGTGTCTTAAAATACTAGCTGTTGCATGCGTGTATGTCGGAAATTATCCCACGGGAACCTTCTACCGGGATGAAAAGTATCCTGTGTCTTAATATACTAGCTGTTGCCCGCGGCTTCGCCCGCGTGTATGTCGGAAATTATCCCACGGGAACCTTCTACCGGGATGAAAAGTATCCTGTGTCTTAATATACTAGCTGTTGCCCGCGGCTATGTCGGAAATTATCCCACGGGAACCTTCTACCGGGATGAAAAGTATCCTGTGTCTTAATATACTAGCTGTTGCCCGCGGCTATGTCGGAAATTATCCCACGGGAACCTTCTACCGGGATGAAAAGTATCCTGTGTCTCAATATACTAGCTGTTGCCCGCGGCTATGTCGGAAATTATCCCACGGGAACCTTCTACCGGGATGAAAAGTATCCTGTGTCTTAATATACTAGCTATTGCCCGCGGCTTCGCCCGCGTGTATGTCGGAAATTATCCCACGGGAACCTTCTACCGGGATGCAAAGTATCCTGTGTCTTAATATACTAGCTGTTGCCCGCGGCTATGTCGGAAATTATCCCACGGGAACCTTCTACCGGGATGAAAAGTATCCTGTGTCTTAATATACTAGCTGTTGCCCGCGGCTATGTCGGAAATTATCCCACGGGAACCTTCTACCGGGATGAAAAGTATCCTGTGTCTTTATATACTAGCTGTTGCCCGCGGCTTCGCCCGCGTGTGTCGGAAATTATCCCACGGGAACCTTCTACCGGGATGAAAAGTATCCTGTGTCTTAATATACTAGCTGTTGCCCGCGGCTATGTCGGAAATTATCCCACGGGAACCTTCTACCGGGATGAAAAGTATCCTGTGTCTTAATATACTAGCTGTTGCCCGCGGCTATGTCGGAAATTGTCCCACGGGAACCTTTTACCGGGATGAAAAGTATCCTGTGTCTTAATATACTAGCTGTTGCCCGCGGCTTCACCCGCGTGTGTCGGAAATTATCCCACGGGAACCTTCTACCGGGATGAAAAGTATCCTGTGTCTTAAATTACTAGCTGTTGCCCGCGACTATGTCGGAAATTATCCCACGGGAACCTTCTACCGGGATGAAAAGTATCCTGTGTCTTAATATACTAGCTGTTGCCCGCGGCTATGTCGGAAATTATCCCACGGGAACCTTCTACCGGGATGAACAGTATCCTGTGTCTTAATATTTTAGCTGTTGCCCGCGGCTATGTCGGAAATTATCCCACGGGAACCTTCTACCGGGATGAAAAGTATCCTGTGTCTTAATATACTAGCTGTTGCCCGCGGCTTCGCCCGCGTGTATGTCGGAAATTATCCCACGGGAACCTACTACCGGGATGAAAAGTATCCTGTGTCTTAATATACTAGCTGTTGCCCGCGGCTATGTCGGAAATTATCCCACGGGAACCTTCTACCGGGATGAAAAGTATCCTGTGTCTTAATATACTAGCTGTTGCCCGCGGCTATGTCGGAAATTATCCCACGGGAACCTTCTACCGGGATGAAAAGTATCCTGTGTCTTAATATACTAGCTGTTGCCCGCGGCTTCACCCGCGTGTATGTCGGAAATTATCCCACGGGAACCTTCTACCGGGATGAAAAGTAACCTGTGTCTTAATATACTAGCTGTTGCCCGCGGCTATGTCGAAAATTATCCCACGGGAACCTTCTACCGGGATGAAAAGTATCCTGTGTCTTAATATAGTAGCTGTTGCCCGCGGCTATGTCGGAAATTATCCCACGGGAACCTTCTACCGGGATGAAAAGTATCCTGTGTCTTAATATACTAGCTGTTGCCCGCGGCTTCGTCCGCGTGTATTTCGGAAATTATCCCACGGGAACCTTCTACCGGGATGAAAAGTATCCTGTGTCTTAATATACTAGCTGTTGCCCGCGGCTATGTCGGAAATTATCCCACGGGAACCTTCTACCGGGATGAAAAGTATCCTGTGTCTTAATATACTAGCTGTTGCCCGCGGCTATGTCGGAAATTATCCCACGGGAACCTTCTACCGGGATGAAAAGTATCCTGTGTCCTAATGTACTAGCTGTTGCCCGCGGCTTCGCCCGCGTGTATGTCGGAAATTATCCCACGGGAACCTTCTACCGGGATGAAAAGTATCCTGTGTCTTAAAATACTAGCTGTTGCATGCGTGTATGTCGGAAATTATCCCACGGGAACCTTCTACCGGGATGAAAAGTATCCTGTGTCTTAATATACTAGCTGTTGCCCGCGGCTTCACCCGCGTGTATGTCGGAAATTATCCCACGGGAACCTTCTACCGGGATGAAAAGTATCCTGTGTCTTAATATACTAGCTGTTGCCCGCGGCTATGTCGGAAATTATCCCACGGGAACCTTCTACCGGGATGAAAAGTATCCTGTGTCTTAATATACTAGCTGTTGCCCGCGGCTATGTCGGAAATTATCCCACGGGAACATTCTACCGGGATGAAAAGTATCATGTGTCTTTATATACTAGCTGTTACCCGCGGCTTCACCCGCGTGTATGTCGGAAATTATCCCACGGGAACCTTCTACCGGGATGAAAAGTATCCTGTGTCTTAATATACTAGCTGTTGCCCGCGGCTATGTCGGAAATTATCCCACGGGAACCTTCTACCGGGATGAAAAGTATCCTGTGTCTTAATATACTAGCTGTTGCCCGCGTATGTCGGAAATTATCCCACGGGAACCTTCTACCGGGATGAAAAGTATCCTATGTCTTAATATACTAGCTGTTGCCCGCGGCTATGTCGGAAATTATCCCACGGGAACCTTCTACCGGGATGAAAAGTATCCTGTGTCTTAATATACTAGCTGTTGCCCGCGGCTTCACCCGCGTGTATGTCGGAAATTATCCCACGGGAACCTTCTACCGGGATGAAAAGTATCCTGTGTCTTAATATACTAGCTGTTGCCCGCGGCTATGTCGGAAATTATCCCACGGGAACCTTCTACCGGGATGAAAAGTATCCTGTGTCTTAATGTACTAGCTGTTGCCCGCGGCTTCGCCCGCGTGTATGTCGGAAATTATCCCACGGGAACCTTCTACCGGGATGAAAAGTATCCTGTGTCTTAAAATACTAGCTGTTGCATGCGTGTATGTCGGAAATTATCCCACGGGAACCTTCTACCGGGATGAAAAGTATCCTGTGTCTTAATATACTAGCTGTTGCCCGCGGCTTCACCCGCGTGTATGTCGGAAATTATCCCACGGGAACCTTCTACCGGGATAAAAAGTATCCTGTGTCTTAATATACTAGCTGTTGCCCGCGGCTATGTCGGAAATTATCCCACGGGAACCTTCTACCGGGATGAAAAGTATCCTGTGTCTTAATATACTAGCTGTTGCCCGCGTGTATGTCGGAAATTATCCCACGGGAACCTTCTACCGGGATGAAAAGTATCCTGTGTCTTAATATACTAGCTGTTGCCCGCGGCTATGTCGGAAATTATCCAACGGGAACCTTCTACCGGGATGAAAAGTATCCTGTGTCTTAATATACTAGCTATTGCCCGCGGCTTCGCCCGCGTTTATGTCGGAAATTATCCCACGGGAACCTTCTACCGGGATGAAAAGTATCCTGTGTCTTAATATACTAGCTGTTGCCCGCGGCTATGTCGGAAATTATCCCACGGGAACCTTCTACCGGGATGAAAAGTATCCTGTGTCTTAATATACTAGCTGTTGCCCGCGGCTATGTCGGAAATTATCCCACGGGAACCTTCTACCGGGATGAAAAGTATCCTGTGTCTTTATATACTAGCTGTTGCCCGCGGCTTCGCCCGCGTGTGTCTGAAATTATCCCACGGGAACCTTCTACCGGGATGAAAAGTATCCTGTGTCTTAATATACTAGCTGTTGCCCGCGGCTATGTCGGAAATTATCCCACGGGAACCTTCTACCGGGATGAAAAGTATCCTGTGTCTTAATATACTAGCTATTGCCCGCGGCTTCGCCCGCGTGTATGTCGGAAATTATCCCACGGGAACCTTCTACCGGGATGAAAAGTATCCTGTGTCTTAATATACTAGCTGTTGCCCGCGGCTATGTCGGAAATTATCCCACGGGAACCTTCTACCGGGATGAAAAGTATCCTGTGTCTTAATATACTAGCTGTTGCCCGCGGCTATGTCGGAAATTATCCCACGGGAACCTTCTACCGGGATGAAAAGTATCCTGTGTCTTTATATACTAGCTGTTGCCCGTGGCTTCGCCCGCGTGTGTCGGAAATTATCCCACGGGAACCTTCTACCGGGATGAAAAGTATCCTGTGTCTTAATATACTAGCTGTTGCCCGCGGCTATGTCGGAAATTATCCCACGGGAACCTTCTACCGGGATGAAAAGTATCCTGTGTCTTAATATACTAGCTGTTGCCCGCGGCTATGTCGGAAATTGTCCCACGGGAACCTTCTACCGGGATAAAAAGTATCCTGTGTCTTAATATACTAGCTGTTGCCCGCGGCTTCACCCGCGTGTGTCGGAAATTATCCCACAGGAACCTTCTACCGGGATGAAAAGTATCCTGTGTCTTAATATACTAGCTGTTGCCCGCGGCTTCGCCCGCGTGTATGTCGGAAATTATCCCACGGGAACCTTCGACCGGGATGAAAAGTATCCTGTGTCTTAATATACCAGCTGTTGCCCGCGGCTTCGCCAGCGTGTATGTCGGAAATTATCCCACGGGAACCTACTACCGGGATGAAAAGTATCCTGTGTCTTAATATACTAGCTGTTACCCGCGGCTATGTCGGAAATTATCCCACGGGAACCTTCTACCGGGATGAAAAGTATCCTGTGTCTTAATATACTAGCTGTTGCCCGCGTATGTCGGAAATTATCCAACGGGAACCTTCTACCGGGATAAAAAGTATCCTATGTCTTAATATACTAGCTGTTGCCCGCGGCTATGTCGGAAATTATCCCACGGGAACCTTCTACCGGGATGAAAAGTATCCTGTGTCTTAATGTACTAGCTGTTGCCCGCGGCTTCGCCCGCGTGTATGTCGGAAATTATCCCACGGGAACCTTCTACCGGGATGAAAAGTATCCTGTGTCTTAAAATACTAGCTGTTGCATGCGTGTATGTCGGAAATTATCCCACGGGAACCTTCTACCGGGATGAAAAGTATCCTGTGTCTTAATATACTAGCTGTTGCCCGCGGCTTCGCCCGCGTGTATGTCGGAAATTATCCCACGGGAACCTTCTACCGGGATGAAAAGTATCCTGTGTCTTAATATACTAGCTGTTGCCCGCGGCTATGTTGGAAATTATCCCACGGGAACCTTCTACCGGGATGAAAAGTATCCTGTGTCTTTATATACTAGCTGTTGCCCGCGGCTTCGCCCGCGTGTGTCTGAAATTATCCCACGGGAACCTTCTACCGGGATGAAAAGTATCCTGTGTCTTAATATACTAGCTGTTGCCCGCGGCTATGTCGGAAATTATCCCACGGGAACCTTCTACCGGGATGAAAAGTATCCTGTGTCTTAATATACTAGCTATTGCCCGCGGCTTCGCCCGCGTGTATGTCGGAAATTATCCCACGGGAACCTTCTACCGGGATGAAAAGTATCCTGTGTCTTAATATACTAGCTGTTGCCCGCGGCTATGTCGGAAATTATCCCACGGGAACCTGCTACCGGGATGAAAAGTATCCTGTGTCTTAATATACTAGCTGTTGCCCGCGGCTATGTCGGAAATTATCCCACGGGAACCTTCTACCGGGATGAAAAGTATCCTGTGTCTTTATATACTAGCTGTTGCCCGTGGCTTCGCCCGCGTGTGTCGGAAATTATCCCACGGGAACCTTCTACCGGGATGAAAAGTATCCTGTGTCTTAATATACTAGCTGTTGCCCGCGGCTATGTCGGAAATTGTCCCACGGGAACCTTCTACCGGGATGAAAAGTATCCTGTGTCTTAATATACTAGCTGTTGCCCGCGGCTTCACCCGCGTGTGTCGGAAATTATCCCACAGGAACCTTCTACCGGGATGAAAAGTATCCTGTGTCTTAATATACTAGCTGTTGCCCGCGGCTTCGCCCGCGTGTATGTCGGAAATTATCCCACGGGAACCTTCGACCGGGATGAAAAGTATCCTGTGTCTTAATATACCAGCTGTTGCCCGCGGCTTCGCCAGCGTGTATGTCGGAAATTATCCCACGGGAACCTACTACCGGGATGAAAAGTATCCTGTGTCTTAATATACTAGCTGTTACCCGCGGCTATGTCGGAAATTATCCCACGGGAACCTTCTACCGGGATGAAAAGTATCCTGTGTCTTAATATACTAGCTGTTGCCCGCGTATGTCGGAAATTATCCCACGGGAACCTTCTACCGGGATAAAAAGTATCCTATGTCTTAATATACTAGCTGTTGCCCGCGGCTATGTCGGAAATTATCCCACGGGAACCTTCTACCGGGATGAAAAGTATCCTGTGTCTTAATATACTAGCTGTTGCCCGCGGCTTCACCCGCGTGTATGTCGGAAATTATCCCACGGGAACCTTCTACCGGGATGAAAAGTATCCTGTGTCTTAATATACTAGCTGTTGCCCGCGGCTTTGTCGGAAATTATCCCACGGGAATCTTCTACCGGGATGAAAAGTATCCTGTGTCTTAATGTACTAGCTGTTGCCCGCGGCTTCGCCCGCGTGTATGTCGGAAATTATCCCACGGGAACCTTCTACCGGGATGAAAAGTATCCTGTGTCTTAAAATACTAGCTGTTGCATGCGTGTATGTCGGAAATTATCCCACGGGAACCTTCTACCGGGATGAAAAGTATCCTGTGTCTTAATATACTAGCTGTTGCCCGCGGCTTCGCCCGCGTGTATGTCGGAAATTATCCCACGGGAACCTTCTACCGGGATGAAAAGTATCCTGTGTCTTAATATACTAGCTGTTGCCCGCGGCTATGTCGGAAATTATCCCACGGGAACCTTCTACCGGGATGAAAAGTATCCTGTGTCTTAATATACTAGCTGTTGCCCGCGGCTTCGCCCGCGTGTATGTCGGAAATTATCCCACGGGAACCTTCGACCGGGATGAAAAGTATCCTGTGTCTTAATATACCAGCTGTTGCCCGCGGCTTCGCCAGCGTGTATGTCGGAAATTATCCCACGGGAACCTACTATCGGGATGAAAAGTATCCTGTATCTTAATATACTAGCTGTTACCCGCGGCTATGTCGGAAATTATCCCACGGGAACCTTCTACCGGGATGAAAAGTATCCTGTGTCTTAATATACTAGCTGTTGCCCGCGTATGTCGGAAATTATCCCACGGGAACCTTCTACCAGGATAAAAAGTATCCTATGTCTTAATATACTAGCTGTTGCCCGCGGCTTCGCCCGCGTGTATGTCGGAAATTATCCCACGGGAACATTCTACCGGGATAAAAAGTATCCTGTGTCTTAAAATACTAGCTGTTGCATGCGTGTATGTCGGAAATTATCCCACGGGAACCTTCTACCGGGATGAAAAGTATCCTGTGTCTTAATATACTAGCTGTTGCCCGCGGCTTCGCCCGCGTGTATGTCGGAAATTATCCCACGGGAACCTTCTACCGGGATGAAAAGTATCCTGTGTCTTAATATACTAGCTGTTGCCCGCGGCTATGTCGGAAATTATCCCACGGGAACCTTCTACCGGGATGAAAAGTATCCTGTGTCTTAATATACTAGCTGTTGCCCGCGGCTATGTCGGAAATTATCCCACGGGAACCTTCTACCGGGATGAAAAGTATCCTGTGTCTCAATATACTAGCTGTTGCCCGCGGCTATGTCGGAAATTATCCCACGGGAACCTTCTACCGGGATGAAAAGTATCCTGTGTCTTAATATACTAGCTATTGCCCGCGGCTTCGCCCGCGTGTATGTCGGAAATTATCCCACGGGAACCTTCTACCGGGATGCAAAGTATCCTGTGTCTTAATATACTAGCTGTTGCCCGCGGCTATGTCGGAAATTATCCCACGGGAACCTTCTACCGGGATGAAAAGTATCCTGTGTCTTAATATACTAGCTGTTGCCCGCGGCTATGTCGGAAATTATCCCACGGGAACCTTCTACCGGGATGAAAAGTATCCTGTGTCTTTATATACTAGCTGTTGCCCGCGGCTTCGCCCGCGTGTGTCGGAAATTATCCCACGGGAACCTTCTACCGGGATGAAAAGTATCCTGTGTCTTAATATACTAGCTGTTGCCCGCGGCTATGTCGGAAATTATCCCACGGGAACCTTCTACCGGGATGAAAAGTATCCTGTGTCTTAATATACTAGCTGTTGCCCGCGGCTATGTCGGAAATTGTCCCACGGGAACCTTTTACCGGGATGAAAAGTATCCTGTGTCTTAATATACTAGCTGTTGCCCGCGGCTTCACCCGCGTGTGTCGGAAATTATCCCACGGGAACCTTCTACCGGGATGAAAAGTATCCTGTGTCTTAAATTACTAGCTGTTGCCCGCGACTATGTCGGAAATTATCCCACGGGAACCTTCTACCGGGATGAAAAGTATCCTGTGTCTTAATATACTAGCTGTTGCCCGCGGCTATGTCGGAAATTATCCCACGGGAACCTTCTACCGGGATGAAAAGTATCCTGTGTCTTAATATTTTAGCTGTTGCCCGCGGCTATGTCGGAAATTATCCCACGGGAACCTTCTACCGGGATGAAAAGTATCCTGTGTCTTAATATACTAGCTGTTGCCCGCGGCTTCGCCCGCGTGTATGTCGGAAATTATCCCACGGGAACCTACTACCGGGATGAAAAGTATCCTGTGTCTTAATATACTAGCTGTTGCCCGCGGCTATGTCGGAAATTATCCCACGGGAACCTTCTACCGGGATGAAAAGTATCCTGTGTCTTAATATACTAGCTGTTGCCCGCGGCTATGTCGGAAATTATCCCACGGGAACCTTCTACCGGGATGAAAAGTATCCTGTGTCTTAATATACTAGCTGTTGCCCGCGGCTTCACCCGCGTGTATGTCGGAAATTATCCCACGGGAACCTTCTACCGGGATGAAAAGTAACCTGTGTCTTAATATACTAGCTGTTGCCCGCGGCTATGTCGAAAATTATCCCACGGGAACCTTCTACCGGGATGAAAAGTATCCTGTGTCTTAATATAGTAGCTGTTGCCCGCGGCTATGTCGGAAATTATCCCACGGGAACCTTCTACCGGGATGAAAAGTATCCTGTGTCTTAATATACTAGCTGTTGCCCGCGGCTTCGTCCGCGTGTATTTCGGAAATTATCCCACGGGAACCTTCTACCGGGATGAAAAGTATCCTGTGTCTTAATATACTAGCTGTTGCCCGCGGCTATGTCGGAAATTATCCCACGGGAACCTTCTACCGGGATGAAAAGTATCCTGTGTCTTAATATACTAGCTGTTGCCCGCGGCTATGTCGGAAATTATCCCACGGGAACCTTCTACCGGGATGAAAAGTATCCTGTGTCCTAATGTACTAGCTGTTGCCCGCGGCTTCGCCCGCGTGTATGTCGGAAATTATCCCACGGGAACCTTCTACCGGGATGAAAAGTATCCTGTGTCTTAAAATACTAGCTGTTGCATGCGTGTATGTCGGAAATTATCCCACGGGAACCTTCTACCGGGATGAAAAGTATCCTGTGTCTTAATATACTAGCTGTTGCCCGCGGCTTCACCCGCGTGTATGTCGGAAATTATCCCACGGGAACCTTCTACCGGGATGAAAAGTATCCTGTGTCTTAATATACTAGCTGTTGCCCGCGGCTATGTCGGAAATTATCCCACGGGAACCTTCTACCGGGATGAAAAGTATCCTGTGTCTTAATATACTAGCTGTTGCCCGCGGCTATGTCGGAAATTATCCCACGGGAACATTCTACCGGGATGAAAAGTATCATGTGTCTTTATATACTAGCTGTTACCCGCGGCTTCACCCGCGTGTATGTCGGAAATTATCCCACGGGAACCTTCTACCGGGATGAAAAGTATCCTGTGTCTTAATATACTAGCTGTTGCCCGCGGCTATGTCGGAAATTATCCCACGGGAACCTTCTACCGGGATGAAAAGTATCCTGTGTCTTAATATACTAGCTGTTGCCCGCGTATGTCGGAAATTATCCCACGGGAACCTTCTACCGGGATGAAAAGTATCCTATGTCTTAATATACTAGCTGTTGCCCGCGGCTATGTCGGAAATTATCCCACGGGAACCTTCTACCGGGATGAAAAGTATCCTGTGTCTTAATATACTAGCTGTTGCCCGCGGCTTCACCCGCGTGTATGTCGGAAATTATCCCACGGGAACCTTCTACCGGGATGAAAAGTATCCTGTGTCTTAATATACTAGCTGTTGCCCGCGGCTATGTCGGAAATTATCCCACGGGAACCTTCTACCGGGATGAAAAGTATCCTGTGTCTTAATGTACTAGCTGTTGCCCGCGGCTTCGCCCGCGTGTATGTCGGAAATTATCCCACGGGAACCTTCTACCGGGATGAAAAGTATCCTGTGTCTTAAAATACTAGCTGTTGCATGCGTGTATGTCGGAAATTATCCCACGGGAACCTTCTACCGGGATGAAAAGTATCCTGTGTCTTAATATACTAGCTGTTGCCCGCGGCTTCACCCGCGTGTATGTCGGAAATTATCCCACGGGAACCTTCTACCGGGATAAAAAGTATCCTGTGTCTTAATATACTAGCTGTTGCCCGCGGCTATGTCGGAAATTATCCCACGGGAACCTTCTACCGGGATGAAAAGTATCCTGTGTCTTAATATACTAGCTGTTGCCCGCGTGTATGTCGGAAATTATCCCACGGGAACCTTCTACCGGGATGAAAAGTATCCTGTGTCTTAATATACTAGCTGTTGCCCGCGGCTATGTCGGAAATTATCCAACGGGAACCTTCTACCGGGATGAAAAGTATCCTGTGTCTTAATATACTAGCTATTGCCCGCGGCTTCGCCCGCGTTTATGTCGGAAATTATCCCACGGGAACCTTCTACCGGGATGAAAAGTATCCTGTGTCTTAATATACTAGCTGTTGCCCGCGGCTATGTCGGAAATTATCCCACGGGAACCTTCTACCGGGATGAAAAGTATCCTGTGTCTTAATATACTAGCTGTTGCCCGCGGCTATGTCGGAAATTATCCCACGGGAACCTTCTACCGGGATGAAAAGTATCCTGTGTCTTTATATACTAGCTGTTGCCCGCGGCTTCGCCCGCGTGTGTCTGAAATTATCCCACGGGAACCTTCTACCGGGATGAAAAGTATCCTGTGTCTTAATATACTAGCTGTTGCCCGCGGCTATGTCGGAAATTATCCCACGGGAACCTTCTACCGGGATGAAAAGTATCCTGTGTCTTAATATACTAGCTATTGCCCGCGGCTTCGCCCGCGTGTATGTCGGAAATTATCCCACGGGAACCTTCTACCGGGATGAAAAGTATCCTGTGTCTTAATATACTAGCTGTTGCCCGCGGCTATGTCGGAAATTATCCCACGGGAACCTTCTACCGGGATGAAAAGTATCCTGTGTCTTAATATACTAGCTGTTGCCCGCGGCTATGTCGGAAATTATCCCACGGGAACCTTCTACCGGGATGAAAAGTATCCTGTGTCTTTATATACTAGCTGTTGCCCGTGGCTTCGCCCGCGTGTGTCGGAAATTATCCCACGGGAACCTTCTACCGGGATGAAAAGTATCCTGTGTCTTAATATACTAGCTGTTGCCCGCGGCTATGTCGGAAATTATCCCACGGGAACCTTCTACCGGGATGAAAAGTATCCTGTGTCTTAATATACTAGCTGTTGCCCGCGGCTATGTCGGAAATTGTCCCACGGGAACCTTCTACCGGGATAAAAAGTATCCTGTGTCTTAATATACTAGCTGTTGCCCGCGGCTTCACCCGCGTGTGTCGGAAATTATCCCACAGGAACCTTCTACCGGGATGAAAAGTATCCTGTGTCTTAATATACTAGCTGTTGCCCGCGGCTTCGCCCGCGTGTATGTCGGAAATTATCCCACGGGAACCTTCGACCGGGATGAAAAGTATCCTGTGTCTTAATATACCAGCTGTTGCCCGCGGCTTCGCCAGCGTGTATGTCGGAAATTATCCCACGGGAACCTACTACCGGGATGAAAAGTATCCTGTGTCTTAATATACTAGCTGTTACCCGCGGCTATGTCGGAAATTATCCCACGGGAACCTTCTACCGGGATGAAAAGTATCCTGTGTCTTAATATACTAGCTGTTGCCCGCGTATGTCGGAAATTATCCAACGGGAACCTTCTACCGGGATAAAAAGTATCCTATGTCTTAATATACTAGCTGTTGCCCGCGGCTATGTCGGAAATTATCCCACGGGAACCTTCTACCGGGATGAAAAGTATCCTGTGTCTTAATGTACTAGCTGTTGCCCGCGGCTTCGCCCGCGTGTATGTCGGAAATTATCCCACGGGAACCTTCTACCGGGATGAAAAGTATCCTGTGTCTTAAAATACTAGCTGTTGCATGCGTGTATGTCGGAAATTATCCCACGGGAACCTTCTACCGGGATGAAAAGTATCCTGTGTCTTAATATACTAGCTGTTGCCCGCGGCTTCGCCCGCGTGTATGTCGGAAATTATCCCACGGGAACCTTCTACCGGGATGAAAAGTATCCTGTGTCTTAATATACTAGCTGTTGCCCGCGGCTATGTTGGAAATTATCCCACGGGAACCTTCTACCGGGATGAAAAGTATCCTGTGTCTTTATATACTAGCTGTTGCCCGCGGCTTCGCCCGCGTGTGTCTGAAATTATCCCACGGGAACCTTCTACCGGGATGAAAAGTATCCTGTGTCTTAATATACTAGCTGTTGCCCGCGGCTATGTCGGAAATTATCCCACGGGAACCTTCTACCGGGATGAAAAGTATCCTGTGTCTTAATATACTAGCTATTGCCCGCGGCTTCGCCCGCGTGTATGTCGGAAATTATCCCACGGGAACCTTCTACCGGGATGAAAAGTATCCTGTGTCTTAATATACTAGCTGTTGCCCGCGGCTATGTCGGAAATTATCCCACGGGAACCTGCTACCGGGATGAAAAGTATCCTGTGTCTTAATATACTAGCTGTTGCCCGCGGCTATGTCGGAAATTATCCCACGGGAACCTTCTACCGGGATGAAAAGTATCCTGTGTCTTTATATACTAGCTGTTGCCCGTGGCTTCGCCCGCGTGTGTCGGAAATTATCCCACGGGAACCTTCTACCGGGATGAAAAGTATCCTGTGTCTTAATATACTAGCTGTTGCCCGCGGCTATGTCGGAAATTGTCCCACGGGAACCTTCTACCGGGATGAAAAGTATCCTGTGTCTTAATATACTAGCTGTTGCCCGCGGCTTCACCCGCGTGTGTCGGAAATTATCCCACAGGAACCTTCTACCGGGATGAAAAGTATCCTGTGTCTTAATATACTAGCTGTTGCCCGCGGCTTCGCCCGCGTGTATGTCGGAAATTATCCCACGGGAACCTTCGACCGGGATGAAAAGTATCCTGTGTCTTAATATACCAGCTGTTGCCCGCGGCTTCGCCAGCGTGTATGTCGGAAATTATCCCACGGGAACCTACTACCGGGATGAAAAGTATCCTGTGTCTTAATATACTAGCTGTTACCCGCGGCTATGTCGGAAATTATCCCACGGGAACCTTCTACCGGGATGAAAAGTATCCTGTGTCTTAATATACTAGCTGTTGCCCGCGTATGTCGGAAATTATCCCACGGGAACCTTCTACCGGGATAAAAAGTATCCTATGTCTTAATATACTAGCTGTTGCCCGCGGCTATGTCGGAAATTATCCCACGGGAACCTTCTACCGGGATGAAAAGTATCCTGTGTCTTAATATACTAGCTGTTGCCCGCGGCTTCACCCGCGTGTATGTCGGAAATTATCCCACGGGAACCTTCTACCGGGATGAAAAGTATCCTGTGTCTTAATATACTAGCTGTTGCCCGCGGCTTTGTCGGAAATTATCCCACGGGAATCTTCTACCGGGATGAAAAGTATCCTGTGTCTTAATGTACTAGCTGTTGCCCGCGGCTTCGCCCGCGTGTATGTCGGAAATTATCCCACGGGAACCTTCTACCGGGATGAAAAGTATCCTGTGTCTTAAAATACTAGCTGTTGCATGCGTGTATGTCGGAAATTATCCCACGGGAACCTTCTACCGGGATGAAAAGTATCCTGTGTCTTAATATACTAGCTGTTGCCCGCGGCTTCGCCCGCGTGTATGTCGGAAATTATCCCACGGGAACCTTCTACCGGGATGAAAAGTATCCTGTGTCTTAATATACTAGCTGTTGCCCGCGGCTATGTCGGAAATTATCCCACGGGAACCTTCTACCGGGATGAAAAGTATCCTGTGTCTTAATATACTAGCTGTTGCCCGCGTGTATGTCGGAAATTATCCCACGGGAACCTTCTACCGGGATGAAAAGTATCCTGTGTCTTAATATACTAGCTGTTGCCCGCGGCTATGTCGGAAATTATCCCACGGGAACCTTCTACCGGGATGAAAAGTATCCTGTGTCTTAATATACTAGCTATTGCCCGCGGCTTCGCCCGCGTTTATGTCGGAAATTATCCCACGGGAACCTTCTACCGGGATGAAAAGTATCCTGTGTCTTAATATACTAGCTGTTGCCCGCGGCTATGTCGGAAATTATCCCACGGGAACCTTCTACCGGGATGAAAAGTATCCTGTGTCTTAATATACTAGCTGTTGCCCGCGGCTATGTCGGAAATTATCCCACGGGAACCTTCTACCGGGATGAAAAGTATCCTGTGTCTTATTATACTAGCTGTTGCCCGCGGCTATGTCGGAAATTATCCCACGGGAACCTTCTACCGGGATGAAAAGTATCCTGTGTCTTAATATACTAGCTGTTGCCCGCGGCTATGTCGGAAATTATCCCACGGGAACGTTCTACCGGCATGAAAAGTATCCTGTGTCTTAATATACTAGCTGTTGCCCGCGGCTATGTCGGAAATTGTCCCACGGGAACCTTCTACCGGGATGAAAAGTATCCTGTGTCTTAATATACTAGCTGTTGCCCGCGGCTATGTCGGAAATTATCCCACGGGAACCTTCTACCGGGATGAAAAGTATCCTGTGTCTTAAAATACTAGCTGTTGCCCGCGACTATGTCGGAAATTATCCCACGGGAACCTTCTACCGGGATGAAAAGTATCCTGTGTCTTAATATACTAGCTGTTGCCCGCGGCTATGTCGGAAATTATCCCACGGGAACCTTCTACCGGGATGAAAAGTATCCTGTGTCTTAATATACTAGCTGTTGCCCGCGGCTATGTCGGAAATTATCCCACGGGAACCTTCTACCGGGATGAAAAGTATCCTGTGTCTTAATATACTAGCTGTTGCCCGCGGCTTCGCCCGCGTGTATGTCGGAAATTATCCCACGGGAACCTTCTACCGGGATGAAAAGTATCCTGTGTCTTAATATACTAGCTGTTGCCCGCGGCTATGTCGGAAATTATCCCACGGGAACCTTCTACCGGGATGAAAAGTATCCTGTGTCTTAATATACTAGCTGTTGCCCGCGGCTATGTCGGAAATTATCCCACGGGAACCTTCTACCGGGGTGAAAAGTATCCTGTGTCTTAATATACAAGCTGTTGCTTGCGGCTATGTCGGAAATTATCCCACGGGAACCTTCTACCGGGATGAAAAGTATCCTGTGTCTTAATATACTAGCTGTTGCCCGCGGCTATGTCGGAAATTATCCCACGGGAACCTTCTACCGGGATGAAAAGTATCCTGTGTCTTAATATACTAGCTGTTGCCCGCGGCTTCGCCCGCGTGTATGTCGGAAATTATCCCACGGGAACCTTCGACCGGGATGAAAAGTATCCTGTGTCTTAATATACTAGCTGTTGCCCGCGGCTTCGCCCGCGTGTATGTCGGAAATTATCCCACGGGAACCTTCTACCGGGATGAAAAGTATCCTGTGTCTTAATATACTAGCTGTTGCCCGCGGCTATGTCGGAAATTATCCCACGGGAACCTTCTACCGGGATGAAAAGTATCCTGTGTCTTAATATACTAGCTGTTGCCCGCGGCTTCGCCCGCGGCTATGTCGGAAATTATCCCACGGGAACCTTCTACCGGGATGAAAAGTATCCTGTGTCTTGATATACTAGCTGTTGCCCGCGTGTATGTCGGAAATTATCCCACGGGAACCTTCTACCGGGATGAAAAGTATCCTGTGTCTTAATATACTAGCTGTTGCCCGCATGTATGTCGGAAATTATCCCACGGGAACCTTCTACCGGGATGAAAAGTATCCTGTGTCTTAATATACTAGCTGTTGCCCGCGTGTATGTCGGAAATTATCCCACGGGAACCTTCTACCGGGATGAAAAGTATCCTGTGTCTTAATATACTAGCTGTTGCCCGCATGTATGTCGGAAATTATCCCACGGGAACCTTCTACCGGGATGAAAAGTATCCTATGTCTTTATATACTAGCTGTTGCCCGCGTGTATGTCGGAAATTATCCCACGGGAACCTTCTATCGGGATGAAAAGTATCCTATGTCTTAATATACTAGCTGTTGCCCGCGTGTATGCCGGAAATTATCCCACGGGAACCATCTACCGGGATGAAAAGTATCCAATGTCTTAATATACTAGCTGTTGCCCGCGTGTATGTCGGAAATTATCCCACGGGAACCTTCTACCGGGATGAAAAGTATCCTATGTCTTAATATACTAGCTGTTGCCCGCGTGTATGTCGGAAATTATCCCACGGGAACCTTCTACCAGGATGAAAAGTATCCTATGTCTTAATATACTAGCTGTTGCCCGCGTGTATGTCGGAAATTATCCCACGGGAACCTTCTACCGGGATGAAAAGTATCATATGTTAAGACATCCTGGTAGAAGGTTCCCGTGGGATAATTTCCGACATACACGCGGGCGAAGCCGCGGGCAACAGCTAGTATATTAAGATATACTAGCTGTTGCCCGCGGCTTCGCCCGCGTGTATGTCGGAAATTATCCCACGGGAACCTTCTACCAGGATGAAAAGTATCCTATGTCTTAATATACTAGCTGTTGCCCGCGTGTATGTCGGAAATTATCCCACGGGAACCTTCTACCGGGATGAAAAGTATCCTATGTCTTAATAAATGCCATCTTGTAGGTAGGGACATGATCCCATTGCTATAGAAATTTTGGGACTTCTGGTCAAAATACCGCGACAAGTGGTTTTGGCTGTCCTCTCGTGATGTTAACCTGACACTGCCTAAAGAATTCTGATGAGACCGAAACAGGTGGAAATCTGAAGGTGCAAGGTCAGGACTATACGGCGGATGCATTAACACCTCCCAGCCAAACTCTCTTAATTTTTGCTGAGTGGCTAAAGATGTGTGAGGTCTAGCGTTATCATGATGAAAAACCACACCCCTTCTGTTGATTAATTCCGGCCGCTTTCTCTCAACTTCTTGCTTTAATCTAATCAGTTGTTCGCAGTAGAGTTCAGAATCGATGGTTCTGCCTGGTGGTAACAGCTCATAATGAATAATGCCCTTCCAATCCCACCACACACACAGCATCACCCTGTTGCGAGTTAACCCGGGTTTCGCCACAGTCTGTGAAGCCTGACCGGCCTTTGACCACGACCTTTTTCGCACGTTCTTGTCATACGTGATCCACTTTTCATCACCAGTTATCAGCTTCTTCAAAAATGGTTCGGTTTCATTACGTCGTAATAAAGAATCACAAATGAGTACACGGTTCATTAGGTTTCAGTGAGCTCGTGAGGTACCCAAATGTCAAGCTTTTTTGTGTATCCAGTTTTTTTCAAATGCGTTAAAACTGTTTTGTGGTCAATTT
This sequence comes from Dicycla oo, assembly GCA_948252095.1. NCBI lineage: Eukaryota > Metazoa > Arthropoda > Insecta > Lepidoptera > Noctuidae > Dicycla > Dicycla oo. Next base: position 8,845,211 of record OX411714.1, on the reverse strand, counting down.
CCAGTTCTTCAGCTACGTCGTAACTACTGACATGCCGATCTTGCTCCACTTTTTCAAAAATGGCATCCATTTTATCCGTAATAGGGAGACCAGAGCGACGTGCATCTTTGACATCAAAATTTCCGGATTGAAAACGCTTAAACCAAATTTGTGCTACTCTCACAGACACTACACTAGGTCCATAAACATCGCAAATTTTTTTCGCGGCTTGCGTTGTTACCTTTTTTGTAGTAAAATTTTAAAATGTATCAAATTTCTTCATTAGATTTACTCATCTTGACGGTACGAAAAACAAATGAAAATCACACATTTTCCTAATTTGAATTTGGAATTATGTTCTTTAAAATTTAAACTTTCAATGATACCAAAACCAGCCAGATACAAATAGTATAACCAAAGAGATTTTATTACAAGTTCATACATACTATAATGCGAAAAGACTTTTTCCCCAACCTAATAGTAACTAATGGTTGAATTTTGGCTAAATGTGTTTGCCGAAATGCCATTATTACTATTTTTTTAATACGACTGATTTAACATGAATACGTTCATGTTAAAAAAAATATATGTTTAGCGTTTCACATTTAGCCAAAATTCAACAATTAGTTACTATGTTTAACCATTGGTTGAGTTAACTACGGATCAAAAACCGGCACTAAGGGATTCGTCGGATAAGTACTATCTAATACATAATAATAATAATAACCCCACCGCTGTATCTCTACGTTGACGTCGTGGTGAGGCTTGCGCGCTCCGAACTTTAGGTCTGTGCCGGTAGAGTTTACTTTGCCGGAACGGGTCTAGGATGAGGAGTCAGACCAAGAGAGATACAGAAACCCGCAGGGCAGCATGTGGCGAGCTGTTGGGCAGTAGCGACCCCACGGACCCTATCTCTAACCAATGTTAAACTATTGATTGAGTTAACTACGGATCAAAAAACCGGTCCCTACTATAATACTTAAGTTATCCATTTTAACAATCCTCCTATTACTTAAATCCTATTTACGTAAGACTGATGACGATCAGCATCTGCCTACCGTTTTCCCAACTATATTGGTGTCGGCTTCCAGTCTGACCGCATGCAGCTGAATACCAGTATTTTACATGGAGCGACTACCTATCTGACCTCCACAACCCAGTTACTGGGAAATACGATACCCCTTGGTAAGACTGGTTGTCAGACTTTCGGGCTTCTGACGACCCGTAACTACTGTCACAGATCTACGAATAACAGCCGGGAACAATGGCTTTCCAAGGCACGGAGGGGTCTTGGTATGTAAAGATGGTCACATGGACCAATCGCAGCAAGCGTAGCTTGACATGATCGATGGACCCTTGCGGCTGTTATTACTTAGCCGCAAGGTAAGACTGATAAAAGTGTGTAAGCCAAAAACGTATAAGAGTTAGGGCACGCTCGTAAACAAGTACAATTAATGACAGCTGCTCACTCATAACTTGCAAACGTCGTAATATACTCCCCACCCCCCCTCCACACTTTTTTCTTATAGACTTATACAACGGGAATGATAAGGAACAGCTAGGTTTATATTAATGAGTATATCCGCTTCAGTGTTGGGCAAAATTTTGTGTGACTAATGATTGATGAATAAGGATTGATTAGTTTAATCAGTTTTTGGTGACTAATGATCACGAAGTAGAGAAAGAAGTGTACTTTCTGTACTCCGTGCTAATGATTGATGAGTTTTAATCTTAGTCAAGTAATCATGACTAATGATTTATGATTGGAATTTACGACTACCCTTAAAAAAAGACTCTGACTTGGTATCTGTCGAAAAAATTTGTGTAAAACAATGTAATGGAGTACCTGATCGTTATTTATTAATTATACATATACACATAAAGTCGGGCTCATAGTCCCAAAATTATTGAGCAGAGCTTTATGTAACGTAGTGGGCTAAGCAGGACTACTTGTCTATCTTTACGAAGAGTAGACAACCTTTTCTATACAAAGTGACACTTCATTTCTCCGTTTTTGATATCGCACCGATAGAAATCCTTCTACAATTTGTCATTTTGTTTTTCGTTTCTAGCGATCTTTGTCTAGGTCCTTTTTTATGTAAACTATTTGGGAAGAATGTTGTCTAGGGTAGTGAAGACAATTTGATTTTGTAATCGCCATGGTAAATACAGTAGATAACTTTCAACTTGACGGCCGCAAAGTATATACGGTTATCTACAAAATCATTTTTTATTCTCTTCTATTGCTTATATCTCGAAAACGGTGTGTCCTATCAAAAAAATAATGAAAATTTTGCCCCCCTTTTTTAAAGCCCATAACCCCCTAAAACCTTACATAGGTAATCATTTTTCATATTTTTCATACAAAAAGTGAAAAATTCCATATAAAACACGTTGAGAACTTGAGAATCGTATCTCCGGCGCTACGGGCGCGACTCCGCAGATGCGGTCCGCAGTATGCGTGACGTAATATAAAAAAAAAACAAAGAGTCGAAATATGTAAAAAAGTGAATTTCGTAAAAGTGCAGTTGCCTCTTTCTACTTTGTTGCTATCATACTGTCTAAATGGTAACGTCATTTTTGTCTACTCTTCGTCGACAAGACGCTTCTCTACGATTCTCGTGTTAAGCCTGCAGGTTATAAAGCCACATTTGACAATACCTAGGGTTTATTCCGTATACGTATGCTACTGATAAAATGGAGCACCGATCTTTACCAATTCTAGGGCAACTTATCTATTTTGAACATGTAAACTTAGTTATTATGACAAGCTGTCATGTCATATCATCACAGCGTACTACTCGTATGATGTTACATTACATGTTACAATACATAAGTTTATCAGAAGCATCAGTCATAAAGTCATGATTAAAACTAATGGTTACTACTGCTGACTAATTTAATTACTTTAGTCATGATTATGACTAAAATCTTCAATCATTATTAAATTAGTTATGATTGATCAATTGATTGACAAAATTAGTTGATTTGCCCAACACTGATCCGCTTTGAAGTTAAGATCCTAAAAAACTTTTTAGCAAAAAATAAAACCGACTTCCAAAACAAAACACTCCAAAGTGAAAAATAATTTTGATTTCGGTAGTCGGTGTCTTTGGTTTTATATTTTCGTGTTATGTCACCGACTTCCGAAATTAAATTTATTTTTCACTTTGTAGTGTTTTGTTTTGGAAGTCGGTTTTATTTTTTGGTTAAAAGTTATTATTCTTCACTTTTTATTTGTGATACCTACCCTACCCTACACAAATTCGGATACCACTCACTACCTGCTATGTAAATAGCAGTGATAGGATGTTACTAAAACATCATCCAGATAAACTAAGAAGGAAAAATACGCATTATTGAAGCTAACTCAAAAACTACCCAAGCAAAGTTAATAAAATTTATATGGGACGTCCTTGAAAGTATACCCATTAAAAAAAAACTAAATCGGTCCATCCGTCTTTGAGTAATCGCGTAACAAACATACAGACGAATTGAGAACCTCCTCCTTTTTGAAGTCGGTTAAAAATAGCTCTAGCTTTAGGCTATAATCAAGCTTACCTAAGTGAAGTTTGACCATAATTACATGAGTCGCTGCATCCAAAGTGATTACTATACCTAATTCACCAACATACACTCCGTAGTGCTTATTTACACGAGCGGTGCATGCGTGTATATGACCACTTTAGGTACTAGGCATCGAACACCATTTTTAGAGCAACGTTAAACAAAAAGAAAATCCATAGATTGGTGGTGGGACGAGTGCCGCGCCTGGCCCATCACGTCCTCTGGCTTGTCATTTATTTTAGAGGGTTATTTATCTAAAACGTGTAAGAGATCTTGGTGTTCTACTGGATAATAAGTTATCGCTTAATCAACACGTAGAAAATATAGTTAATAATTCATTTAAGATGTATGGTTTTGTCATGAGATCATCTACCGAGTTCAAACGGCCCTCCACCTATCTTTACTTATACAAGACGCTTGTACGCTCGCAGCTCGAATATGCGGTCCCAATCTGGAACCCGTTTTATAAGAAATATATAGATATGATCGAGAAGGTCCAGCGTAAATTCCTTCACGCCTTCTATAGGTGCTGTAAAAGGTGTTTGTCATATTCGCAATTACTAAGCAAATATAATATGATCTGGACGTAAGTTTCTGGAAGCCAACATACTACATCGTATTGTTCATAATTACTTCGATTCCATTGATCTCACGAGTAAGTTATGTTATGTGGTCCCCCGCACTGTATATAAGCGTAGTGTTCGTGCAGGTACATTGTTCGCTGTAAATACCAGTCGGACTAATTCAGGACTGCGTTGCCCTGTTCATCGTATGGTGGAATCGTATAATTGCAACTTCATTGACATTGATATTTTTGTATGTTCCAAATCGAAATTTAAGTCCAATGTTTTTAAAATTTTATCTAATAATAATAAGAAATAGTGCGAGTCCTTTATTCAAAATTTAATATATTTCAATTATAATTACTTTTTTTTTATTTGTGATAATAAGGGGCAATCCCAAATTTTTAATACATGTATATATATATGTGTGTATGTATGTATGTGTGTATATATATATATGTATATATATTAATAATTAATTACTTGTATTGTATTTTAATAATCATTTATTTTTTATTTTATATATCTGAGTAATGCTAATCTAGTGGCACTTTTTACATTATCTTAATTTTGTTAACATGCGGATAATGTAGTGGGCTGCAATATTGTTAATACTACTTATGAGCCTATTTTATTGTTACTTGTATACTTTTTATATTGTAGCTGTTTATTGTCCCATATTAAATTAAATAAAACAATTCTAATATCGTGATTGCCTACAAAAGCAAGGTTGGCCGGGTTTACAAACCCGCCTGCTTTTATGCTCTTTGCTTTTCTCCTCGGATGCTGTAACTCAAGTACTTAACTTCACTTAGGTAAGTTTGTTTAATCTATAATTTCACATCGCTGCATCCTCGAGATTTACATAATACTTTGGGGATATTTTGGAGAAAAGAAAGAGAATTAGCGATGGGCCGAGTCGACTTTTTGGTAACTCGAGTTGACTCGCTTACCAACTCGGGTTGCAACTCGAGTTGACTCGACTCAGTCTGCCCGTCGAGTCGCCGCGTCGCCGCGTCGTCCGTCCGAGTCAGTAAATGCTCAACTCGGTGCATCGTTCCGCGGGTTGCTAGTTTGCTACGTTCACGGTTCGCCGGGCCGGGTCCGGCGGGCTGCGTGGCGTCGAGTCAATGGTAGTCAAATAAAATTGAGCCCGTTCAAAAATCGGACGTTTATTATTATTAAAAGTGTTTACAAAGTTTGTAAACATCACATCACAAAACGAACTACTTATGTAGCGCAAAAAAATGGTAACATTTTTACCTTTTATAAGAAACTAAAATAAATGTAATGGCACTTTATTACTTAAATTAAACACCGCACCGTTTGGTATTTGGTCATCTATCTATCAACTAACACATATAAAAAAAATCTAATCAACATCTCAGTAATGGCTCTTATTGCTGAATGAATAACAGTCTTAAGTTCAAAAAATACCTTGTCGGTAACTCTATAAAAATAACTTTAATACAAATTAATCAACTTTGAAATAGACTTATTAGACCGCGAGTACCTATAAATCTAAAGGCACTTGTTTCTGAATTTCAGTCTTCAATTCAACAATACTACGAAAGAACAACATTGTAAGTTCGTACTTTTATAAAATTTGCCATTAGTTACTAAAATAAAAACGACTCTAAAATGTTTCTTACTTAATACAATGCATACCTTATTAGGTTTTTGACACTTAAACTAATAAAACTGCAACAAAACAATAAACAACGAACGAAGTAACAATAACAAAACAAAACAAATAAGCGAGCTGGCTTTCTATGCCAAAATTCTCTCATCAGTTCTGTCTGACTAACCGTCTGATAAGAAACCAACGAGAACTATCTCTTTGACTCGCAGCTCGGACGTTCGGCCGTCGGGCTGATTCGGGCTCGCTCGGAGTCGTTCGGGCCTCGCGACTCGCGGGCCGCTAGCCAACGCGCCGCATCGCCCGCCGCGCGCGATCTCCGGGTCAACTCGGTTTACAGATATTTTGACTCGGGCTGACTCGCTTACAGTCTGACCCGAGTTACTCGAGTTAGATTACTCGAGTCGCCCATCGCTAAAGAGAATTCAAATTATTATAGTTATCGTTTTTCTTTATAACTGTTGTGTCGTTATAGCATGGCAATAGCGGCTACGGAGAGATATTAGGAAAACGGCAAATAATATCTCGCTAATAATATCCCGTAATATCTCTCCGTAGGAAGCCAAACAATAAACTATGTATGGTTTTTCGTTATAGGAACATGTTGAAGATCACGATAGATATTGATTCAGGACGTTAGCGGACTTTATTTTATTTTTAGAAATAAAACCAGCCAAGTGCGTGTCGGACCACGCACAATGAAGGGTTCCGTAGTTGGGATGAATTTATCCCAAAAACAAACTTAACATTGTAGTTGAAAAACATGCTCTCCCATACTATCCAACTGCAAAATGTAAGTTTGTGCGCACAATATTGAGACATTTACCATGTAATTTTAACATCATAGACTTCTTATACATTTTCCTGTAATCTACAGGTATAGAACTATTTTCTGTATTTTTTTTTTTTCAATTTAAGGCTCAGTATTTTCGGAGATAAGTGGGGGAATGGTCAATTTTCGTCTATTTTATAAAATAACTTTAAAACATTTTCTTTTTAAATTATAAAAAAAAAAAAAATATTTGAGACCCTCACAGTAAGTCCTTTCAATTGGTATGTCATACGGTACAGTTTGCAAAACGTTTTTCTCCCATATTTTAAATTCATTTATTTATTTACGTTACACGTCCGTGTTTGGGTCAGAGAAATTCATACCCAACAACTTGTCCGTCCATTAGAATCGGAGCAAATTGGCTGTGACTAACGGACAGACAGACAGCAGACAGACACACGAGTGATCCTAAAAGAGTTCCGTTTTTCCTTTTGAGGTACGAAACCCTAAAACTGCTAGAAAATGTGGGTGGGTCAATGACCGCTATTGCTATGCTGAAACCCGATAGCTATTATTTCAACTAGTATTTTTTTCCTTATAACCTAGGCTAAGACTTTGATGTAAAGTTGAAGCTACATTGAACTTGTGTGATGAAAGTACTCTGTAAGTTCATAATAGTCAATTTGCACTACACCCTCTGCAGGAATGTATGCATAGATGATACTTCTCCAAAATAAATGAATCATATTCCTTTAAATTTTGTTTAATAGACACTTTTTCTTTGTGAAAGAGCGGAGTCTCCTAATACAGGCATCTTTTGCTTAAAAGGACGCTTAATTCAAATTTGTTGTACAATTAAGGTTATCAAATAAAGTATTTTTATTATTGATTTCACATAACTTGATCCGTACAGTGTGATTTAAATTAAAATACTTAATAAAGGATCTCCATATCGGAGAAGAGATCCTATCTGCTACAGTCTTCAGAATCCCGTTGCATCTGCCAGGCATTCTGCAGATCAGGGATACAGTTTTCTTGCGGATGACCGCATGAAAGCTATCAGTGCGATACAGCGGCTAAAACTATTATTATTCGGCGGGAATTTAATAAGCTTCGAACTACATTCACCTACTCTCCAAAGGTGTAGGAGTACCAGTCCATGCTATAAGGAGTGGTTCACGGTCCATTGATCGACAAACGACGCCCAACTAACGGCAGAACACGAGACAACTTGTTATTGGCTGCACTTTCTATTCAAATACATTTGAGAATATGTACGGGTAGAGTGACTATGATTTCGTGGAATGGTAATTTAGAAAAAAACTTTTTTCCAAAAATACAACTTCAAAATAAAACACTACAAAGTGAAAAATAATTTTAATTTCGGAAACTAGTCTAGTCTTTGGATCTGTATTTTAGTTTTTTTCCACCGACATTCAAAATTAAAGTTAATTTTCACTTTGTAGTGTTTTTTTTTTTTGGAAGTTGGTTATGTTTTGGGAAAAAGTTTTTATTTTTCACTTTTTAGTGAGTCCGTTTGTAATTTATTTAAGTTACAATAGCCTAATGTCAACTGCTCATAACTTTTTACAAAATATTGCTTTTCCCGATGCAGGGACGTTAATTGTTGAAGAGTTCTCCTGGTAAGTACTAGGAGAACTGGAGCTTATGGTGAAGTCATCATCAGCTCCACTGCACCATATGTAGGTATTGTGACGAGCATACATTTCTTAGCAACCATTATTAAAGTACCTAATCGAATCGCAACACGTGAAATACTTATTATTGAGTAGTTCCAGTGGCTGTCTGTGATCATCATTAGTTCCACCTCACTAAATGGTGCTTTCCGAGAGCAAATCGAGTTTCTATAAAAAATACCCAAGATCTGCCTATAATTTTTGAAGAGTTCCATCGATTTCTCCAGGATCCTGATGCCAATGGGACCAACTAGAAAGTATACCGTTTCAAGCAAAAAAAAAATAATAATTTTCCAAATCGGTCCAACTGTCTAAAAAAAAGGATTCCGAAGAACTGAGAACCTCCTCCTTTTTGAAGTCGGTTAAAAATGGGTGAAAATTGACGATCATGATTTCTATGTGTCATTTCAATCATCACAAAATAAATTGAAGTATTTTACAGAGATCATCCCAGTACCTGGTCGTTAATATAGCACATCGGATTTTTTTGTTAAAATTGTGCTTCGTAGAGGGTTATTGATGAAGTAACAATAATAATATTTTATAGTGACATAATGCTCTAGAACAAGTCACGTGCTTAGAACACTTTTGAACTGACTAGAATATGGGCTTCGGCCGGAGTGCTTTCTCCTCTGTATCCTGTATCTTCCCAATATACATGATGCAAAAAACCTGCTTTATTTTCATTTAAAAGTCCTAATAGGTAGGTTATGGGCCCAGATGTGCGTCATAAACAGGTGAAGAATATTGGTTTGTGAAGGTGGATGACAGATATCGACAAGTCGGCGAAGGCATCAGTGGCAGCCGGCATTTTAGCGTCGCGTGGTTTGCCGTTCGTGAAGCAATACTTTAGTACAAAATGGAGAAGCATGGAGTTATAAAACTCGAAGGAGCCAAGAGTTGGAGCATCTTGCGATTTCAGTTGTCGATAGTTCTTCGAGATCTGGGTCTGTATAATATTGTTACTGAGACGGAAGTTAAGTCTAGAGAAGGTGGAACAGACACAAAAGCGACGGCGGCGGTTGCGGCAGAAAAAGATATAAAGGCGAAGAGCGTTATTGTGACAAGGTTTTCTGAAGCAGTATTGCAGCATGTGATATACAGTATGTTAACCAACAGAGGGCGTTCCCGTTAACCCGCAATAGTATAGCATCCATACATGCTAAAAAAAATATTACCATTCGAAAACAAAATGGTTTTTATTTTTTTTTATATTAAAATATTCACTAAAAATGTTAAATTGATACGTAAAAGAAACACTCTGTACACGCGTACTTGAAGGACGGAAACATCGCAATTTAGTTTTTATTTTTAGTGAATATTTTTATATTTTTTTGAATATTTTTAGCATTTTTAGTGAATATTTTAATATTAAAAAAAATAAAAACCATTTTGTTTTCGAATGGTAATATTTTTTTTAGCATGTATGGATGCTATACTATTGCGGGTTAACGGGAACGCCCTCTGTTGGTTAAAATACTGTATATTAGACCGCTTGAGGAGTGTAGGAACGGCTGCACAGCAATTACGAAAGAAGTGGCGAAACATCTAGCATGATGTGTCAACAAAAGTTTTTCCAACTGAAGTTTGAGGGCGACATGTGTGTCGTAGATTTTATTACCAATGGCAGGAACAGCAGCAAACCCTGTAACGACTTGGAAAAGTACTAACAATAGAATGGTAATCTCAAAAATTATCAAGTCAGTCATTTTATTAGTGCCTGTGAGTCGTATGCTGAATAGAAGCAAACAATAGATAACTTTACGGTACGCCTCTTGATTGAAGAAGAGAGGTTGAAGAGAAAAGACAGGAAGTCAGAGAATAAAGACTTGTTTTCGAAGGCAGATTATAAAAACAAAAGCTACATCAAATGCTTTCTTTGTCAAAAACCAGGACATTTGAAGAACAACTGTAGGATCAAAAATGTATCTTTCAATTGCTACAAACCGAGATACTTCAAGGACCAGTGCAAAGTGAGGACGCAAAGGGCAGAAGTTTGACAAGAAAGGTGCAAAGGATAGCAAACAGGGGAATGTGTTTATCACTACTGGCTTGGCTGGTGTTGAAGTGCTTGTGAAAAGTGGCTAGTGGACAGTGGTGCCAGTCAGCATATGACACATCAAGAAGAGTTGTTAAGTGAATATGAACAGATATCGATGCCTAAGACTGTAGTTATAGCTGCTGGCTGGAATTGCTGTAGATTCAGGTAAGATTTGTGTTCAAGCATTCAATCGTCATGAGTATGTATTTAATGCAATAAGTGAAGTGTTACATGTTCCGGAACTAAATATTAATTGGTTTTCTGTGGGTAGTGCTGTAAATAAAGGTTTTGAAATAAAAATGACAAATACTGAATGTATATTTATGAAAAATAACAAGGTATGAGCAGTTGCCAAAAAGGATATCAATGCTCCCAAGCAATAAGCCGGCAATCGAAAAATCTAAATTTTACAGAAGAAAAGATTAACTGTTTTTTTTTTTTCGAATATCTTTTCAGCCAGTTGGAATATTCAAGTCATTGATGTATCAAATTAAAGCTATTTTTTATGAAATTTAAGTGTACTAATATGAAATTTTTTACATTCCAAACCTACCAATTTCAAAAAATAAATAATACCTGGATTTATGTAGTTAAAATATTACAGTAATAGTACTTGCGGAATTATTGTAGTAAATTTATCAAACAATATATTTTTATCATTATATTATGGCCTTCTACAGTATTATTTTTTATCGTAGGGATGATGCATAATGTGTTATTAAGACGTTATTGTGGTAATATTAAATAATTGTAGAAATAGTAATGATACATACCATTATTATTACAGGGAAATTTAGAATAACAGTGTTATCACACAGTACGAATTTTGTGTGCATGCATGCAGCATGGAATCTCCCTCATTTTGACTATGACCAGTTTAAAAAATCGATTGGTTATGGAAATTCCAAGAAGTTTGGTAGCATAAACGCATAGGGCGCCACCATCGAGTACAAAGCCCAAACTGCGGCCAAGAAACTGGGCATCCTTAATAGGATGAAGCGATACTTTACGCCTGTACAACTTTTAACCCTTTACAAAGCTTAAGTTCGATCCTGAATGGAGTATTGCAGCCGTTTTGAGATGGCTCAGCTAAATACCAACTTGCCGCGCTTGACTCGGTGGAACGCAAAGCTGATTGGTGACGTAAAACTGGTGGATGCTAAGCTTCACAGCATGTCTCATCGCCGCAAGGTTGCCTGCTTGTCGGTTTTTTTTACAAATTTTACTATGGTGAGTGTGCTCAAAAACTCCACGACCTCTCCACCGGCCTCCTTCTCCCATCGAACATCTAGACGCACTGCAAGTTACCATCTCTACCTCGTTGCTATTCCACCAATTCGCACTAAGCGTTTCCAAATGTCATTTATAATGCGCACAGCAAAAGAGTCAAACTCTCTACCTGCGTCTGTGTTTCCTAACGCATACAACCCTAATCTCTTGAGAGTGAACAGGCTTCTTCTGGGTAAGGTTATGGACCCCCAAAGGTGTGGCTATGTGTATGTTGAAGTCCTGTACCACTACCTGTTTTGGATCCATCTAGGATCACCGATGCGAGGAGTTGTGCCGCGCAGAGCTGCACATCTTCACGGATGGATCCTAAGCAGATGGAAGCGATTAGCTATCGACTATGTTCTCGCTCAAGAAACGTACAAAAAAAGAGTTCTTTCCGGCAGTGTGAACTGTCAGCTATCAACTATTCCTATGTCCGCTGCTGGGCATAGGCCTGTCCTATTGCACGTCATTCAGCTCGATTTTCGGTAACTCTCATCCAGCTGCTACCAGCCACCCTGCGAAGACCACCCGCCCCACCTAGCCTGACGGAGTCCTATAATATTGCCAGCCCATTGCCACTTCATCTTGCTTTTTCTGTGAGCTGACAACTTTGCTGAGCGACCTTGAATTTATGGACCGTCCGTGCAGTGAGTGTCCACGTTTCGGTTCCATAAGCCATAACAGGCAGGACGCACTGATTAAAGACCTTCGTATTTAAGCTCTGTGGAATACGCGACTAGAAGACTCGACGAAGCTTCCCAAACGCTGCACAACCCAGCTGAATTCTTCTGTTAACCCCCCTCTCAAAGTTGTTTTTGGCAAACTGCAGAGATTGCTCAAGGTAAACGTATTCTCGAACAACCTCGATAGTACCGCCATTTCACTTAGTTCAACAAAAAGCCCGTGTTGGAGTTTACCAAAAGCTTTATGAAGATTAATTACGCCAATAATCCGGTAAAAGCTACTTACCTACCAAAATAAAATATAGAATATTTCTTTGTACTGACCTATAACAGTATTTTTGCCGACATCATTTTGTTTGTAAATTTCCTACCAATAAAAATGTATGTCATGATATCTTTGTAAATTATCATTAGAAAAAATCTAAAGAAATTGCTAGGGTTCCAGTCTACAAATCCCAAATTTGCCATAATTTGCCTTGACTTCTTGCTGTCCATAATACAACACAAACATTGCCGACTTATTGCTTGGGGGCGGCGATACCATGTTTTAGGTGGACTTTATATATAAATCACAATGTTATCAGGCTAGCGTAGCTAAACTTGACTTAACTGGCATCTGATGTTTTTGCTGGATAGGTAGCACCTAGCACTTGTATAATGTACCCATCTGAGCAGATAATTAAAAATGGTTTTACAAAGTTTCGATATTTATGTAGCGAATAGGTATTTTTTGGTATAAGTAATAAGCTCTAATAAATAATTAGAGCAGTTTTCAATATAAATGTAAGTCCCATTCACACAGTCATAATCACAGAAAAGTCTTACTCTTAGTGATGCCGGAACGGTAAGGCGAGGGCGATCAGTACTTACACATCCAGGGCAAAAACCAGCAGCATTTGTTTCAGTACTGTCAAGGTCTACACTCTCTTCATCTAAATCCACTAACCGGTTACTAGTACTGATATAATGTGAACGTGTAAATAAATGCTCTTTCACTCCTCTGCCAGCAAGGGCGGAAGATGCGAGACGAGCTCAGCAACTGAAACAAAGTCATAAAAGTAATATAATATCGTACGTCTTTTAGGTGCAGCTACCAGCTAGCTTAAAATGTCTACCTACTTATTTGATAATATTTTTTACTTGTTTAATAATAATGTTTGTCCATGAAGCTATACATCTAAGTCTAGTAAGTAAGAGCACTACAGGACTAGACCCATGAATTATTAAGCTAAACTGAAATTGGATTATTGGTCAGTGGGTCGTCTTAGGGGCAAAATTTTATTTAAAACCTGAAGAATGATTTTATTTGAAACGTGGAGTAATTTGTCTAGAAATATTTTCCCTTATATGTTTTTCTCGTAGATAATTCTGAGACAACAGGGGACTTCTTTGTCTACGTAGTGAGCGACCACAGCCAACACAAATGAGGCGAGATAATCCATTGCTGTACAATTAATTGAGACGTACTTCCACAATTTCCAATAGATGAGATCGCAAGCGCCTTATATCCACTCTACAATTCGCACAGCGAACGTTGCTTGCGCCGGCTAATCCCTGCGACGTGCTGGGGACAGCAGAGCTGCCCAGGTCTATATTAGCGCCGGTGTAATCATTAAAAGCGGGGCGAGTGTCCAAATGCGTGCGAGGGTCGTCATATGCGGGGCCAACAGTTTCCATATTCACATCAGGGTTGTCATTCAAAGAGGAAACAGGGGTCCAAGTTAGCGCGAGGGTCGTCATTCGGGTGATGTTGATCGGAGTCCATTGTCGTAAAAAAGGTCACAAAAGAGCACAAACCACGGCAAAACAAAACTACAGTAACGATACACAAACCACGATAACGAGCGCGCTAATGAGTTTAGACACTGTCAAATCCATCATCTGTCAAAAATAATGTTGCCATATTTTGAAAAATAATTGATTAGTTGCATCGATTTTTGAAAGATGAAAGTGTAAAGTGTACAAGAAATAGGACTGAAGTGTACACTGGTTCATCATCATCAACAACCTATAGGACTCCACTGTGGATATCCGTATTTCCCTTCGATTGCATGCCACTACACATAAAGGTTGATTTTTATAAATATTAATTAATCCGTAATCGATTACATTGATTAAATATATGAATCGAAATTAAATTAACTATATAATGGCAACCCTAAGCTTCGCGTGAACGTGAAACTCACATTGATAATGCGTTAAATTACTTAGTTATTTGTTATAATCACGGCGTCATAGTTAGATGTAGAACTTAAACGGATAATTTAAAAAACTTATATTTATTGATTATCTTTCAAAACGTGTCCGAGGTGGGTCATATCTGGGCATTTACCTTTGTAGAGGTATCCCTGTGATTTTTATCAAATTAGGTGTATTATGTTTTCAACATGCTATCTAACAAGCATATATCCTGAAAATTATCATATATTTTTCTGATTTTGTTTACTGCAGAAGATCGCATACTTTTAGGCAATAAGTATAAAACTTGCGTTTTGGTGCATTTAGGTCCTGTGGTCCCCTTAAGTTTCTTAATAGACAAATGTTCTCAGTGTTATGCCGTTTCTGCCTGCCTATATGGCAAGAAGGCGTGAGTAAACGACAGCTAGATGGACATAGCTTTTTTTTTTTTTCAAAGAAAATTATCTTTTCTTTATCCGTATCTTACCCAAAACTCTTGTCACCCTATACTCCCTAGTCGCGCATACAATATCTAGACAGTTTTTACAAGCACCACTCCGTAAGCATCGGACATAAATCTCTATGTGCCCTACGAATATTCTAGATCTTAGAATAGTGCTCCTAGACTCAGCAGAACTTTACACATGATATAACTTTTCATAGAAGTCATAAATATTGATAATAAATTGGTACTTGGGATTATTACGGATTTATGTGTGTTTCGGCTGCCTTATAAATTCATCGTGTGTGTAGATTTGAATTGTATTTATGAGTAAAATATGAGAATTTTCTGCGATATTTTGTATAAGCAAAAAAAATATATATAAATCATTATGATGGCTTTTCAAATTTTCAATTTTTTTTTTCTACATACATAAACTCACGCCTTCTTCGCATGGGGGTAGGCAGAAACTACAGACCGCCACCTGCTACGATCCTTACGTACACCTTTTGCCTCGTTTACGTTTCATACATCAAAGCACGCCGCGCGCGCCGGTTGCGAGTACTACGCACCATTGATTATTCCGTTCCTCTTAAACAGATCACCTGTCATCTAATCTCTTTACTACCCTCGATTGACTGGCTGAGAAAGTCTAAGGCATTAGTTACCTCATTTGTGTGCGAGAAGTCTAAATAAATAAATAATAAATGCCATATTATTCTGATACTCTATACGTGTTTTCTTCTACAAATATGGCTAGGGTGGAAGGTAGGGTAGGATATCTTAGACTATTAATGGTCTGCTACTAACATTACATTGACCACACGAGAATATTAAAAACAAAATCGTTTTAACATAAAATGAATAATATGAATCAAAGTGATCCTACTTTAAGAAATATTTTTTTGGTCGACAACATACTTGACGATTTCAGTGATGTTATTCTTCGATTTCGACAGACTAAAGGCTCCTTCAAACAGGCGCAACACGCGCGCAACACAAAGGCACCGCTCGTCCCGCGACACGCTGTGCCTTAGTGTCGCGTGCGATTCTCGTCGCGTGTCACACCTTTACCTAATGCCAAATTATAACTGGAATTCGAATCAACTTCGTTTTCTCTTGACGAAAATCCTTTCTATTTCGTACGTTACTACATCAATGCGTTTCATGTAAAAGAAAAAGCGGTCATTTAACTATGTATTTAAAACATGGCTCAAATTCCCTATCCACAGTTAGACTGAGGCCAAACGAACGCTTACTGAGGTGAACTCATTTTGCGTCACCGTGTTTAAAACATAGCTCAAAGTACCTATCCACAGTTATACTGATGCCAAACGAACTCTTAATGAGGTGAACTCATTTTGCGTCACCGTGTGGTACAAACAGGACTTTAGTATGAAACTGAATACAGCGTCAATTCCGCGACTCACAGCTCAAAAGATTACGTTTGTTTGGCCTCAAACTTATTTTTCCAGATAACACACAATATACATAAATGTAATGTTAACAGAAAAACAAAAAGTCAGGGACAGATTTGACGACATAACTTTTAAAATTACCGACTGTTTACAACACCGTAAACCATCCGTTAACCAAACAGGGTAGTAAAACGAACGGTTAACCGTAGGTATGGCACGCTAGCCACGATCCGATATCGTATTTATACGACGTGTTTACGATAACATCACTCACCAAGGTACTACTTAGTTTTATTTGTAAAAGTAGAAGTTGAAAATTCATGGTGACAAAGAGTTGCTGCAATTTTCTGATCGATATTACTGTAAATTTTGGTTTGTGGTTTTTGGTTCCAAGTTTGACCTCAAATGAAATAATGAAAAGAAAAGCAGTTCTTGTTCTCATTTTTATTACAGTATTTTTATTTCACGAAGCCACGCGCGCTTTTCTTGTGTTTGCCAAGTGTTTACACTCAGTAAATGTGTGCGTGAAGACGAGTAGCGTCAGCACATAACACACACGCACTCACACACACTCTCTTCCGACTTCGCCATTGTCTCGGGCGGTACACATACATTGACATCGTGTTTGTTCATTTGGTACACACAAGTAAAGCGCGCGTCGCCTCATGAGATAAGAATACTGTAACTGGTTGTTTATATTAATATTAACAATTTTTACATACCGAGACTCCTCCGTGCCTCGGAAAGCACGTTAAGCCGTTGGTCCTGGCTGCCATTCGTGGATCTTTGACAGTCGTTACGGGTTGTCAAAAGCCCGAAAGTCTGACAGCCAGTCTTACCAAAGGGTAGTACCGACTGTCATTCGTGGATCTTTGACAGTCGTTACGGGTTGTCAGAACCCCGAAAGTCTGACAACCAGTCTTACCAAAGGGTATCGTATTACCCAGTTACTGGGTTGTGTAGGTCAGATAGGCAGTCGCTCCATGTAAAATTCTGGTATTCAGCTGCATCCTGTTAGATGGAAGCTGACCCCAACATAGTTGGGAAAAGGCTAGGCAGAAGAAAAAGACTTAATATTACACTCACGGGGCCCGATGCTTGTCTTTTAAAAGCCTACTGTTACGCGTATTGAAACTACTAAATATGGAATTTTCAAACTTAGATACATATACATAATATATGTCCAAAGCCTAAGGTCAAATCTCAACCACAGACAAAATAATAAAAATATAAAAAAATAAGTAAGTAGATCATCCTCGCCATTTTATTTAACAAACCATACGTGAAGCTTTGAAGATCACATAAAAATATGATTAGTTTTCAGCACATACCTACCTAACGTAGCGACATAAAGGTCACTGTCAATCACATCGTAAATTCCAACCAGGCTTTTTATGGTCCACTAAATTCTGCCCGCGGCTTTGTCCACGTAGATCATGTTCTTAAACTTTAGGTTCAGAAAAACTCAATTATTTGTACAGCCCGTCGAGAGAATGCGTCCTTGACACTTGTCATTTTCATTATGAAGGAATATGTGTCGTGCTAATTTGATGCTTATTACAAGAAATTGTCCAACTGACAGGTGTCAGGAACGCATGGCCTCGACGGCCGGACTGTAGAATATTTTCTACGGGTTTTTCGTGATTATTTTAATACATTTAAATCAAATTACTACTTTTTTTAATAGACTATCTAGATAGTTGGTATTTAAAAGTGTGTATGCTATTTTTTACAGTTATTTTGGTATTTACTCTTAAAAAAATAACATTACAGATAATAATGTAATTTTTTTGAGTAAATACCAAAATATCTAGATAGTCTATTAAAAGAATAGTAATTTGTTAAATGTAATAAAATATTTGAATGTATTAAAATACTCACGAAGAACCTGTAGAAATGCGACGTTGCGAGCCCGCGCGGGATAAGCGCTCTTAAATAATCGGATGCTTTCTCGTAGTAGTATTGTCTTCTTCTTGCCATTTTTGACTATAAAGCCGGTGTGTTTTAATAGCCAATGGCATACCATAAGATGAATTGCCTATGGCATACCTTAAGATGAACTGCCTATGGCACACCATAATATAAATTGCCTATGGCATACCATAAGATGAAGCAATAATAAAAGTCGCACCGTTCAAACAGTGTTTAGACGATGCAAGTTTTTTTTTTTCTTAAAATTATTGTAAAGTAGCTGTAGCCCGCGGCTACGCCCGCGTGGAAGTCACTACTTCCCTATTTGAACCGGGTTTTGTTCATTTCATGGCTTTTTCTTTTTTTGTGCGGTACCCTAACTCTTTTCTGAAATAAAAGCTGCCTTATTTACTCCTTATAATATCAGCTATCTGCCGTTAACAAACCGTATTTTTTTTTTTTGTTTTATGTAGGTACCGTATAAAGTATATACAGTACCTTATGCATTTAGTAAAAAACTGTTATTTTGACATTACAAATAAACACTCTAATTTTATTAATTTGTAAAATAAGATGTAAGATAGAAAACTACCGGCAAGAAACTTGCATCGTGTAAATGTAGCTTTAGATGGGATACAAGTAAATGACTCTTCTAGTGGTAAGTGGTCACTTACCAGTAGAAGGAAAACCGGACCTCAAAAGGAAAAACGGAACCCTTATAGGATCACTCATGGGTCTGTCTGTCTGTCTGTCCGTTTGTCACAATTTGCTCCGAATCTAATGTACCGATTAAGTTGAAATTTGATACAGGTATTTGGTAGGTTTGATATAGGACCCAAACACGGACGTGTAATGAAAATTAATGAATTTTGAATATGGGGTCAATTTTGAAGGGCAAATAAGAAAATTTACCCGTATTACTATTAACGGCATCATTTTTCCAGTGCTAGAGAGAGTTGGAGCTATACATGACCATCCCTGTTTCGCAACGGAATCATGTTGGCGTTAATAGTTCATAATACGGCCCCTGGTCATTATCATATGCCTAGCCTTTTCCCAACTATGTTGGAGTCGGCTTCCGGTCTAACCAGATACAACTCAATACCATTGTTAGGGTTCCTTATCTTATATATCGTTCTTATGGTGCGACTCTGTCTGTCTGTCTATCAGTCACAGCTGCATTTCTCAAGAACCACTAATGTTATCAACTTGAAATTTGGAATAGTTTTAGATGACGTTTGCCCAACTATTTTGCAAATAAGAAAGAAATATTTTTTTTTTTTTTTTCGCAACAGCGACTGAAAGTGGGTCTTAAAAATTCGAAGTGGGACTAGGATATGTGGTGTATCATATGAAAAAGCGCTGTTTGCACATTCTCAAACACTTTTTATTTTTTTAGGCCGCATAGTTTGCGACTTTTGATGAAATATGTACAAAAAAAAAATACCGTCCAGCCCCCCTTAACTCCGAAGTTTGCATAGAGAAAAATCTGAAATTATTTTGTGTGATAGAAGTTTATGTAAAGATTACAGGAAAAATAAAACGATGTCTCTAAATAACACAGTTTTTTTATATTATATATATGATGGTACGGAACCCTTGGTGCACGAGTCCGACTCGCTCTTGAACGGTTTTATTTTAACTGGGGCGACTGCCTATCTAACCTCCACAACCCAGTTACTGACTAATACGATACCCCTTGGTAAGACTGGTTGTCAGACTTTCGGACTTCCAACGACCCGTAACGACTGTCAAAGATTCACGAATGTCAGCCGAGACCAACAGTTTAATGTGCTTTCGAGGCATAGAGAGGTTTTGGTATGTAAAGATGGTCACCTATCCACGTACCAACCTCGGCAAGCGTAGCTTAACCTGATCGATCGACCCTTGCGGCTGTTATTACTTAGCCACAAACCCCTCTAACAGGGGTAAGTGAGTACAAACAGCTATTGGTATAATACTTTCACAGATTAGCTGTAGTTTGGGCGTCAACAAGTAACAAACAGACAAACTTTCGGATTTATATTATTAGTAGAGATAGCAAGAATATAAAAAAATGTCCATAGGTTTATTACGTTGTGAGTGCTTATGTCCAGTGATATCAGTTTGTGGTCGTTTTCCCTCGTTTATGACCCGTAGTGCTATTGACCCCACTATGTTTTATGACCGAAACAAAGTGGCTTTTTGGTGGGTGAAGGAAAAAACCAGTTTGATAGTTGCTGATTGAGCAATGAATGTAAGAGATCAGAAGGATGTTAAAAAGCTGGAACCTTAAGTAAGGCTACTACTCGCTAGTGTGTAAGGGCCTTATCACACTAGCAAGTTGCGAGCGAGTGGAAAGCGGGGCGACTGCGCAGCGAGCTCGCCGCAAGATGGCAACGTGTGCGCGGCGAACATGCAGCAGGTGCGCAGCGAGCTCGCCGCGACGACGCCGCAGGTGGGCAGCGAGTTCGCGGTATGCGATCCGCGTTTTGTACATTCAGTGCCTGACTGGTTCCGACGAGGAAACATACTGTTAGCTTTGTTACTCCGAAAACGGAAACGAAAACAAAAGCAGATAAAACGACGAATATGGCAGGATCTATTATCAAGTAATCGACTGGGAGAGAGCGACTACTATGTGCTGTTCTGCAAACGAATTAAAAACAATCCTAAAATATTTCGTTCCTACCTGCGAATGACAAGATGCAAACGCTCGTAAAATGTACGCAACATTTTACGAGCGTTTGCATCTGATACAAAATGACTTAAGACACGAGGACACACACCTAAGATTATCAGTGTCTCCTGAAGAAAGGTTCGTTATTACTTTAAGGTACGTTTTTAAGTAAAATACTCAAAGGATAATTAATAATCAACATTATGCCTAAACACTTTTAATAATTAACATAAAACAAGTGTGATAAAATTATTACACAAAGAGATATTAGAAAATTAGTCTTCTGTGAATAAATCGGCATAAAAACTTCGGTGTTATTGTCATTATACGTATATATACTTGGTGAAGGCATAGTTGGTTGCGATACTTACTAGCCATATACTTGTCATATTTCGGTGTGGTTCTGAAGTGGTAGATTTATTTTTAAATTGATTTTTTAATTTGCGATAGGACCGCGGAATTCTCAAATGATCCCTTTAATAAATAAATCAACCTTTTTGTTTTCAGAAATTCTTAAATCAAACAAAGCTATCAAAATCATCTGTCATTAATATTAGCAAATAAGTCAAACAAGGAAGATATGTGCATAAAATAAATAAAAATAAGCTCCTAATCAAAACTACCAGTATTAAATAACATGGATTCCTAGAAACCCACCTAGTATCCCAAAACAAGATAATTAATAATCAAATATGAATATAAATGGTCAGTATACTAACGAAGTTTTTACATCATCAGTTCTAACCACGTGCATTGTGTGTGCTTTCTTTTAAGATCTTTGACAGTCGTTACAACCATGGAAGGGGTTAACCATTGCGTTGTTGGCCATGTTGTGGAGGTCAGATAGGCAGTAGCTCCATGTAAAATACTGGTATTCAGCGGCATCCAGTTAGACTGGAAGTCGACTCAACATAGTTGAAAAAAGGCTAGGCAGATAATGATTTGTGTGCTTTTCATCTCATACAATGATTTCCTTGTGGATGTAGACCGGTTACAAAAAAAAAAAAAAAAACAGTGCTGTAATTTTCTTTCACTTGACTGAAAATGCAGCAGTGTAGTTACAATTTGCAAGGAGTTTTTGGATCCTACCCCAGACCAAATACATATACATTGTATACACTTAGGTTTTTAGGGTGAACTATGTATTTCAAAAACCAAATTCACCTGCTGTTCAATTTATGAAAGAAAACGTTGTTACAAAAGTGGCTAAACACACTGTTTACTTTTATTTTCTTTGTAACTTTATACCTCTATAAAAGTTATAGACTTCTAAGTTTTGATGGTCGGTGTAATAGAAGAGTTGTTAAGTCGTTATTGGCCATTAAGATATATATGGTGTAATCATAACAATAGCTGTTTATTATCTTCTCTCCCTTCCTCACGCTGTTTTCCAGTATGTACTTACTAGAAATAATTAGAACACCATCTGCGTAGCCTTTTCTCAACTATGTTGGGGTCGGCTTCCAGTCCTACCGGATGCTGTTGAATACCCTTACCCTACCCGTATTTTACATAGAGCGACTGTCTGTCTACCTGACCTCCACAACCCAGTTGCTGGGTAATACGATACCCCTTGGTAAGACTGGTTGCCAGACTTTCGGGCTTCTGACGACCCGTAACATCTATCAAAGATCTACGAAGGACAGCCGGGACCAACGGCTTAACGTGCTTTCCGAGGCACTAGAAATAATTAGATAGATTCTCAAATAAGCGTTGTTCGATGTTCGAAAGGGGCTTTGTAAAACCTAGGTACCACCATAATGTGAAATGTGGAATGCAATAAATACAGGGACAAATTAAATTAGCTAGCGAAATTCCACAGACGTGATGAGTACCGATTATGAAAAAGACAACTTAAAAAAAAAATCACAGATCTCGTGCTCTACCCGACTTTCGGGTACATTGAAAATGCATTTAGGCAGGCTTTTCAGTTTGTACGATGCCTAATCTAATAGATTTAGACCTAATAGATTTTGTATCATCTTTGAAGTAATAGAGCTTAATCCACGAAGTAAAAAATCCGTAAGGTAAAGTTACGCCGTGCAATTTTTAATTTTAATGGAATATTCTTAAGACTTTTTTTTTTTTTTGTGATGGGTTTGCTCTTGACTCTAGTCTAGGTCAGAGGTGACAGAGACAAAGTCGACGATGGAGTGAGCTTACCCAGAAGAAGCCTGTTCACTCTCACTTTGAAGAGATTAGGGTTGTATACGTTCGGAAACACAGACGCAGGTAGTGAGTTCCACTCTTTTGCTGTGCGCATTATAAAAGACATTTGGAAGCGCTTAGTGCGAATTGGTGGAATAGCAACCAGGTAGGGATGGTAACTGGCAGTGCGTCTAGATGTCCGGTGGTAGAAGGGGGCCGGTGGAATGAGGTCGTGGAGTTCTCGGGCACACTCTCCGAAGTACAATCTGTAGAAGACCGACAAGCAGGCAACCTTGCGGCGATGAGCCAAGCAGTGAAGCTTGGCATCCACCAGTTTTACGTCGCCAATGAGCCTCTTAGCTCTGCGTTCCACCGAGTCAAGCGCGGCTAGTTGGTACTTAGCTGATCCATCCCAAAGGTGACTGCAATACTCCATGCAGGATCGGACTTGCGCTTTGTAAAGGGTTAAAAGCTGTCCAGGCGTAAAGTATCGCTTCACCCTATTTAGGATGCCCAGTTTCTTGGCCGCAGTTTGGGCCTTGTACTCGATGGTGGTGCCGAAGTTGAGACCAGATGTCAACTCCATGCCTAGGAGCTCAAGTCGATCAGTTACAGGAACAGATGTACCTCGAAAAGTAGGAGTTTGGGCGAAACGACTCTTTTTAGCGGTAAAAAGACACGCCTGCGTTTTGGTGGCGTTAAAAGAGACCAGATTATCATCACCCCACTGGGAGACAAAGCTTAAGGTCAAATCTGTCCGCTCTACCATGGCCTCTCTCAAGGAACGAACTTCAGCCCCGCTGGTTTTTGCGCTGGACAAGTATCTCTCTGAAACTGTACTGTCATCTGCGTACCCAACAATACCAGGCCGAAGCAGGTCATTGACTATTTTTAAAACAAAATCATTTTATGTTTAACACAACAACAACGAAGCGATACAAGATAGTTATGAACATAGAAATCATAATTTTAGTCTCAAATATAAAGTTCTAGTTAGTAATTTGAAGTATTTTCAAAGTATCGCAAAACAATATTAATTTAAAAAAAAAATAAATCAAAATATATATTTACAAATAATTACAAATATATTTCACAATCAAACTCTTAAACACTCCCATAACAACTCGGCGACGCGTCGCGCGTCTAAGGAGTGTGCTCCCTGAAATCACGCCACACAAAGGGCACCCTCCTGCCTAGACTGTTAGTGATACAGAGGTCCGTTTTTCTTTTCAAATATAGCCCAACTCAATACCCGAGGGCTTTTTTCATTTTTTCGATACCGCATTATGTTTTTGAGATATAGTTGATTTTATGACAAAAAACCCTAAAAAATTGGTCGATTTTTTTTACATTTTTGCGGTGTTCAAGAAAAGTTATAGACTTTTAAATTTTATTTTTCCGTCATATTGTAGCCTTTGTTGATACGCGTCTTTTGAGACCTCAACCATTCATGAAGCCTTAAAGCTCACTACACCAAGGCGATGTCACACTTTGAGCGAAAATACTGAAGCGATCGAAAAAACATTTTCAATTTTAAAAGGATTTGATGATTTTTTGGGGTCAATGACCGCTGGTAGTTTTGCTACTTGAAGTATGAGTTAATAGAATGTTTTATGGTGTTGAGATATCGACACCCATCACGTCTGTGAAGTTTACACAAAAAAAAACTGATTTTTAAACTGATATTTTAAGTGACTACTAACTACACTACCAGTGGTTGATGACCCCAAATATATAATATTTTATCATAAATTTTATCATGTTTAAATATCTATACCATCACGTCTGCGGAGTTTCGCTAGCTAATTTAATTTGACCCTGTATATTGAATATTGAGTATTGCAGGTCATTTCAAAATGAAATATTACATTTTAGAACAAAACCTTATTTTGAAACTTGGACGATTTTCCTTCAACATTCCAGCTTACTAACATAAATTCTATTTCAGACAGGGATCTTGATATCAACGATGTCACCGACACATCCGAGTCATCAGAATCTTCTGCATCAATAGAAGCAGGACTATACAAGGCACATATTCCTTTTGTCCTGGAACTGCACGACATTAGGAAGGATGATCCATCGATGCCTACATTGCAACACCGTGACTCTTCACCTGTAGTACCTGCAGTCCAGAAGACAAAGAAACACAAAAAGAAAAAGAAAGGTCAACACACGGCCCGAGACCCGAGTCAAGTCAGCTTGTCAACTGATAGTTTATCTGACGCTAGTTTTTTGGCTTCTTCATCTACAGAAGTTAAGGAAGAGTTCTATGATGCCCATGACAGTTATCATGCTATGCCAGGTAAGTTTTTTTTAAACTTTCGCCACATTTGTTTGTTCTATGGCAGAGTTTTACTGAAGCGTGGCCACCTACCCTGAGCTCAACTCATTTAAAATTTACCATACCCTCGAAAAGAAGAAGAAGAACTGAAGCGTGTAGCTTGTTGATATTATAATTGACGTAAACTACTACTACGTATTGACTATGCGATGAATTTGTCTTTGATTATACATTCTTGAACTCTTAAATCGAGCTATGGTGCATTTCCATGTAAGGTATCAAGGCCTAAAACATCAAAATAATGATGGTGTAGGAGAAGCACCATACTCCTAGCTCCGTTTGATACTCGTATTAGTTATAAGTAACTTAAGAATGTACTAGTAGCTTAACATACTTACTACTGTACTGTACTAGTAGCTTAACATACGTACTTAACATCATCTAAATAATAAATATTCCACAAGACTATGCTTGTCCGTCGGAAATAAACACGTTGTGACTTGAACGCAGGGAATCAATACAAAACTGCGTACGGGTTTATCCCTGGCACAGAAAAGTCGACAGGTCGTGACTTGCACGAGAAAATAGGGGCGTGGTTACTGTTAAAACCACATATATTGGTGTCGTAGTCGTACTTGGGTGAGGTGTACCCGCTACGTTAGCTATAGAGAAAAAGTAATATATATGCGTCCCCTAGAGTTCCAAAATACCTTCCCTCCCTCCCGTTGAAGACCCTGATTGTCCCCTGCCCCCCGTCACTCCAGACGAGGTGCAGGATATAATCAAGGGTCTTAAACCCCGTAAAGCCCCCGGCTCAGATGGTATTACCAATAGGGTGATCCAACTCTTCCCCGCCCACCTTATAATGCTCATGGTCACCATCTTCAATGGTGCCATGAGCAACAACATCTTTCCTCAAGCATGGAAAGAGGCCACTGTAATTGGCATCCCCAAGCCCGGTAAGCCCAAGGCTGAGCCCTCTAGTTACCGCCCCATCAGTCTGCTCAATGTGCTCGGCAAAATCTATGAGAGGCTTATTTATAAGCGACTCAGAGACTATGCCGAGACAAAGGGTCTCATCCCTAACGAGCAGTTTGGTTTCCGAACGCAGCATTCCTGCGTTCATCAGGTCCACCGCATCATCGAACACATAAGCGTTGGCTTCCAACGTGGTTTGATGACGGGCGCTGTCTTCTTTGATATAGCGAAAGCGTTCGACAAAGTCTGGCACAACGGCTTATTATATAAGCTCTACCAACTTGGCGTGCCGGATCGTCTCGTACTCATCTTACGAGACTTTTTGTCGAATCGCACCTTTCGCTATCGCATAGAAGGAGCGCTTTCCTCCCCCCATCCCATCCGTGCAGGAGTCCCACAGGGCTCAGTGCTCGCTCCCCTCATCTTCACGCTGTTCACCAGCGATATCCCGAAAAGTAAAAAGGCGCAGTTAGCTCTGTTCGCAGACGACACGGCCATTTACTATTCGGGCAGGGACCAACACCCGATATCTCGCACTCTCCAAACCGCAGTCGATAATCTCGGCGCCTGGTTTAGGAAGTGGAGAATCGAGGTCAATCCCGACAAGAGTCAAGCGGTTCTCTTTCTGAGACCGCGTCGCACTCGACTCCCCCCCCGACCGATCACCATGTTCGGCAAGCCGATCCCTTGGGAGACGCGAGCCAAATACCTCGGTGTGACCCTCGACCACCACCTCTCCTTCGCTGAGCACATAAAGCAGGTGCGTTCGCGCGCCGCTTTCGCTCTCGGTAGACTCCACTCCGTTCTGAATGCACGTAGCAAATTGTCACTTAGGTGCAAATTGCGCATTTATACAGCGTGCATTCGCCCCATCATGACCTATGCGGGTTCAGTGTTTGCGCACGCAAAACCTCACCTCATTCATAGGATGCAGGCTCTCCAAAACCGTTTCCTCCGAAAGGCAACGGGAGCCCCTTGGTTCGTTCGGAACGAAATCCTCCATGTCGATCTCGACATTCCCACCATCTCCCAGTTCTTGAAACGCAATTCCAAGCGTTTCTTCGACTCAGCCACCAACCATCGCAACCCTCTGGTTGTCGAGGCGGCTAGCTATGTCCCCTCTCGTATTAGTAAGGTCCGCCGCCCCAGGCTTGTCCTCTCAGATCCCGACGACCCCATAACTCTTCTCCAGGAGAGCAGTAGGGACCGTAGGAACAAAAACAAATCGACATTCCGACCTCGCCGCCGAGGTCCCTCGCGACGACCCCGTAATAATCGTCCTCCCCCCCGTCCCTTGCTCGGGTATGATGTGCCAGCTGGTGGCGTAGCTGAGCCTGTAGCTTTAAACTCCCCTGATAATAATAATTCAAATCTGATCCAGCCTGTCCCATCTTGCTGTCCTCCCCCCAGCGACGCCCTAAGCCGAGGCCCGTTCCCCACAGGGGGAGCCCTTAGCGTGTAGTCGCTTAGTCTGTAAGTTTTTTGCCCCTGGCTGGAGGCTTTGAGTTTTTCTTAAGGCAGCCACAGGATAGTCCGGTTAAGTAGTCTCAACCTCTCTAGGTCAACTACGAGATGCCATTCACAAAAAAAAAAAAAAAGTTCCAAAATAGTCCAAAATTGTATCGAGCAAGTTAGTCAAAGTATCTAACCATCAAGTGACATGCTCAATAGAGCCCTGTATAGTCGCGTGTCTGTAGTGTCTGTATTATTGCAATAATTAGTGTTACGAAGGTAAGATTATTGCCGTAAGTATTATCATTGTGTTTTATGTGTATTTTGTGTTTCTGAATTGTGTTTACGTGCCTTTTTATTATATTTGTGAATACTTGTACTGGTTTAATTCGCAAAAGACGACGATAACCCCCGCCTATCAGAGTCTAACCACACCCCCAAAGTACAGCATGCAGGTTGTCTGATATAAGTTTCGTGTGCTGTGCTTAACAGATGGGTCGAAGGTTTCTTTTGTATCTAGTTTTTAAGCGACATACTAGCGATCATTTTGGTGTCATCATTGTTACAAAAGGGCATCATTCATTTCGTACTTAATAATTAAAGTCCAGAAAATATAAAAAAAGCGGCCAAGTGCGTGTCGGACCACGCACAATGAAGGGTTGATGAATTTATCCCAAGAAAAAACTTAACATTGTAGTTGAAAAAAATGTGCTCCCATACATTCCAACTGAAAATGTAAGTTTGTATGCACAATATTGAGAGATTTACCGTGTTATTTTTAGACCACAGACTTCTTTTAGTTTTTGCTATAGGTATACAATCTCAGTAGATTCGGAGATAAGGGGGGAATGTAATTATTGTCTATTTTCTTAAATAACTTTAAAACAATTTATTTTAAAATTATACAAAAACATATTTGAGACCTTAACAGTAAGTCCTTTCATTTGATATGTCACACGGTACAGTTTGCATAAGTTTTATTTTATTTTTCTTATTTGCCTTCCAAAATTGACCCCCATATTCATAATTACTTTATTTGTGTTACAAGTCCGTGTTTGGGTCCATAGAGCAAATAGAAATACTTTGTATTTGCTCCGTGTTTGGGTGACTGAAGTTCATATGTGTACAAAATTTCAACTTAATCGGTCCATTCGATTCGGAGCAAATTGACTGTGACAGACGGACAGACAGACATACGCACGAATGATCCTATAAGGGTTCTTTTTTCCTTTTGAGATGCGGAACCCTAAAACCTGTTTTTAAACATATTTTTTGGAAAATATGATCTTGAAATTTTTTTTTATATTACAACGAAAGTCTACAATTAACCCGCCGACTGTTATTTGAGGTTGAAAATATCAAAAATCACTGACTTTTAATAGGGAATTACATCCTGAACATTGTTTTAACTATTATAATATAGGTCTACAATTAAACCCCTGGCTGCTATTTGAGTTAAAAAGTACCAAAAAGCATATTTTTGCCATCAATATTTTGAACATTCTTGGATTTCTGTTCTAAAACGGTTACCCATGGTCATGAGATGGATGGTGAAATTAATAATAGGCGTTCGGTATAATAAGGTATGATATCTTCTTTTTCGTGTTCGCTGGCACGATAGTATTACAAATCTTGTTGGCCCTAAACTTTGCCACTTTTCCACCACGTCGTCGGTGGCAGCGCAGAGATCACGTTGACTGCGAGGGTATGTATACGTAATAGGTATTAAAAAATAACGACACAAAGTTTGAGGGAAATGTTTTAATTTTTATTTTTTTTTTTAACAAAGACGTCACGAATCGTCTTCTACACTCCCATATAAAAACCCGAACTTCGAACTCGTAGGACAGGAACCATTTGTAGGGCCACTGCGCTAGCTGTGCCGACAATAGACGTTTGTTTAACTAATAATAAATAATAATAATAATCATGTTTTTATTTATTTTAAGTTTTTATAAAAATATTTAAGAATGTAAATCATATGTATATAATAAAAAATAAAGGAAATAATAATAATAAATCAGTTATATAAAATAATTATCAAACCTCTGTAATCAAATAGAAATCATATTAAAGGCCAGAAGATGAAACCAAAAATAAAAATGTAATAAAAATATACCGAATCGGAGGTGACATCTGTCATGTCACCTCCGATAAATTCATAATACGCATGAGAACAAGATGTTGACAAGAGCAGCTTCACGAGCACGCCCACCACCTCCGGACTCTTCGCTCAACTCCGCCTCGCCGCCGCCGGTACTCAGCCCCACCGTGAGCGCTGTGACAACACCGGCCGCGGTAGTTGCGTCGAGCTCGAACGACGAGTATTTTTCCCCGCCGACGTCGTCAACACCTGTACGTCGGCAGGAGAGAGGCCGGCCACCGAGGAGCTTGGGACTTAGGGGCCCTCCGGCCCCGAGCCGGGTCCCCGCTGCCGGTGGTTGTGTGCAGCGCATGCGATGGACTCAGTCTATGAACGAGAACGTCATGCGCGCATATTACGGGTCTACAGAGGGGGACTGTCTTATGTAATTTTGACGTTCAAAAAGTGCTGATTCTCAGCCTAGTTTGAATAAATGAATTTTGATTTTTTTTTTCACTGCGTACCGTGTTAGGATGCTGTCTTTGTTTCAGGAACTAGAGCCAACCGTCAACGTCTCGGCCCAAAGACTATCGGTGTCTTATATAATTTTGACGTTCAAAAAGTGCTGATTCTCAGCCTAGTTTGAATAAATGACTTTTGATTTTTTTTTTTTTCACTGCGTACCGTGTTAGGATGCTGTCTCTGTTTCAGGAACTAGAGCCAACCGTCAACGTCTCGGCCCAACGACTATCGGATCAGATGCGCGTCATCCAACGCGATCATAGGTTGGACGACGACGCACTTGATAGGCTGCGCTCAGATGTACTGAACAACCATATCGTCTCAACTCCGACACACCGCGGTACAAGCTTCAACTATTGATGCAATCTCGCCGCGGTCCAATCATATTGTTGAAGAGGAGGATGATAGGGTTGCCAAAGTAAGTAGCCACTGCAACGTCCGGTTGAGGAGCGCACTGGAGGTTGCGTTTCGCGAGTATAGGTCTACTCCGACCGAACTTAGACCCCGATTACCGCGCCTACCTATGCACAAGAAAAATAGGGCGCTGGTGTGTGCCTTGGACTCGCAGCTTAATAATTTTTTCGAAAGCAGCGGGGATCTCGTTGATACACACTCGATTCTGTATTGCGCGGCTGTTGCGGCATGTCGTTTAGCTAACGTCAAGTTTCCTAGCTGTGACGGAGCTACTCGACCAAAACCAGCCGTACCAGCCTGGCAACGCAGGATCGAGCGTCGTATCGATGGGGCCAGGGTACTCATCGGCAAACTATCCTGCTTCAGGGAGGGTAATACACGACCACGAGTAATGCGCTTTGTAAGGCGGGCATTCTCAGGGACTGGAATCAGCCCTCGAGAATACATATCCAGTGTCACAGAGCGCATCGACTTCCTGAAGCAGAAAGTTTGTGCATGGGCGAGCCGTATTCGGCGGTGTAAGCGGCGGGTTGATCGATACACACAGAATCGTATGTTCCAGAGCGATGAGAGGTGGGTATATAGAGCTTGGGAGCGACCTGAACAAAATGTGACAGACGTGTGCCGCCCGAATAATGCCGCCACGAGCGCATTCTGGCGCAGCATCTGGTCGGTGCCCGTCTGTCACTCTGAGGCTGACTGGATGCAGACTGTTGAGCGAATGTGTGGAACAATACCAGAAATGGAAGCAGTTTTAATTACGCCATTAGACGTAGCCAGAGCAGTCCGTCCGTTACCGAATTGGAAACCACCGGGAGCAGACGGACTGCACAACTTCTGGTTGAAATGGGTAACTAGTTCATACACTCGCCTGGCATCTCAATTCCAGTCATCCTTAGAGTCTGGGGCGCTACCGCAGTTTCTAACAACAGGCGTTACCCACCTGCTCCATAAGTCAGGTAGTCCCGCGGAACCCAAGAATTATAGACCGATCACATGTTTGTCGACGATCTATAAACTTCTTACATCCATTTTGAGAACGAAAATTAATACGCATATTGAAAATAACTCAATTATGTCTGCCTCTCAAAATGGATGTAGGAACAGGTCCCGTGGTACTAAGGAGCTACTCCTCATCGACATGGCCATAAGCCAACAGGTTTGTAGATCCCGCAAGGATCTGTCGACATGCTGGATAGATTACAAGAAGGCCTACGACTCGGTGCCACATACATGGCTCATGAGGGTGCTGGAGTTGTACAAGATAGATGCAACTCTACGCACCTTCCTTGAGTCATATATGGGGCAATGGAGGACGGTCCTTCGCTATCCTGGGTGTCGACAGATCCAGGGGAATGATGAGACTGTATGGATTAAACGGGGAATATTTCAGGGCGACAGTTGGAGTCCACTTTGGTTCTGCTTAGCCCTGAATCCTCTAAGTACACTGCTAGAGGATTCAGGTCTAGGCTATCGGTTGAGGAGAGGCGGTCAGGTCATATCTCACCTCCACTACATGGATGACTTAAAACTCTTTGCTCCCAACAAATTGCGACTGATGGAGCTACTGAAAGCAACTGAAACTTTCAGTAGCGCTATCAGGATGGAATTTGGTGTGGACAAATGTGCATTCATGCATGTAAAGCGAGGTGAGATCATGGAATCCGAGGGAATCCAACTGTCGGATTCCATACACCTTAGATCCCTCTCCTCATCCGAAAGCTGTATAAGTATAAGTATTTGGGTAGTCGGAAGCGTTAGGCATCAACGGTGCTGACATGAAGCAATCGTTGAAGGAGCAATTCTTTGGTCGCTTGAAGAAGGTATTAACTAGTCTTCTTTCAGGCGGAAATAAGGTGCGCGCCTTCAACGGTTGGGTTATGCCGATCTTGATGTACTCTTTCGGCATACTCAAATGGACTCAGACCGAACTTGACGCCCTGGATAGGAGGGTCCATACACTGTTGATCGCAAACAGAATGCATCACCCACGTTCATCGGTGATGAGACTGTACATCCCGCGGAAGTGCGGGGGTCATGGCTTCTTAAATGCTAAAACCCTCCACAATCGCGAGGTGTGCAGCCTCAGGGAATATTTTTTAAAAGCTGAATTGGATATGCACCGTGATGTGGTCACAGTGGATAAGGGGCTCACCCCACTCTCCATGGCTAAAGAGAACTGGCGCAAACCTGTAGTACTTACTACCGATGACCGCAGGAAGGTATGGCAAAGCAAGGAGCTTCACGGGCGCTTCTATCGGGCTCTTCATGAGCCCGGTGTAGATTTCTTAGCGTCCGTATCCTGGCTACGTTTCAGTGACCTTTTCGGGGAAACTGAAGATTTTGTTTGTGCAATTATGGACGAAGTTATTCTGAAGAATAACTACCGGAGTCATGTTATGAAGGACGGGACGATTGATGTGTGTCGGGCATGCCACCGTCCGGGTGAGTCCATCAGACATATTATCTCTGGTTGTTCTCGTTTGGCTAACGGCGAGTACCTGCACAGGCATAATCAAGTGGCCAGGATTATTCACCAGCAACTTGCTTTGAAATATAAACTTGTGGATTCTGAGGAACTGGGTCGGGTACAAGTATGTGCCCGACCCAGTTCTCGAAAATGACCATGTCACGATGTACTGGGATCGGTCTATCATTACTGACAGGACTATTGTCGCCAATAAGCCTGATATAGTGGTGATAGATCGATTAGTGCACCGCGCAATGATTGTCGATGTTACCATTCCACATGACGAGAACCTCGTGAAAGCTGAGAAAGAGAAGCAAATGAGGTATCTCGACTTAGCACACGAGGTTGTTGACATGTGGAATGTGAGCTCGGCTGTCATTGTGCCGATTGTAGTAACGGCCAATGGCCTGATGGCTGAAAGTCTCGATCAACATCTTTCGAGGCTCTCGTTAGGCGGTTGGATCAAAAGCCAGATTCAGAAGGCAGTACTTCTCGATACGGCTCTATGAAACAAATTAAATTAATAAAGTGTTAAGTAATTAAAAATAAGAATGTATAGCCTCTCTCAGTTAACTGCATTATACTCGTAAGTTCGACTACCTAATACTCGAAAGTGTCTTTCAGCCAATTTAGTTTTGTATCGTTCTACTGGACATCTTCTATTTGCCAGATATACATAAATCTACCATATGTATACTGATAATAAAGCTGAAGTTAGTTTTTTTTTTTATTTATTTTGAACGCTTAGCACGTATCTCTGGAACTACTAGTCGGATTTGAAAAAATATTTTTGTTTTGTACTTGATAGCGCAATTCTTGAGGAAAGAAATAATGCTAAGTAAAAACGAATTTTAATAATAGCGCCGGTAGGCGATGCGATGCGACGGGGTGTGTCGGGGGAACAAGACATTTCACGCGTACGAAATCGTGGGCAGAAGCTTGTAAATTATAAAGAAATCTCAATATTTTGTAGTCTCAAAAACCGTGCGAAGCAGACGCGGTCGCTAGTCACACTAATATTATAAAGCCGAAAGTTTGTGCATGTGTGTTTGTATGTTTGTTACTTTTTCATGCAAAAACTGCGGAACGGATTTTGATGAAATTTGGCATACAGATAGTTTATAACCTGGATTAACACATAGGATACTTAAGTGACTTCAAAAAAAGGAGAAGGTTCTCAGTTCGATTTTTTTTTTATGTATGTTCCCCGATTACACGAAGGTCTGGCTGAACTGATTTGGAATTTTTTTTTTTTTTGTTTGAAAGGGTATAAATTCTAGTTGGTCGCATTGTCATCAGGTCAGGATCTGATAGTGGGATCCTGGAGAAATCGACGGAACTCTTCAAATATTATAGGCACACCTATAGCGATTTGGGTATTTTTATAGTAACTCGTGCATTTGTTCTTGGAAAGCACCATTTGGCCAAGTGGAACTGATGATGTAAATCACAGATGGCCACCGGAACTACTCAGTAATAAGTATTTCACGGGTTGTGATTCGATTACGTACTTTATTAATGATTGCTAAGTAATTTATGCTAGTCACAATGCTTACTTACTAAGGAGATCTCCTCAACAATTAACGTCCCTGCATCGGGAAAAACGATATACATTTTGTAAAAGGTGATGAGCAGTTGACATTAGAATATTGTAACTTAGATAAATTACAAACTGATCCACTAAAAAGTGAAAAATAAAAAAACTTTTTCTAAAAAACACAACCCACTTCCAAAAAAGTGACACTTCAAAGTGAATAATAACTTTAATCTCGGTAGTCGGTGGCGAATAACTAAAACATAGATCCAAAGAACTTACGAAATTAAAGTAATTATTCACTTTGAAGTGTTATTTTGGAAGTCGGTTGTGTTTTTTTGGAATAAGTTTTTGTCCATATATTCTTACGGGATAAAGACTTACGCGGGTGAAACAGCGGGGAGCTGCTAGTGTATAATAAAAAAAACCGGTCAAGAGCGAGTCGCTGACTGAGGGTTCTGTACAATCCTACTTCCTACTTATTCTACTTCCTATCCTACTATACTACTAATATTATAAATGCGAAAGTTTGTGAGGATGGATGGATGTTTGTTACTCTTTCACACAAAAACTACTTAACCGATATTCATCAAATTTGACACACACATAGTTTATAACCTGGATTAACACATACAATACTTTTTATCCCGATACTCTTACGGGTTCAAGACTTACGCGGGTGAAACCGCGGGGCGCTGCGAGTCATATATAAAAAAGTGTGCTATTTACAGACATCGTTTTTTCCTCTAATCTTTACATACATAAACTTCTATTCTATCACACAGAATAATTTCAGATTTTTCTCTATGCAAACTTCGGAGTTAAGGGGGAACGGTATTTTTATTCACATTTTTCATCAGAAGTAGAAAACTATGCGGCCTAAAAAAAAAAAAGAAAAAATATTTGAGAATGTGCATACAGCGTTCTTTCATATTATACCCCACATGCCCTAGTAGCCTCACTTCGAATTTTTCAGACCCTGTTGCAAATAAAATATAAATATACATTTTTCTTTCTTATTTGCAAAATAGTTGGGCAAACGTCATCTAAAACTAATCCATTATTAGTTCTTAAGATATCTAGCTATGACAGACAGACAGAGTCGCAACATAAGGGTTCCTTTTTACCATTTTGGTACGGAGCCCTTTTTTTTTTTTTTTTTTTTTTGTGGATGGGAAATCATCAAATAACTTCTCCCGCTCTGGGTGGAGCGGAAGGGCGTGTCAGACTTTTACTGACTAAAACCCACCCGTGTTCC
The DNA here is from genome assembly GCA_948252095.1 of Dicycla oo. Taxonomy (NCBI): domain Eukaryota; kingdom Metazoa; phylum Arthropoda; class Insecta; order Lepidoptera; family Noctuidae; genus Dicycla; species Dicycla oo. The sequence goes on along the minus strand of OX411714.1, from coordinate 8,809,247 downwards.
TTCAGTTGCCTATGCCAGGGCCACGGTATCTTTTTCAAACAACCACAAAACAAAATAGGTTGTCACTAAGAACCAGATTGGTAGTCATCTTCATCTTCAAGACTATTCTGATCTATTTTATCGTATTTCACAGAAAACCAAATACCGGTAGCCATAGCTGCGAGGATGATAAGCCACTCGGAAACTGATCAGAGCCCCAAGGCACTTGAGTTGACGACATCGTCTGAGCCACAGACGACTGCGCTAGACATGCTCAACGAACCATCCCCTGTTATTGTTAGTATTGAACATTTAGTTCAATATCATCATCATCATTCTCCTACCCTAATCCCAATTTCTTTAGGGTTGACGCAACGTGTCTGTTTTACCATACTTCTTCTATTAGTCGTCATCCCGGTAGTCACCCCTTTCTAGCCATATCATCTTTCACACAGTTATTTAATCCAATATCATTTTTTCTTTTTTTTTTCTTTATTTATTTGAGGCTAGGAACCAACCAGAGGCTATATCACCCCAAATTTACAGACTTTTTCTTGTGCCCCTACAAAGTTTCCTCCTTTTTACGCCAATCTTTAATGCTTTGTGCCAATTTCGTACAGGTATTTATTTCCGAAGTTATTGTAGAAGAGCTTTTGTGAACGGCTCGCCTCGGGAATTTACTGCCACCAAACCTATTTCTTCCGGTAAGCAGCTTTGCTGTGTGTTGCTTGAAGGGCTTGGGTGCCGGGAATAAATTACTGGCACATGAGACGTAGTGCATACCATTGTAACACCTTGGGTCACCCGCCACCAACAAAAGCATTCTCAAGGAAGGTTTGTATTAGGCTGGCGGCGGACTGTAAAACTTTGAACATAACCTAAAGCAACAAGAATGATGACTACCGAGATGACGACTAATAGAGAAGTATGGAAAAAGACATGTTGCGCCGACTGCAAAGAAATTGGGATAAGGGCAAGAGAATGATGATCTATTTCCGAAGTATTTGTCTACTTAGCAATCAATAATACTTTTAGACTGGCTTCCGATGCATAGATAGGTACTAACTCACTGAATAATAAGGCCGCTGCAATTCCTCGGAGGTTTTCGATAAATTAATAAACATTAAAATAAACATCAAGTAATTTTAGTCTTCAATTCCCAGTGTCACTTTTTCTACCACAAGGCAATTTTATTTTTAATTTCTACCTAACGAATAATAAAAATCGCATGTGTGTAGAGTCTTAACTTTACACAATACCCAGTGTCACCTGTAGGTGATCGCCCGGAAATAAAGAGGGGATAGTTTTTTTTATATGTATATATACATACAATATGTAACAAAAACCCGGTTGTTGCTTTTAGGGACGTATACATTTACCTACAAGCACAACATTGATGAAATTATAATTAAAAAAAATAATAAGCACTGGCTAGTCGAGAGGTCAAAGTCAAATAACTATTAAAATCGAAAAAAATGTTTAGATTATCTGATTTTACAAGTAAATAGTAAGTAAAGAGTCGGTACCACGTGCCTACCTACCCATTTACCCCTTTGCACACGGGTCATAAGCGTAGTCATCTCGTAAGCATATCGTCATGCCGCATTGATGCGAAAAATCTCATACGATTCGCTGCAGCACGGCTTCGTATGCGGAGAAGTTTGAACATGTACGTGCTCGTATAGCTCTCGTCTTACGCGCGTATTACAATACGCTTACGATTTAACTACGCTTACTACGATCCGTGTGCGAAGGGCCTTAGTCGCCCGCGCAGCTTACTTTCGAGCTGATGTCGCGTCATCTCTTCATGCAGAATTGCAGAGGTAAGAAATCAGTCATTTTTGTTGAACTGTTTTTATATAATATATATGACCTGCTTTAATACGTAAGTATACCGATTGTTAAAACGTAGGTAGAAGGAACAACCGGGTTTTTGTTACATATTGTATATTTTTGTCGTAACTAAATGTATCTAAGCTATTCCACTGAAAGATGAAAAAATGATTAAAAATAATAATAATAATATCCTGGGACATTTCACACACACGGTCATCTGATCCCAAACTAAGCAGAGCTTGTACTATGGAAACCAGATAACTGGTATACTACATACACTACTTTTTTTTTTATTAACTTGGACATGTGAATTGAAGAGTTAAAAGCAGGTATAATAGCAATAAAATCAAAATATATACATCTCATCCCACGATTACGTCACTAAGAGGCTGAAAATAAATTTCAAAAACACCCTGTTTCCAATATTCTGTTCAGTCATAAGGCAAAAGAAACTTATACGCAAATAGAACCTTCCCACACCTTTTCCAAAACAGTAAGCATCTCACAATATACAGGACGATACAAAATACGCTCCATTTGATTCCAATACCGAAGAAAACACCTGTAATAGATTTTCATGAAAGATAATATTTCTATAGATGTTTCGAGTAAACTAATCGTGTTTATTTTATTTGCAGAAACCAACCTCGCCACCGTAATAAGCCGTTTTACTGGTAAATATTGTTTTTTTTTTTTTGTTTTGGAAAACATTTTTGGAAATCCTACGAATATTATAAATGTGAAAGTTTGGATGTTTGTTACTCAATCACTCAATCACGCCAGAACGGCTGAACCGGATCTGGTTAAAATGGAATAGCACATTAGATACTTTTATCCCGGAAAAATGTACGGTTCCCGTGGGATAATTTCCAACATCCACGCGGGCGAAGCCGCTGGCAAAAGCTAGTATAACATAAGTCATCACGCCTTGTTTCCTCGAAGGGTTGTGCAGACGTGTAACTATAGCTCACGGACATTTCGCTAGTTATACCTATTTAAGTCCCACTTAATAAAAGGCGAGCCTATTGCTATCAACCGGGCACAAATCCAGACTCCAGGCTGCAACTGAGAAATTCCGGATAGAAAGAACCCAATAAAATTTTGCCCGACCTGGGAATCGTACCCAGGATAGCGCGACCACTAGAACATCGAGCCAGCTGGAAATATATGTTTTGTGAATGAGTCTCGGTGAGTAGTGAACGAAGGTGGATCTCTCAATGACTTCCAAAATGAAGAGTTGGATCCGTCGTCGACGAAGCTACTCTAAAGTAACCAGTTATCACTCTTGAGTATTTAGAATGTCATAGCATTCGTAATTCAATGGCTATATATCGACGCTTGAAAGGCAATATTTACTAAACGATGTGTTGGTAACCGTACACACTAGAGCATTTAATAATAATAATAATTATTATTATCTTTAATTCAGACAACCAGGGTCCATAAAAAAACAACAGTGCACAAAATAATTACATAAAAATGGCGTTAGTAGGGTTGTTAGTAATACACACAAAAATAAAAATAAAATAAACAGGTGTTAGTAATTTGTTACTAAACAAAACAGGTTATACAATAATTTACGTTGACTATTTCCTATTCCTGTGCAAGTGTACACCTTCCCAGTACACAGCAAACGGGCTATCAATTTTGCACGCATTTTATTTTTTTTTTTAAACTTAAAAATCGCCTATTAATCATAACTACTTCATTCCAACGAATTTTAAATGCAGTTTAAACGCTTAATAAACTAGCATTTAAATATTATGAATTAACTATTATTATAACTCAATATCGCCCAACATGTGTCGCTTGATAATTCTTGCCTTTCTAGCTTTTATACGTAGATGACGTAACCAATCACAACTAATTAATAACGCGTTAATATGTTGCATAGTTTACGGACCACCATTGAAATACAGCTACAGTCCCGCCGTCGAGAGAATGCGTTCCTGACACCTCTCAGTTGGACAATTTGTAGTAGTAATAAGGATCAAATTCGTAAAACAAATATTCATTAGTATGAAATTGACAGGTGTCAAGAAAACTCTCGACGGCCGGATTGTATTGCCGTAACATTCTGGCTACTCATTGACGATTTGGATTACAGCGATATCAAAATAAATTGAGGGCTTTTTCGTTACCATTTATTTCAATATTACTATTACAGCATGTATGGATTTAATTTTTAGATAATTATATCTTTATTGACTATATATGATTAATACTCTGACTGAAGGTATACGCAATTGGGTTAAATTTCCTCGTCAGAATTTAATTCCGAAGAGACCTCTACATTTTTAATATTTTTTTGTTTCTTTAATTATAAAGTCCTAAGTAATTTCTTTGCAAGATTACATCCAAAATGTGCTTATTAGAGGTACTTAAAAAACCCTGGCTTTTGACATTTTTAAGCTTAATTTATTAAAAAAAAATATATTTGGTTTGTCGCTTTTATTTTGGTTCCAGCGCATCGATGCGCTCTCTTTTTTCCCATAATGTAGAATTAATTGACTCTATCACTTTCTTATTTCCGCCCAATTCGCCTTTTACATATCACCTTAAGGCGCCACTACGAGCAAAACCTTGCGACAGTGCGTTATTCAGAGGCTATTAAGAGTAATAAACTACATCTAGAAGCACATTATTATTTATTAATGTTCGATATCTTATCAACACATTGCACGTTCTCATTTGTGTTTATGTGTTATAAATACATCATTTAAAATCACTTTGTAAAAAAGTGTCTAAAATTATTTATTGCGTGCATCTTTTTCTAAAGGTGACGTGACGTTCTAATCTTTTGAGGATTACATTAATGGACAGATAATTTAAAAATCTAAATAATTCAGGTTTTATTTTATTTCAAAAGATCGCTATTTTTTAAATTTTATTTAAATAATTCCAAAAGTTTTGTGAATTCTATCGTGTGCAGGGAGCGGGACATAGCGAGACTGAGCGACGGCGGCGGGACAGAAAAGGACCGAACACTCTAAGTCGTTTGTTCGGGGTAGCGCCTTAATTTGTAACACGCACGTTAGTTCACGTTACTTTTGAGTAGCGTCGTGGACGATGGTTCTTACAGACTGTTACATCTGACAACAGCAATCCAACAGCAACCTTATTGTAACGAAAATAAAGATCACTTTGACAGACAGCAGTAGACAGACTTTGACAGCAGTAGCGTCCCAAGAGTAACCTTATTATAACGAGAATAAAGATCACTCACTGACTTTGATAATGATGCAAGATGTGGTAAAATAACTGTGAACGGTCTGTAAGCGAGAATGCCAAATTACTTGGCAGATCGATTAGGGATTGAAGTATGCAGTCACTATTAACTGGTCACTTTTAGAAAACCTCATGAGATGTCTTTTATAATGCGCACAGCAAAAGAGTGGAACTCACTACCTGCGTCTATGTTTCCGAGCGCATACAACCCTAATCTCTTCAAAGTGAGAGTGAACAGCCTTTTTCTGGGTAAGCTCACTCCATCGTCGACTCTGTCTCCGTCGCCTCCCACCTAGACAAAAAAAAAATACGTAGGTATACAATTCCTTGGAGCTGTAAAAAAATCAAGCTTCTATGTCAACGCAATAAAAAAAATACTTGTTTATTTTTTTGGGATTGCAGGATCAACTTGACGTAGGTATATCAATGTATGGCAGAAAATATTTTTCAACTATAATGTTAAGTTTGTTTTTCGGATAAAATTCTTTTCAAAATATTATAACGTTTTTTTTTTTTTTCAGATTACTTCCGTATTCGGCCTGGACTTATAGCAACTAGCTCCAGTCATTGAACTTTTTGAAAACATCGCCGACTGCAAACACAAGTATTATTTTCAATTGATTATATAGTAACAATTTAAATTCAAACTTGTTTTCTTTCCCCATTTCTGTCTTTAAAGGAATTGAGTAAATAAAGAAAAAGTATTTATTAGGACTCGTACAGGAAGAACACAGAATGCAGCGGTAGGCATAACATTATTAACGTTGCATTGCAATTGCAAAGCAGGCGTGTGTGTGATGACACTCTTAGCCACATTTACCAGTTATGAAAAAATAAAACGTAAATAATCTTAGCTTTATTCATAAAATACATTGATTTATAAAATAGGGAAGATACGGTACGCGCTCCTCGACATGGATCGCATAAATTGTGCCAACTGGCACAATTTGACCTTAGTCACAATTAACTGGCGTTTGTGTAGCACGTTACCGTAATCGTTTAAATAAGTAGCAACAATAGGCATTCTTTTTGACATTTTGAAAACACAGGAAGGCTCCTGTGTTTTTAAAATATGCACAAATAGTTCAAGCAAAAATCGGTGCTTGACCGGGTGTATATTTGTGTGTGGCACACACGACAACTAAAAGCGTTTTTGAAGTTGAATATTAAAAAAAGAATCCCAATTTTGTTTTATAACATTAATAATATAAAATAAACGCATTCATCATCTGCCTAGCCTTTTCCCAACTATGTTGGGGTCGGCTTTCAGTCTCACCGGATGCAGCTGAATACCAGTATTTTACATGGAGCGACTGCCTATCTGACCTCCACAACCCAGTTACTGGGTAATACGATACCCCTTGGTAAGACTGGTTGTCAGACTTTCGGGCTTCTGACGACCCGTAACGACTGTCAAAGATCCTCGAATGACAGCCGGGACCAACGGCTTAACGTGCTTTCCGAGGCACGGAGGAATCTCGGTATGAAAAGATGGTCACCCATCCACAGACCAACCCCGGCAAGCGTAGCTTAACCTGATGGATCGACCCGTGCGGCTGTTATTACTTAGCCACGAGAAAATAAACGCATGATATATATGTAGTTATTTGTGTACCTAACAAAAGAGCAAAGTTGGTTTTTGATTCGAGTGTTGATTTTGAATCCCGAATGCAGCGAGGGATTCAAAGACACGAGATGCAAATGACTTTGGTCTCGCGTAACACACAACTTTTTACCTCAGCAGCGAGAACATAATAATAAGTAAACAAGTTTGGGATAGGGTTGGGATAGCAATAAGTTTGGGAAAGGATTCAATAAGCACGTCATTTGACTTTATTGTGGCTTTCAGCATTGAGTAAATACTCCACGTTGTAGATAGTTGCCTCGTTTGTGATAATTCTATGAAGTACGATAACAGTACAGTCTCCAAAAAGTGTTTGCACCCTTTTTAATCCTTTAACGACGCTCTTATACGATCGTGCGTTCAACTTTACAAAAATATTTTCGCGCCGATATCGCACTATCGTGACATGGCGTTTTCTCAGGGGGGGAGGGGGTGGGATTTTTTTTATTATTTTTCTAGGATGACTTTGGACATGGGTACTTAGAATATAAGATCGAAAACAAGCTACGCAAGACTTTTTTTTCCCGGTCTTAAAGGGTTAAGTCTCCATTGCTCAAAAATATCATATGTTTTTAGATATTTTTCGCGAGACTTCAGACAGGAAACTTAATTCTGCATTTTTTACATATTGCTTCAATCTTCCGGTGTTAAATAGCAGAGTTTGTCGCTGGGCTTGCTCATATTTATTTATAATATCCAACGTGTATCGAACTTTGTAGCTACTAACGTATTATTTTTTTAAAGATGCGTTCTGAAACTGCACCCGCGGTGTTCTGTCACAATATTAAAGATTGTTAAAAGTATAAATAATTATGTAAATACATCACAAACTTCGTATGTTCTTAACCGACTTCAAAAAAGGAGTATGTATATATGTGTTTGTATGTTTGTATGTCCACGATTTTCTCATAAACTAATGAACCAATTTTGATTATTATTTCACTAACGTTATCTACATACTTTCAGGAAGGTTTTAGTATATAATACATTATGTAATTATTCTTATGTACGAAGTTATATAAATAAATGTACTGTATCTCCGGCATTTCTAAGCGGAGTTTGACGATTCTTCTTTTGTTCGTCTTGGGCTTATGTAATTGTATATTCAACTAAACTTTTAAAACCTAAAACGAATAAAATAACTCGGTGGTAGTCGGTGTTTTCAATTCTTCATTGTCAATGCATCTTAGCTTGACACCGACTTCAGAAGCTGTTAAGTTTTTTATGAAAGTTATTTTATACGTTTTTCGGTATCTTTATTTAAAATATATATAATAATTACATTGAAAACTTTAACAGATGATTTGCAGTTTTACGGTTACAATGTGTATCCGAACATTTTATTGTCTGTTTCTTTTTTGGGCCTACTAGGTATGGAATTTGAAAATCGAATCGACTGGTTTCTATCTCGAAGTGAAAGTGACAGACCAAAGTGAAGTTCAAAGCTTTCGAATTTTATGAGAAGACCTAGCACTGTTCTCGGCATTTAAAAAATAAAATTAAAAAGTTAATTTGTCTCACTCTCGCAGCCACGGACCTCTATTATTATACAAGGTACTTGTATATTAGAGATCAGTGCTCGCAGCATAATAGAATTTCGCTCACTATCTTTAAACAGTAAAACCTGCTTGTTAGAGGTGCTGATGTGAAAAGAATCTTATTCTCGAGAGTATTTCCGTCTATTTAGGAAACCGGCCTTATAGGAATCAGCAGTGATGCTATTCTGTACAAATCTCACTGTGAAAACATAAGTGAAGTGAGCGTGGAGTGAGCTGTCAATAGTGTCAGTCCCTAGCATCAGATGGAATGCCAGCTCACATCACCTAAGTTTTCACGGTGAGATTTTTACAGAATAGACCGACTGTCCTTATGGGAATCTGGCTTTGTAGGAATCTGGCCTTAGAGGAAGAAACGACCGTATCTTCCCTATTTTATAAATCAATGGTTGTACCTACGTCAGTATCTTTTTGGCCAGGCTGAAGTGAGCGCGACCGCCATCTTGCTCAACTTGCGCATGATATTTTCCCAACATACCTTAATCACAGTGTAACAACCCTACGGTTGGGAAACGAATTGCGTAGAGAGATTTCGCGGGGAGGTGGGCGACTCGGATAAATGCTAAAAAACATAAGAAAATTTAAATTTCGCGGGCTTATTACTTTAGTATAGTGTATTACGAGTATCTATGGCGCGGATCGCGGCCTCTGATCGTGCTTAGTTTGCGCACTCAAACGCTGAGGGCAAACGCATCAGTGTAAATCGCGAGAGAGTTTTATAAGAACCATAATGGTGCACACTTGTTTTGTGTACGGATATGCCTCGACAGCAAAATACAAAAAGGATTTAAGATGTCATAGATTTCCCCGTGACACGAGGTAAGCTTATTGATAAATTCATATTATGTACCTAACAAAACAATCATCTAGAACAATTATTTATTTTTTATAAATTAACAATACCCTTCGTGTGTGTATCATACTTTATATTAATATTATAAATGCTAAAGTTTGTGAGGATGGATGGATGTTTGTTACTCTTTCACGCAAAAACTACTGAACAAATAATGTTGAAATTTGGCAAACAGATAGTTTATAACCTGGATTAACACACAGGATAATTTTTATCCCGGAAAAATTTACGGTTCCCGTGGAATAATTTCCAAAATCCACGCGGGCGAAGCCGCTGGCAAAACTTAGTTTGTAAATAATTATTTAATAATCCCTTTTATTTTATTTTTCTCTTTTGACAACCCTTGCACATTTGCGACTGATAGCGTAAGGACCTATACGCGCGGCGTCGGTGTCTACCGACATAAAAGGAGTTTCCCAACTGTATGTTTGTTAGAGCCTTAATTTTGCTTTCTGCGCATCGGCTTGCACCTACGTCCAACCCGGTCAAAAAGTTTGGGAACTACTGTATGTAGCTTTATCTATACTTACTAATATAATTAAGTTGAAGAGTTTGTTTGTTTGAACGCGCTAATCTCTGAAATTCTTTGTCGGATTTGAAAAATTATTTTTGCATTTGATTGCCCAATTCTCGAGGAAAGTTTTAAGCTATTTAATGTTGCGCTACGACCCTTACGAGCCGAGACGCTAAGCGAAAATGAATTAATAGCGTAGACGGGCGATGCATGGGTCGGGGAACAAGAAAATTCACGCGGACAAAGTCGCGGGAAGAAGCTGTTTTATACTATAGTCTAGGTTTTACCAAGAAAGCGTGGCATAAACTCAGTCAAAAGGAAATTGTTTCTTACGTAGAAATGCAAAAGGACGGTAAACTTTTCTCAAGAACTCTGTTATCCGCGATATTTGTATAATTTTATGACTGTACACTTTATACAGCTAAGAACGGTAAAGGTTGACTCAGACTTGACGACACAACACTCTTCAATCTATGTAACAAGTAACAACCAAAAACGAGTTAAGTACATACAACCAATAACAGCCGCACGGGTCGATCCATCAGGTTAAGCTACGCTTGCCGGGGTTGGTCTGTGGATGGGTGACCATCTTTTCATACCGAGATTCCTCCGTGCCTCGGAAAGCACGTTAAGCCGTTGGTCCCGGCTGTCATTCGAGGATCTTTGACAGTCGTTACGGGTCGTCAGAAGCCCGAAAGTCTGACAACCAGTCTTACCAAGGGGTATCGTATTACCCAGTAACTGGGTTGTGGAGGTCAGATAGGCAGTCGCTCCATGTAAAATACTGGTATTCAGCTGCATCCGGTTAGACTGGAAGCCGACCCCAACATAGTTGGGAAAAGGCTAGGCAGATGATGAACCACAGTTAGAGTAAAAATCTCACCGTGAAAACTTAGGTTGAATTGAGCTGTCAATAGTGTCAATCCCTTGCATCAGGTGGAATGAATTTAAGAGGGCTGTCACATTTTGTCACCTCTCTCGCTCACACGGGACCAAATTTATATGATTAAGAATTTTTTTTTTTTAAGAATGTAATCTAACTAGTAAATAATATTAATTTAACAGATAATTATTAAAAACAAATTTCTATTGTGTTATCTATTGAACACGGATCAAAAAGTATTATGATCTGTTTTTGAAATGAGCTAAATAAATGCCGCAATAAAAATGTGTTTTTAATAATTACTTATTAAATTAATATTATTTACTAGTTCGCTAATTCACATCATATTTAAAAAAGAGCATCTTTTCATTGATCTTTTAAATGGGGTGAATCGATACTTTACGCCTGGACAGCTTTTAACCCTTTACAAAGCGCAAGTCCGATCCTGCATGGAGTATTGCAGCCACCTTTGGGATGGCTCAGCCAAGTACCAACTAGCCGCGCTTGACTCGGTAGAACGCAGAGCTAAAAGGCTCATTAGCGACGTAGAACTGGTGGACGCCAAGCTTCATAGCTTGGCTCATCGCCGCAAGGTTGCCTGCTTGTCGGTCTTCTACAGATTGTACTTCGGTGAGTGTGCCCAAGAACTCCACGACCTGATCCCACCGGCCCTCTTCTACCATCGGACATCTAGACGCACTGCCAGTTACCATCCCTACCTGGTTGATATTCCACCAATTCGCACTAAGCCCTTCCAAATGTCTTTTATAATGAGAGTGGAAGTCACTACCTGCGTCTGTGTTTCTGAGTGCATACAACCCTAATCTCTTCAGTGTTAAAAAACCTTAACTGTTTACGCAGCGCACGCAACAGAAGCTCTCAAAAGTAATAAATTTTCGCCGTTTTTGCAACATTTTTCATTTATTCTCTGCTCCTATTAGTCGTAGCGTGGTGTTATATTGCCTATAGCCTTCCTCGATAAATGGGCTATCCAACACTAACAGATTTTTTTAACCGACTTCCAAAAGGAGGAGGTTATCAATTCGTCTGTATGTTTTTTTTTTTTTTTTTGTATGTTTGTTACGCGATTACTCAAAGACGCATGGACCGATTTAGAAAATTCTTTTTTTGTTTGATAGGGTATACTTTCGAGGTGGTCCCATATAAATTTTATTAACTTTGCTTGGGAAATTTTTGAGTTAGCTTCAATAATGCGTATATTTCCCACTTATTTTATGTGGATGATGTGATGGTGTTTTAATAACTTCCTATCACTGTTATTTACATGGCTATACCTACAATTATTGTGCTCAATTATGTATTCGAATTAGTGTGGGGTAGGTTCCACAACTAAAAAGTGAAAAATAAAAACTTTTTAGCAAAAAATAAAACCGACTTCCAAAACAAAACACTACAAAGTGAAAAATAACTTTAATTTCGGAAGTCGGTGGCAAAAAACGAAAATACAAAACCCAAGACACCGACTACCGAAATTAAAGTTATTTTTCACTTTGTAGTGTTTTGTTTTGGAAGTCGGTTTTATTTTTTGCTAAAAAGTTTTTTCAATTCAAACCAACTATTGGTTGACCTGAGATTAGCGGCTTCAACCAAACAAACAAACTTTTCAGTTTTATAATATTAGTGAGATTTCAAAATAATTGAAATCATAATTAATTGAACAAACGGCTTTTTAGGATTCTGTACCCAAAGGGTGCCAAACGGAACCAACTACTAAGCCTCTGCTGTCCGTCCGTTCGTCTATCTGTCAGCGGATTGTATCTCATGAACCGTAAAGGCACAAACCCACCGCGGCGCACGGAGAGGTCACGCACGTGTTTTAAGCTTCGCTTTACAAGAAAATGTATGTGATTGTATCCACGGCAACTCACGGACACGTTACGCATCGATTGACGTCGTTAGTACATGCGTGGCTTGCTCGAATATGGCGCTCACATAGCTCAACGCTGTCAACGCAATGCACGCTGTGCATGCGGTACACACTATACAAGAATATTAACCCACGACTATGTACAACTGTATCGCAGCAGTTTTGAACACGTGCGTAGCCTCTCCGTGCGCCGCGATGAGCCACGCACGCGTGTGTACTGCAGTGGAAACGTAGACCCACGTTGTCAAACAAATGAATCCACGCAGCTAAAATGCGCCGCGGTGTTTGCGCCTTAATAGGTAGAAAGTTGAAATTTTCACAGACTGTGTATTTCTCTTGCCGCTATAACAACAATCCAAAAAAATACTTTTAAAATATGATGTGTTGGAAAAATATATAATAATAGTCGTCAAGATCTTGGCACCGCCGGCATACCAGCGGTAGGTAATAAAACCAAACGGCTTGGTACGTGATGATGAGAAGAGACCAGACGGCATGACGTTGTTGCCTTGGAAGGTGGGTAGACCTCTGGTGTGGGACGCTCCTGTGTCGACATCCTTTCGCCATCTCATATTCCAAGCTCGGCGTGCTGTGCTGGTGCCGCTGCGGCTGCTGAGACTTTCAAGCAGCGCAAATACTGTAAACAAACCTTATAGGCAATTAGTAATTACAGTTTCGAGCCGTTTGGGGTCAAAACGCTCGAGTCATGGGGCCCAAGGGCGCGTCTCGTTTTTAAGAGGATACATCGAAGCGTGGTCTAGCTCGGTGTGTAAGTGGGATGGTAATATGGCTGTCTAGTTTGACGCGCGAGATAGAAGAAGACTCACGCGCACCGGAACTGAACGCGATTCGTATAAGATAAGATATATATGACAAAATGCTATACTTAAATCAATTTTGTAGCTTAGTAAGTTCGTAACATATTTAAATACCTTCAATTTAAAGCAAATTTTACTGCACAATAAGGAACTGTTTACATATAATCGTATAAAACAGAAAATAGACGGCGCTACTTTGGATTTTTTTTATCGAAAAAATTTCAAGTAATAATGTTTCGGTTTTAGTACAGCAGTAGACAATATAGTCAAATAACACATATGGAAAATCCAAATGATTACCATATACATTTGGTTTATAGGAATACCATAGCAGACTTACCTGTATAACTAACACACCATCTTATGAACCTATGATCCACAATAAATTATTTTGAATTTGAATTTTAAAAACACAAACGCCGACTGGTTGAAGCTTCACGTGACCAGAGGGCTGGCTCGTTCTTTGGCCAAAGAATTAGCAGTGCCATTCAACGTGATAATGCTGCTAGTCTTCGGGGCACGTTGTCGGATGACAGCGGTGTGGACGAGTACTTCGACGCCTAAGAGTCCTTTTGTTTTTATATTTATTTGTAGTTAGAGTTACTTGCATACACAGAGATCGCTGGGCAAGTATCCACACGGTGGATGCCTGAGGATGGACGGCGCCGCCGAGGCCGGCCCAGCAAGAGGTGGCGAGACGACCTAGACGCGTATCGCAAGAGATGGAACGAGGCGGCCCTGGAAAAGGATGCTTGGAAGGATTTGACGGAGGCCTTTGCTTAGCAGTCGGACAATTTAGGTTAATATAAAACAGAAAAAAACGTTAGTTTGTTGTGTTAAATATTGTAAGGTGGTTCTCCTTTGTGTGCGAGTCCGAAACGCACTCGGTCGGTTTTTACTAAGAGTTTCTCTAAAATCACGAAGGTTTTACAAAAAAAAAAAAAAAATACAAGTGATTCAGAATGCTAAGTACTTTGATTCATTATTTTGTGTGGCTAATAAGTGGTCGATCTGAGGGGCTTGTGACGCACGGGTCGATCGATCAGGTTAAGTTACGCTTGCCGCGGTAGGTCCGGGAATGGTTGACCATCTTTACATACCAAGACCCCTCCGTGCCTCGGAAAGCACGTTAAGCCGTTGGTCCCGGCTGTCATTCGTGGATCTTTAACAGTCGTTACGCGCCGTCAGAAGCCCGAAAGTCCACCAGTCTTACCAAGGGGTATTGTATTACCCAGTAGGTAAGTGGGTAGTGGAGGTCAGATAGGTAGTCGTTCCATGTAAAATACTGGTATTCAACTGCACCCGGTTAGACTGGAATCCGACCCCAATCCGGGAAAAGGCTAGGCTAGATAATAAGTGGTCGGTCTGAGTCAAACAATAGGGCATTACACTCTAAAGAGGTTTACTGCTCACTCGATGCTTCAAACTATACGACCTCTTTCGTTGCATAAACCCATAAACTATATTGTATAGCTGTCAGTGTCAAGGCGCCTGTCAGTAATACAATAAAATTCCTAGTGTCGCTATTCGTAAGTAAGATAGCTATAATTATTATTTATTTACCGGAAGTCCCACTTTTAGGGACTTCCCGAGGCTAACAATCGAGTAAGTACGATTTACATTATCATCCTGATCTGTTTTAGTCAATTTGAGGAGTACCGATGTGTTTTTCGATCATGTGAGTTCAAATCACAAAGAATCTCTACACTCCCCTTTCTAGCAGGTAAGAATTTAAAATTACGTCTACACTAAGCCTGTATTCCACGAAGGGTTTGGCAGACGCGTATACTAGATACACCCACATTTCGCTAGACTCCATTTGAAGACATTTGAGGTGCTGGTGAACAAATCCGGACTTGTCCTGTAATTGATTTTTAACGACTTCAAAAAAGGAGTTATCAATTCGATACGTATGTATGTAATATTATTGGAACTGCGAAATATTCTTTCTGCAAAATTAAATGGTGATCTATTAGGGCTTTCAAACAAATATACAAAATTTTATAGATATATGTTTGTATGTATATATGTTTGTCCAAGCATTTCTCCGAAACTATTAATCGGATCGTGACCATTCTTTTTTGTTGGTTTACATTTACTTCAACTCAGGGCACAGTAAAAGTTTCATCAAAATCGGTTCAGTACTTTTCAAGATAATATACTAATACGTGTAAGTGTGACGGCTCAAAACCTTGGTCAAATTCTAGTGCAATATTTATAACCTAAATACTTATTACAAACAAATACTCATTACCAAAAACTAAAAATGACGAAATAAAAAATAATTAAAAAAAATTAAATCGACTTCAAAAAGAAACGAACTCAAAATTATGAAATAACTTTAATTTTGGAAGTCGGCAGTAAAAAACTAAAATATAGTTCCCAAGACATCGACTTTATTAAAATTAAAGTTATTTCATAATTTCGAGTTCGTTTCTTTTTGAAGTCGATTTAATTTTTTTTAATTATTATTGGTTTTTTAGAGTAGAAGTCAAAACCAAAATAAGCTACAGTTAATTAGATAGAATTTTAAGCTTTAGTAAATGAATAGCGTATCAAAATAAAAGCTCGGATCTGACTTTAGTTCAATACAAACCCTAACCCCTTTTTTGCACAATTTCGTTTCATCCTACTAGACAAGACGAGTCTGTTCCTAATCAAAACACCGTTTTCAACATATACAGGTCTATTTTTAAATCATTAGCTAAACTTTCACAGGGTGTTCTACCCATGAATATGAACAACTTTCACTATGGGACCAAACCTGAAATCGCAAAAAAAAAAATCAGCTGTTCAGTACATTTATGTTCGCTTATTTGGTCAAAATGTACTGAACAGCTGATTTTTTTTTGCGATTTCAGAGTTGGTCCCATAGTGAAAGTTGTTCATATTCATGGGTAGAACACCCTGTGAAAGTTTAGTTAATGATTTAAAAATAGCCCTGTATTTTTTTGAGACATTTAGAGCTAGTTTTGATTGAAAATATTTCGTTACTAAATAAAAGAGTGCACAAAGTGCGCAAAAAAAATGGAGTGTGTGGACAAGTTCGGATTTGTTCACCAGCTCCACATTTAATTAATTAAATCTTTTTACAGTCCGTTCAGTCGATTATTACATCTATGCCGTAAGCACAAAAAGCATGGCATTAAAAACAAAAACGTGGTTACAATACTAACTGTTTACTGCAGCTGCCATTTGTCATGCCGCCAACGCAATAGAAGTCAAAATCGGTTGAACGGACTGTAAAAAAGGTTATTTAAATGTCTAATCTCTTATTTATTTCAAATGGAGTATTATAGATATGTTTAAGTCCTATGAGGAGCGAGCCTGTTGCCATCAACCGGGCACAAATCAGAAGAAGAATCAAGATTTTATTATTGAGGAATATTACTTCATATTTGGCCAGATTTCTTGGTCGTTTATAATCTCGAGATTTAAATCTATAATTGGACCCATTTTTGCAAAGAAGAACCAACCCACACCCGGTTGGTTTTGAGAAAACGACGTTTATAAACAGTGTTATATATTATTGTAGGTTGGTTGGAGGGCAAGTAACAGTGTTATCTTTGTTATTAGTCGGTAAAAAGGAAACATTTTTGTTTTTGAAGATAGAATGCGTGATTTGAGCGCCATGTATGTACTAAACTCCATTTCACTCAAACTGTGGGTTGGTTCTTGTTTGCAAAAATGGGTTCAATTATACAAGTACTTGAGACTTTTGTTAATTTATTTACGACTGTAATCACGTTATTGTCAACCTGTGTCATCCCACAGCTGGGCACAGGCATTCCATTTTCAGCTTAGAATACTGCCAGTTTTTTTTTATTTTTTTTTTTTATTTGAATTTCGCAACTTTTATTATTTGTCATCTATAAGCTAAAAAGAAAACTGGTATATTTTTTTTTAACCTTCCTGCTGGCTCTATACAATATTTAATTACTTGTAGCCTGTTGTAAGTGCCTCACACACATAAAAAAGTTCATTTTAAACACTTTCGCTTACAAGACGATATGTTCATTATCATCATAATTTAAGCCAAAAGATATCTAATGCTGGACATAAACCATCCTCAGAAATTACCTTACAAAATATCTAATAAAACATTTTAGAACGAACATTCCACGAAGATAAACATTAAACATTCACACTCGAATTCCTAATAACTATTTGAGTACGACCTCACCCTGTAATTCGCCAACAAATTAATTTGTTCCTCTCAAGCCAAGAGTCTGGGACCCGAGCTTGATTGAATTTTCGATGCAGGCCTAACTGCTCCCATCAGCAAATACTCGCTTTGCCTCCACCTAACGTTATGGCAAGCAACCCTCTTTTGATTTCAAATCATTTGATAATGACTTTTAGTCCGAAATCAAAGGGTTGATTTCTGAAAATTCTACTGTGAATATAGCTGAGTAGCCAGGGTAACAGGCTGATTTGGTTTTGATGTTAACTTTTGAAAATTAGGTCAAGTACAAAGGAACTCGATAATTTTATTAATACTCCGGTTTAATTTTGCTATTTTCAGGTCTCACGTAATTCTGGCCGCTATTATTGACGTCAAAAATATCGTAATAAATGTTACTGAATAAGATTAATTAGGTACATTATTTTTAAACCTTGAACACCGAACGTAAATAAGTTTCAGCAGAAATACTCGAATATAGCAACATTGTTATCTTTGTACAGAAAAGTATATTTGGAACATTTCGACAACTTTATATTTCACTGTCTATTTAAGGAACTCTATGCTCGCAAATAATTTTATGAAAAATGAAAACTTATGTGGGATGAAAGATAAGCAGGTATCTAAATAAAGAAAGAAAATACGTTTATTCGCGGAAAACATGACGCAAAGAAAGAACACAAACACAAAAATAACAAGTCGGGGGAAAATATGCGTCACATCCATCCAAAACGGCCATCGCTCAGCATAATGCTGCTACCCTCTGCACAGATAGGACAGGACAGAGCCCCAGCGCTGGTTTTAGCGACAGCTGGCGTTAACGTCATGACTTCAACCGGTGCAGCATACAATGAGATATAAATAAGAAATAAAATAAATACACAATACTTAATTCTAAATATTTATATAAATATAAAGTTAGCTAAAGTTTACTTTACGTCAATTTTCTATTTGCAGCCATGGAAAAGCCTGCTCGCTACAAAGCTATGAGTAAAAAACCAGCCACGAAACCAAAAACGGCAAAGAAACGTAAAAGTGATGGTAATAAAACCACAATCCTATCACACTTATTTAACTGCAATCCAAGCAGCAACCCACCGGCAACCTTATTGCAACGAGGACAAAGATCACTTTTATTTTGACATTTGCAATCAATTTCTATTGTAGTAAAATAGTCAATCACTTCAATTGCATTTGTTAGACGATCTTAATGCGCATCAAAGTGTATAAATCACGAAAAGATTTACAATTGCAATTGATCGTTGCCGATCTTCTCTCTATAAATAACCATAGATGAAGATAAATCTCTCATTGGCCGCTTTTCCGAAGAGTTGGAGGTAGAACTGCCATACTCACCACGTTTGTTAGATGATTGGTGATAGCAGGCTGCAGTTATTAGGTGGAAATCTGATGCTACTGTTCATCCTGTCCACATAATTCCTGCTTTGCTTTTTGCACCCAAAGCGGAGAGAACATACACCACACCTTTACTCCCCGAAGAGTTAGGCAGAAGTATTCTTAGAGTACACCCACATTTCACTAGTTATGTTTAAGTTCCATGTAATAGCGATCAATCGAGCACACATCCGGAGTCCAGGCTACTACTGAGAAATTCTGGATGGTATAACCCAAAACACTTTACCCAGAGAACTATGATTTAAAACCAGCCAGAAGAAGCTTCTTTATAGAATCTATCAAAAAGATACCCATTCATAGCTATTACTCTCTGTTAATAACATACTGTTAAATTTATTATCATAGGGCAATTTTATGAGGCTTCGAATATTTGACGATCGTAGATTATAATTTTATCCATTACTAGCTTCTGCCCGCGACTTCGTTTGCGTGGAAGGCGTATGACACCAGAGTATACAAACACAAGTAAAATAAAAGCCACATTTTTATGTATACTACGTTTCTCGTTTTTAGTAAATTAATGAACATCTGCGTTCCTACATACCACTTAATTGCACAACACTGTTACACTGACTGATACGTTCTTACTGATTATACCCGCCGAACAGCTATCACTAAAAATAAGTATTATATATTTCTCCAACTGTTGGCGAATGGCAGATGCGACATGAGGTCGAGCGTTATCGTGTAGTAAAGCTACATTGACTCGTCTTCGTCGTTTTTTCTTGATAGCAGCAGATAGTTTGGTGAGCTAGGTTGAATATTTGTCAGCGTTTATAGGTTCACTGTGTAATAGTTCATAAAACAGCATGCCCTGCGCGTCCCAGAAATAGCAAAGCAGAACTTTTAAGCGGTTCTTTTGACTCAGCTTCGGTTGAGTTGGTGGCGTTTCTTCTAGAAGAAGCCAAAAAGCTCGACGCGTATCGTTCTCGTAATGAATCCATGATTCATTCCAGTAACCAGATCAGACAAAAACTCTTTACGTCGAAGTCGCAGCAAAAGTGATTGACAGATAACGACACGGCCTGCACGACTGGCAAGGATGTGCGGTACCCACCGAGCCAAAACTTTTCGATACCCAAGCTCATGGTCAGCTCAGATGGTTTTCCACGGCGTGGAGACTGCAGTTAAGTGCTTCCGCTAATTCATGAGTGGTAGCATCCGGATTCGACTGCAGTTCGCGGCGTAAATCGTCCAGAGCGTGGCTGACTTTCAAGGCTGTCTTAAAACGGTCAAACCATCGGGACACTGTCGCATGGCTTGTACTTCCAGCGCCCAATGCAGTGTTGATATTGTCAGCCGTAGCCCGCGCACTGTGATCTAACAAGTACTCGTATAAGTTATAAGTAGTGTTCGAACTTGTCGCTCGTCATTTTTCTTCAAACTGACTAAACCGATCGCGAGGGCTGCTTTATATACCCCCACATCACAAGTACCTAGAATGTTCTACAATATTCTAGAATATTATCGAAAACAATTAACTTGAAAAAGGAAATGTATAGAGCTTTGTAGAGTGTCTCATTACTTTTGTGCCAACCCAATAGATGTTATTTATGGTCTAGCTCTCGGACTTGTAACGATTTTTTTTTCATCTTTAATTTTTTTTTTATTATTTCTCCTCAGGTCCTACTTGTTCAATGTTTTTAGCACAATTAACCAGAAGATTGGCTTCCAAAAAGAAACAAGAAGCAGAAGAAGAACCTATAAATGTTATCCGTAAGTATAGATTCAGGTTCGCAAACTCCACGTGGCATTGTCCAACAAAAAAACAAACGGTCAATCAATCTGCCTAGTTTTTTCTCAACTATGTTGGGGTCGGCTTCCAGTCTAACCGGATGCAGCTGAATACCAGTATTCAAAAAAACAAACGGTGAAGACAATAAACATTCTAGTTGTGCCTTTGAAGAAGGCCACAGAGAATTAGTGGTACAGTAAAATAAATTAAATTTAAATCAAACTTAAAATAATTAAACAAAGAAAATGGTTATAAAACTTGAAGGCAAATCGGTGCACTGGTGTATGTGTAAGTATTATGTGTGTGTGTGTGTGCGGATGTGTAACGCAACATGAGGTCGTTCTACTAGAACAAGGCTGCTCAACCCCAGGCCCGCGGGTCACCAACTGGCTTGCAAACGCATTTGAATTGGCATGCCAAAAGCTATCAGCTGGCTGTAGTCTTTTGAGAAAAGATTTCAGGACTTCAAACCAGGTCTAAAATTACTTTGCTACTGTACAAAACATATTTGCAGGTTTTGATAAGTTGTTAGCTTAAAAACATCTTCAAAGGTATGAGTGAAGTTTTTTTAGATTATTCAAACTATGAGTAACTTTAAGTTTTGTTTATTTAAGTAATAGCTAGGTATCTACCATAACTACAAATGTAAGCAATTTTTATTTACTAGATGGCCCACTGACACGGTATCAAAATTGTCAAAATTGGTGGAGCAGCTTTATAATAGAACGTGTTAGTCGTGGTACATAGTTAGCCCTTCGATATCGTCTTAGGATTGGAAGGGGGGCACACCACCACAACGCGATTGTCATTGAAGCCATCAAACCATGGACTCGATGTCGTCATAGCTTTCAGCCATTCAATTACAGGTTTTATTTACAGTCACGGAGCTGCAAAGGGTATATACGTACCTCTTTGGTTAAGGATGTAAAGGGTGTCTCAAAAAGAGTACACTATTTAAATGTCATGTCATTTCTTTTTTCTTGAAAGTGGCAATTCTGAAATTTTACAGCTGTCACCTATGATTGTTTCGGTTATTAAAAATGGAGCTCTACAAAAAAGAAGAACGCGTTATCATGAAAACCTATTTCAAAAATGGGGAAAGCTACGCTGTGACCACTCGCATTCGTTACAGGGTCGTGATAACAGAGTTCTTGTGGCCTCAATTAGACGGCATGGATCTGGACGATATGTGGTTTTAGCAGGACGGCGTCACCTGCCACACCACGAGTGAAACAATCGATTTATTGCAGCAACGATTTCCAGACCAAATCGCCGTATGATTTATTTCTTTGGGATATTGTGAAATCTCGGATTTAAGCGAATAAAGTAGAAACAATTCCGGACCTCCATGTCAAAATCCAACGTGTCATTAGAGCCACGGGGCCTGTCATTAGAGCTACGGGGGCCATTTGCCGGATATTTTATTAGATACTTAATCAGAACATGTTTACTTTACAATGCAATAAAAATATCATTACTCGCATAAAAATATGTATTTTTATTTAAATGGTGCACCTTTATTGAGACACCCTTTATAAGTGGGATAATTGTCTTGCGTACTGTCTTTAAGCGAAGGCAGATCTAACTTGGATAGCACTCGCACAAAAATACGTGTTTTTATTTTTAAATGAAATAGTGCACTCGTATAGAGACACCCTTTATAAGTGGGATGATTGTCTTGCGTACTGTCTTTAAGCGAAGGCAGATCTAACTTGGACAGTTGGAGGGGCTCCGTAATTCCTGCTGATTAACTTTATGGTATCGTACGGGAGCGATTTGTGGTTCCTTAGATGGAGCTGAAGTAAATAAAGTTTTCTTACAGATAGAAGGGTAGATGATACATAAAGGGTTGGTAATCTGAATGGCTTACAGAAGCCTTTTTTCCTTGGCACCCTCTCTAGTTCTAACTATCCCCCAGTACGGCAGACAGAACGTGAGGATTGATTAGACCAAAGAGACGAAGACATTACCTTAAAGCAATCAAGTTTAGAAAAGTAATTTGATAATATGAGCATATAAGAAACAATAATAACACGACTTTTTATTTCTAGAGACAATAATAGACAGCATCACAAATGCCTTACCCATCAAGGTTTCAAAAAAAAACTCGCCACAAAAATACCCGTCTCCTATGAAAATAGAAGCTTTACAGAGATTTGCTCCAGAACTGATGCCTACTGACACGTTAAATTACATCCCCGTTAAAAGCAATTGTGTCGAGGATGATGTGCATATGCAAGAGCTTGGAATTGCTTCAGAAAATCCTGGGGCGTTCAAAATGCCTAAAATGCCAATAGTAAGTAGCGAAGTAATAAGAATGGCGGTACTTAAGAGGAAAAAGATTACAATGCAAGACCAAGGAGTGAACACTGGAGCGGAACTCGATGTAGCTGCTGAGATATCTAAACATGTTAGCACCTTAAGGAAAATATCGTTGATAGCCGAAGAATTTAATCAAAAAACCGGTAGGCATACTATTTACTGTAGTGTGTAGTAGAGTGAGCACAGCAGCTCTGATAATAAGGGGCCGATCACACGTACAGTCACAAACCGGTATTGTTGAGCCACTAGCTTATCATCTTAATTTGGTTGTGTTGCCGCCCGTGAAATTTGACATGTGACATTTCATTCGTGTAACACAACCAAGTTAAGATGATATGCTAGTGGCTCAATAATCCCGGTTCGTGACTGTACCACAACCACATCACAACGACACGACACCACGTGGACGGGCGTTAATTTCTATGAAATGTATAGTCTATTCACACGGACACGAACACACCTGTAAAGGCGATACCGACCACATCAAGGCGACGTCGCTACCACAACGCAACGACACTGTTACAGCTGGAGTCGATCTGTCTGCAAACACTAGCCACAACTTCAAGCAGCCACATCGCAACTGTTAGCGACAACGCAACCACAACGCAACTGCAAAACGTTGCAGAGACACTTTACACGTAACCACTGCATGTCCACATTTTGTCGCTGTGATGTGGTGTGGTTGTTGTATATGTGAATATGCCCCTACATGGTCATAAAATGTTTTTCTGTTTAACATTTTCAAAAATAGTATGTACTTATGCATTATAAGTAATATTAAAAAATATAACGTTATTCCAGCTAAAAACTTAAAAGAAATAGTAGACAGTGTCCAAGAGGATCTGATAAAGAAATTAGCAGAAATACAAGCAGAGCAGAGTTCAGAGAGAGCATTTCAGATTCAAAAAGAAAAAATCGTAGACCTCGATGATGAATAACCAAGAAGTTTCGTTATCATTTTAGAAGAAAACATAAATTGCCCAAATACTCTTTGAAATTTACTTTTGTGAACCCTGTCAAATATCTAATGTCAAAATACTTAAAATGCATTAATTTTTGATAAGAACTAAATTAATATTGTACAAAAATAATAAACAAAAACAAAGCATTACTTGTTTGGTTTTTTTTTATCGAAATTCTGTAGATGGAAAGAAAGAAATTTAACTTGGAATTTGACAATTGTACGGATTCCTTCACATGCTGCATTGGGAACTGTGAAAGCAAGCATTCAAATTGTATAGTGGAAATGTAAACAGCAACAACAGTTGTTTTGTCTGTAACAGTATGGGAAGCAAGTGCTCATTCAACAGAGACCATAACCAAGAGCATTTTGTCTTCATATTCTAAGTAATCAGTAAAAAGAAATACATGAAAAAATACCAGTGATATCAATGATAAACACACAATGGAAGAGAAGGCACAAGATGAAAGTTTGAAGGAAACTTTCAAATTATACTCAGACTCGTCGCAAAGACTAGGGATAAACCAGACCAATTCTAAAGAAAAAATATGTTACGGTAAGATAGCTTCAGTTTTGAATACTTAGGTATCAGTATTAAATTACCGATCATATATTTTGAGATATATTTTCCATTGATAATATAGTTATCATGATCCTATACAGCCTGATTTTTTTAACATCACCTTTAAAGATCTTTGGTGCCCGTCATAAAATAGTTGGTCTTTTCACTCAGTACTAAAATATTGAGATTCTACAAAACTCGACGTTAGTTGCGCGCCGTACACAACGCGCCGTACCTACACACCGGCACCGCCTTCTGTCGCATTTCATTGATAAGAATAACAAATATTTGCTCCCTATGAACGGTTCCAAAAATATCTGATGAAAATGTAAACAAATGGACCAGAAAACGTACAACTGGGGATGCCATTCTGTAGTGCCACTTACTTGTTTTTACCTCTTATTCGAGTGCTTTGATTTGATTTTTTAATACTTAAACCCGAAATTCTAACTTTAAATCACCTTAGAGATGTTCTCAATTAATATTTAAATCAATTTTACTAACACATGTTACGTAGATGATTATTCAATTACAATTTTTATGTTTATTTAAGTATGTTATTCAAAAAATAATTCTAAAAAAAAGTGTTGAGCTATAAAATGTAAACGTGTTACTAACTACCTTTAGTGATTCCTTAAGTATTTAACCTGAACAGGGTTTGTTTACACTTTACTCAGATACTTTTGGAACAGACTATACCTACTTCACGAGCTTAGGATATAATAGTTATAAATACAGTAGACATAAAACAAAACCAAGACCATAACCTTTTGATTTGCAAAAGGTATGGCCCTCAAAATGAAAACAGTTTCTGTCTAAACGTCAGTCATCGCGTAATTTGTTTAGGACCTTTAGTGATTCCTTAGTATTTAACCTGAACAGGATTTGTTTACACTTTACTCAGATACTTTTGGAACAGACTATACCTACTTCACGAGCTTAGGATATAATAGTTATAAATACATTAGACATAAAACAAAACCAAGACCATACCTTTTAATTTGCAAAAGGTATGGCCCTCAAAATGAAAACAATTTCCGTCTAAACGTCAGTCATCGCGTAATTTGTTTAGCACTAATGTATCTTTTTTCACTTGGTCAAAAGCACGCACGACATTCTTTTATATCGTTCACGAATCCTGGATATCGAAGACGTAAAACACTTTCTGCTTCGTAGTCTCTGGCTACGTGCATGCTTTCACCACATCACACCATTATTTTTAACCAACGAATAAAAAGGAGGAGGTTCTCAAGTCGAGGTCTATATTTTTTTATTTTTGGGTTCCGTACCTCAAAAGGAAAAAACGGAACTCGTGTGTCTGTCTGTCAGTCTGTCACAGCCAATTTGCTCCAAATCTAATGGACGGATTAAGTTGAAATTTGGTACACATATGTATTTCTGTGACCCAAATACGGACGTGTAACGTAAATTAATTAATTTTGAATCAATATCAATCTGCCTAGCCTTTTCCCAACTAGTTATGTTGGGGTCGGCTTCCAGTCTAACCGGATGCAGCTGAATACCAGTATTTTACATGGAACGACTGCCTATCTGACCTCCACAACCCAGTTACTGGGTAATATGATACCCCTCCGTAAGACTGGTTGTCAGACTTTTGGGCTTCTGACAACCCGTAACGACCGTCAAAGATCCACGAATGACAGCCGGGACCAACGGCTTAACGTGCTTTCTGAGGCACGAAGGAGTCTCGGTATGAAAAGATGGTCAGACCAACCACGGTGGATGGAAGGCCATCCACAGACCAACCCCGGCAAGCGTAGCTTAACCTGATGGATCGACCCGAGCGGCTGTTATTACTTAGCCACGAGCTCCTCAAATTAATTAATTTTGAATATGGGGGTCAATTTTGGGGGCAAATAAGAAAATTAGAGAAAAAAAATTGTAAACTGTACCGTGTGTACCGTGTGTCAAATGAAAGGGCTTACTGTGAGGGTCTCAAATATATGTTTTATTATAATTTTAAAAGAAATTATTTTAAAGTTATTTCCGAAAGTCCTGAGCCTAAAATTTTGAAAAAAATACAGGAAATAGATCAGTACCTATAGATTACAGAAAAATTATAAGAAGTCTATGGTCTTCAAACAAAATGGTAAATCTCTCAATATTGTGCATACAAACTTACATATACGTTTTTCAACTACATTTTTAAGTTTGTTCTTGGGGTTCATCCCAACTACGTAAGTCGGAACCCTTCATTGTGTATAGTCTGACACGCACTTGGCCGGTTTCTTTTAATGTGTAACGTCTTTCCCCTCGCTTTTCTGCAATCTGTGGGAGTGATTTCGTGAAAAGGGACGGAAGTGTGTAACAGGAAGGGGAAGCGTATACTATTTGATTTGACCAATGAGCACGCACACTGCTAGTGTGTGAAAATGTATTATGGATTTAATGTCAAGGCGAAAGCGTCAGGATAGCCCGCGAAATTCAAATCTTCTTACATTTTTTCGCAATTTACAAGTCAGTATTAGGTTGTACGTTGAAAAAATGTAATTCGCGGTTGTAACAATTATGTACAACTTTTCAAAAATATTGGAAGCGCCATTGTGCTTCTCGCATGGAACCCGCTGCAACCGAAAGCGTATCAACCTGGTTTTGATAATTAGCTGTATTTTTGTTAGACATTTTATATCTCTCTACTTTATGTATGAATAATTTATTAAAATCAGTAAGTATTGTTTGATTGAACAAGGACGACGTTTTCTCGTCATGCAACTGATTACTAAGTACCTAAAATAAATATTTAGGTAAGTACTCCTGTGTTTACAACATAGTTAGTTCTCTCTCAGAGTACTCCTTTTCTTTTTTTATTACGTGCTGGCATGAATTCTTCCAATCCACCTCGGTAATAGCTTGGAATGCACGTTCAGCTGCTTCCTGTAAAGACAAAATTTCATTATACCTAACTTCAGGTAGGTACATTTTCGCTAATGAAAATGCTACAACAAATACACTATATTACCTTTTAATTACACTCAACCTTAAAGTTAAGTAGACATCGAATTGACATTTACTTACTTAAAGATCAAGTCACTCAAGTATCAATTAATGTAGGCGCGCTATACCATAGTAATGCAGACAAAATGTAAACATAACCTATGTGCTCGATGTTTATTGTTCCAAATTTCCACTTATGCCTTAGGCAAGCAATTCAAAACAGCTTTGGGTTCATCAATCAATACTTGATTCAACTAAAAACAACAAAACAAACTATTACATACCTGTGATATCAGCGGTTCTTTGGTAAACATTGTAAAGATCGGAAAGGATAGTTTTGGCCTCATGTTCCGCCAGACATTGCCTGTACACCTTATATTATAATCTCCCTGCCAAGCACTTGGAATGGTTTTATTCATTATTTTTCACTTTTTCTGTATTTTAATCGCCGTTTGATGGTCTAAATAAAAATTTTACGAAGTCGTGAACTTTGTTTACTAAGAAACGTCATTATTTTGAGTATGTTACCAACAGACAACAAAATTAGTTCCGTTTCTTGACTTTTTTGCCGAGCTGTATTTATATAATTATAATCATTAAAGTGATCAATACAACTCAAGACCAGGTTATCCTAATGAATGGCTATTTCATGAAATCTTGACATTTGAGGATTATACTAACTGAAGGAGTTGTATTACTGATTCGAATGATTATCATTCTGTAAATACATGTTTGTTTGTTGTTGAATCATACTTTATTTATCATACAACTTAATACTGACTTGCAATCATATGCGACTACTGTAAGGCTCGCTCGTTTTTTTTTTGTGTATGACCACGCATAACTTTTTACACTTAGCTTCAATAATACGTATGGAAAATTCGTATTATTGAATCTAAGTGTAAAAAGTCTTACGTCTATGTGGATTATGTTCTAATTTATTTTGCAGGTAGACGAATTACAGTCGGTACGGTAGGTATTCGAATTTTTGTGGGTAGGTATCACAACTAAAAAGTGATGAATAACAACTTTTTTACAAACAAAAAATCAATCGACTTCCAAAAAAACACGTACAAAGTGAATAATAAATAATTTCGGAAATCGGTGGCAAAAAACAAAAATACAAAACCAAAGACACCGACTTCCAAAATTAAAGTTATTTTTCCCTCTGTACCTAGTGTATTTTTGGTTGTAGTGTAAGTCGTTTTTTTTTTTTTTGTAAAAAGTTTTCATAAAGTCAACGGAACACGGCAGTGCGGTTACGTCACGTAGGGTTGAGTAGCCGACTGACTGCTACACCCCCGCCTCGCCTCGAACTACAGCCCTTTCACAGTTATAATTATTACCTCTAATAATATATTTCATCACTGTCAAAATCACAGTTTTCTTTATTGTTACAATAAGGTTGCTGCTGGATTGCTGTCATTGACAAGTCTGGCAAAATCACAGTGATCTTTATTTCTCGTTACAATAAGGTTGCTATTGGGTTGTTGCTGTCAAAGGTAAAATGACTGGTATAGGACTGTATATATTTTTAACAGACTTCAAAAATATGGAGCAGGTTCTCAGTTCGTCGAAATCTTTTTTTTTTAATGCATGTTCCCCGATTACTCGAAGACGACTGAACTGATTTGGAAAATTATTTTTTTGTTTGAAAGGGTGTACTTTCTAGTTGGTCCCATTGTCATAAAGTCAGAATCTGATGATAAGATCTTGGAGAAATCGGCAGAAATCTTCACACCTATAGCGATTTGAGTATTTTTTATAGTAATAAATTTTATAGTAACAAATCGTGCTTGGAAAGCACCATTTGGTCAAGTGGAACTGATTATAAAGATCACAGATGGCCACTGGAACTACTCAATAATAAGTATTTCACAGGTTGCGATTCGATTAGGTACTTTGTTAGTGGTTGCTAAGTAATTTATGCTTGTCACATTAATTCTTATAGTGATGTGGAGTTCTCCTGGTACCTACTTATCAGGAGAACTCCTGAACAATGAACGTCCCTGCATCGGAAAAATAAATACATATTTTGTAAAAGGTGATGAGCAGTTGACATTAGAATATTATAACTTAGATAAATTACAAACTGACCCACTAAAAAGTAAAAAATAAACTTTTTCCAAAAACACAACCGACTGCCAAAATAGCACCTCAAAGTAATAATAACTGTAATTTCGGAAGTCGGTGGCAAAAAACTAAATAAAATACAGATCCAAAGACACCGACTTCCGAAATTAAAGTTATTTATTCACTTTGAAGTGTTATTTTAAAAGCTGGTTATTTTTTGGAAAAGGTTTTTTATCTTGCATAGGTACAGACGCCAGCACATCAAGCTACTGGAAACTGTCAAAGGAGATCCGCAAACAGTCCTAATAAATTAGGCCTCAATAAACAAAAATAAAATAATTTGGGTTTTCAAGGGGTAATATTAGTCTATTGCCCCGTGCAATTAGTTTTTCGATATAACATGGGATATGAAAATATAAATAAAAAACTTTATTTGAGACCGTATTCAATAAACCCCATTATCATTTGTTCCCGGTCTTTTATTAGGTTATGAGTTTTAGTGAAAGATTAAAAGTACTTTGCCAGGCTCTATCTTTTCAATAAGAGGTGAAACTTACTTACAATATCAAAAGGTAAAATCGGAGTCAGGCAGTTACAATTGTCTAAAAACACAGCAAGGGTCGGTAATTAGATGTAGCACACAAAATAAACATAAAAAGTAAGTCTGCAACACGAGCGAGAAACGTTATGACGGCAATCCGTTGTTGACAACCGATGAACCGATTGATTGACAAGTGACAGCCATATCGAGTGTTGCAGTTCACAAAAATGCAAATCGATTTTTCTATAAAATCATTAAAATAACATAACAACAACGAAAAAATACTGTATCTTTAATCATTGTTTCGCAATAAACTCGTATAATACTTTTTTAAGTGAAAATAAATATAAATCGATTATTATAATAGAAATCTTTTAATGGGAAAAAACATTTTTGTTTAAAAATAGCATAATATGGCAACATCAGTTGTTATTAAAACAACTGCAACGCGAAGAATACACTAATTGACTTTTTTTTAGAAATTCCTTTTTCCTAGGTTTTTTTAGGAAATGATAAATTAAAGTAGGGCTTATAATTATTTAAATATTTTTTCGTATGGTCTAATACTTTGTCTATCAGGGCCAGGAATTGCTGATCTCCTTTCCCAATCAACCTTGAACCTAATGCTGTAGCAATAAAGTTGAAAATCTATTAAAGAAATTTGACAGATTGTAGTAGCTTGATGTGCATTATGCCATTATGCTGTACATTGTGTCTGTACATTGTGTCTTTGATTGACACTTAATGCCTAGAAAAAAAATCGGATGGTGATAGAAATATCAGGCTGTATGTGTATTGTGTACATTTTAGTATCTTATCTACAGGGTGAAAATGAATTCATGGGCATCCTTGGATCGTTGTACTCATCATTATGAACAACTTTTACTATGGTACCAAACTTGAAAACATGAATAAAAATCAGGTATTCCCTACATTTAGTTCACATAATTCGCCAAAATTTAGGGAACAGCAGATTTTTTTTACGGTTTTACGTTTGGTCCCATAGTAAAATTTGTTCATAATGATGAGTGCAATGACCCCTTAGAAGGATGCCCATGAAATCAATTTCACCCTATATAGGTACCTACTTCACCAATAGCAAAAAAAAAACTAATTATTTCGGAAATTAAACTTTGTAAGCAAAGACATGGTCATCTTTCGAACACATAAATACTTAAATATACACAGACACCCAGTACACATACAGTAACGAAAGCATAAACTATCACTTAAAGTTAAATTGATTTTTCAGCTAATCACAATTCCTACGATAAAACTTTATCCCGAACAGATCAACAAAAAATAAAATCTACCAGCAAGCTGCCAAGAATTATTCGTATGCCGTCAAGATACTACAAACCAATCGACAACTCCACTAAATCGAATGACGACTCCGGCAAGTTGAAGATAATATTAATATTCTTATATTAGTTTGACTTCTAATATTTGATTAGAATTCTATTTTAGGTGACTTGTTGCCCGGCCCAAGTATATTAGAAGGCGGACCAATGAAAAAGAAAAAAGAGGATAGGATACGTATGTATTAGTTATGTCATATTAATGTAATTTTTCATTATTCCGTTGATTTGATTTATTCTCTTTCGTTGCTGAAAATCATCTTTTCAAGAATTATGTTACTCGATATCTACATTATCCCTGCATTGCGATTTTGTTTTGTTACCAATTCATTTTACATTTATAATGAATAATCCTTACTATATTAATTATAATGTAGCTGAAAAATTAAAAATAAGTCATATACCACGACTAAAATCGCACAAGGAAGTACCCAAAGTAAAAAACGTACCATCGAAAAAAAGTCGACCTAACAGAAAAAACCTGTTTATACCAGAATGTAGAAATGTACAGAGAGTCAACATCTTGATCAATCCAGGTAATTTTCAATTTTATGTAATAGTTTAGCTTTTTTAATTGATTGGCTAGGAATCAGCAGCAATGGCAAAACATATATGGTTTAAAAATAAGCTAGTACTTAGGAGAAGTACTATTCTATTTTTAAAGCACACCAGGCAATCCCAACTTTAACAATGAAAATGATAAGACTATACACAAAATACATTAATATCCTCCTGACCGAATTTCTGTGACGGGGACCAATCTTATCGGAGACTACAGTAAAATGGGGCTACTTTGATACTGTGGGTTAACTTTGCTTTGGTAACAAATTTCGACTTAAGAAAAACTTCATTTTATTCGGTTTGTGAACGCATCCAAAAGGATTCTTTATTTTGGTTGGTACTACTGTGAGTTTTTTTTTTTAATATGGCGTTGTAGATAGTCGGTATATTTTAAAAGTGTGGATGGAGGCATTACAAGTTTTTCTTAGCTTAAAAATGGCCAGTAACCGCGGCCGAACACCAACCAAAGCTTTTTTTATAATATAGAAATAACGGGCACACACTGAATATCTACAATGCCATATTAAAAATGAAACTATCAGTGGTTCCAACCAAAAAATAAAATCCTTTTACCACACCGAATAAAATTAAGTTTTTCATAAGTCGAAAGTTGTTAGATACCATCAAAGTAAACCCGTAGTATTAAAGTAATCCCATTTACTGTAGCTAACTACACAGGAGATAAATAAAGTGCACAAATGTGTGCGGAATCACACACTCACTCTCGACTCTCATAGACTCATTGTCCAAAGGGACGGTTCAAACCGTCAAGACCGGGAGAGATCGGGAACAGACTACGTGGGTTTACGTGATTGTAATGCTAAAAACACAAGCACGAGCAGCAGAGATTGTCCCCAATTCCATTTCCCGAAACAACTTTCCAATATTTCTGTTCCATTATTTTAATTTCCAGAATTCTGTACAGATGTTCGCGGTCCACCTGTGTCCATACAATCAACGAGACCTATACCCGCTCTAGAGCAGATTTATGGCCGTATCAATATGACTGATAGTGAACGGCTCAATGGTAAACAAGTTAAAGCATTGTGTTATTTGGAAATACTATGTCGGGATTAGAACATTTCATCTGAACCCACTGATTGTCGAAGATTTTTTTTTGAGGATCAGCGGGTTAATTGCGTAACACACTAATAATAGAGCAATGGCTTTCATTCTGACAGTTCAACAAAATTCATTGCATTATTACCGTTGTCAACAACGGTAATACTGCAATTTTTTTTGCTCAAGCAGACAAATTTTTCAGACATATCAAGCAATGGATTAGCAATATCCTTCAAAATCATTCAGATTGTGAAGTAATAGAGAAGTATGGAACAAAAAGACATGTTGCGCCGACCCTAAATAAATTGGGATAAGGGCAATGATATGATTGAATGTGTGTTACGCAATTAGGGTGTTGTAGTAGTCCATCAATTTTTTTTTTTCGAAATGTTTGGCTAAGTGTGCATCACTTATTATGATCATTACTCTCTTTAGGCTAGGTATAACAAATAAGTTGCTTATTTTAAAGAACGTTTGTGTATTGATTTTATAATGTCAGCACCTGTAGCCAACGGGTGTCACCATTGTGTGGATCGCCCAGAGGACACGGTGGAGCATACAGTGGAGGTCTGCCCGGCTTGGGCAGAGCACCGCCGTGTTCTCACGGAGGCGATCGGCGGCGGCGATCTCTCGCGTCCGAGCCTGGTCCAGGCCATGGTGCGGAGCGAGAGTGCATGGGAGGCCGTCACCTCCTTCTGCGAAGCGGTAATGCTCGCGAAGGAGGAGGCGGAACGCGTGAGGGAGAGGCAGTCTCGCGCCCTCAGTCGCCGCAGGAGACGCCCTGGGCGGCGGGAATCGATAGCCGATTCCCGGCCACCGTAGGCGCGGGCTTGCGGACGGTGAGTAGTGGGTAGCTCGCCGTCCGGTGAGGACCAGGCCCGGGTCGACGGCGCGTTGTGTTCCACGCGCGCCTCAAAGAGATGTCAGCAAAAGATGGGGTCCAATAGGGCCGATGCCGCTGGGGTCGCGGGTTGTTTGAAAAAGATACCGTGGCCCTGGCATAGGCAACTGAAGGAACACGGGTGGGTTTTAGTCAGTAAAAGTCTGACACGCCCTTCCGCTCCACCCAGAGCGGGAGAAGTTATTTGATGATTTCCCATCCACAAAAAAAAAAAAAAAGCACCTGTAGCCAAAGTAACATTCAATTAGCGATGACGCTATTAGAAAAGGTAAAAATGTATTGTATATGTGGGTTGACTAAAGCTATCGAAATATCACGTCATCATAGATCAGCATCTCCATAGAGATGCGCGTCGTTAACGATTGTAGAAATAGAATCGCTCCGAAGCGAATGCCATTTGGCTAGGCCTACTGGGGCCGTATTATGAACTATTAACGCCATATTTTTTCCAGTGCTAGAGAGAGACGGAATTATACATGACATATAGCACCATCCCTTTTTCGCAACGGAATCATGATGGCGTTAATAGTTCATAATACGGCCCCTGGTCTTTAATTACACAGGCTGACTTGTAATTTGACGTATTCCTTCTAGGACGTAATAGTGTGACCCATTTGCAACAGTTAAACAACCCATAAAGCCTAGGTGAAAACTCATGAGATTCGACAAAATCCAAATTTTATGTATTTTTGTAAATGTCCCTGAATTCGTCACTAAATATCACTTTTCTCTAAACTCTTCAATCGAATGGCCTTCAATGCTATTCCATTGAGTACCTAATACTTTAGTAAACCTTTCGATGTAACGAAATTTTCTAAAACATCAAACAGTTAAAAGTTAAAGGAAGAAGTTTATTAACCACTAGCCTCAGCCCGCAACTTCATGCGCGTGGAAGTCGTAAGACACCACAATATACAACAATAACAGCCACATTTTTAAAAAACTTCCCTATAAATATACAAAGAGTCAGCACTGGTTCCGCGGGAGCAATCGACGTACAGTTGTTCGTGTGAGAAGCAGCTTTTCCTGAGATCGACACCCGCAGCCTTAAGTGTCTGCCCCTGTGACTTGTTGATAGTCATCGCGAAGCATACGCTCACAGGGACCTGCATGCGCTTAAACTGGAAGGCGTAATTATGGGGAATTAGTGATACATACAGTATAACCACTGTCTCGCCAATGCCACCACAACCTGTTAGAATTTCCGCTCCGATGACTTTTCTCTGCAAAGACACGGCTCTGAGCCGGGCACAGCTTCGGCGGAAGTTAAGTTCCGAAGGAGTATAATTGGGACACCGACCTTAAACTGGATGATGTGCGCCAGAAGTCCCGCCCCTGACTCCCGCGGCCGGATGTCTTGCCGTTAGCGAATTCAGAAATTCCACCGGGTAATGTGTGGCATCATCTTGCTCCACAACAGTGTTAATGGAGGTGTATAGCATTTTGCTACTTGATCATTTTATGGCTTTAAAATGTCCCGTTCACACAACCAAGAATTCTCTTTGTACGGTATTGTACTGATGTCCCCGTACACCAGACGAATCAGATCTTCTAAAGTGAAAACTACTCTACCAAGAGCCTCTGGTAGGTCCAACTGGCCGCTCTCCTCTGGTATAGTGCCTTTTCCAACTCTTGGAGAATTATTGAGCAGAGGCGATCTTTTCAACGAAGCATTCACCTCGTCAGCCCTAGTTCCTCGCGTCACCAAAGATAGTGTTTGCCGGACCTCGCCACTAAACAGAAGTGTGACACCACCCGTCATGTATATGTACTAATGTATTTGAAAGCACTGTTACCGAAAAAGATATATAATTGGCGATTTTTGAAATAATGTAAAACCTGCGGGGCAATTGCGTAACACACTATCAATCGGAATCGGTTTCATTTTGACAGTTCAACGTTATTTACGTTGTTGAGAAAATTTGGTGTGCTTTACACATTTTTAACAATTTTCTATATTTATATATTCATTTTAGACTGGTTTATGGAATTGAGGACGCCAATGAATTCCCTAAGATCATCAAATGGTAGAACCACGAATTCTAGTGGTTCACATTACATCAATAGTTCCGGCTACAGTATCGGTTAGTAAATTGTATTTTAATTAATTTATATTTATACTAAATAGTGAGTTGGTTACACTCAAACCGCAGGATTGTCTTGGCAAGCGGTTTGACCAACGCAGCATAGATTTATTTAGTACCAGATAGGCTGTTGCTTGTCAATGATAGAATCTACTACTCGTACAGAATACTAGTACAGAAGACAGTATAACTATGCATAGGTAATTGTCTTCTACGATTTCTTTTAAGATTTTTCTGCGTTAAATAATTTGCCGAAAAGAAGAAAAAAATAATTACCAAATTATGGTAATAATAATAATAATAAGATAGTGTGTTACTAACAATTAACTTAAAATTATGATTACATTTAACATCACACACAATATCTATATATATATATATGTATTATTGTATCGAATTTCTTCATTAGATTCACTCATCTTGACGGTACGAAAAACAAATGAAAATCACACATTTTCCTAATTTGAATTTGGAATTATGTTCTTTAAAATTTAAACTTTCAATGATACCAAAACCAGCCAGATACAAATAGTATAGCCAAAGAGATTTTATTACAAGTTCATACATACTATAATGCGAAAAGACTTTTTCCCTAACCTAATATATATATATATATATATATACAGTATGTTAACCAACAGAGGGCGTTCCCGTTAACCCGCAATAGTATAGCATCCATACATGCTAAAAAAAATATTACCATTCGAAAACAAAATGGTTTTTATTTTTTTTTAATATTAAAATATTCACTAAAAATGCTAAAAATATTCACTAAAATATTCAAAAAAATATAAAAATATTCACTAAAAATAAAAACTAAATTGCGATGTTTCCGTCCTTGAAGTACGCGTGTACAGAGTGTTTCTTTTACGTATCAATTTAACATTTTTAGTGAAAAAAAAATAATAAAAACCATTTTGTTTTCGAATGGTAATATTTTTTTTAGCATGTATGGATGCTATACTATTGCGGGTTAACGGGAACGCCCTCTGTTGGTTAACATACTGTATATATATATATATATATATATATATATATATAATACATAATATAATAATATATATGTTTTTGGATAGGGCAGTCAAATCTAGCAGCAATGACCTTCAGAATACTGTTATTAGTACACCGCAGCCGCTGTAGCAGAGAAGCTGTTTTTTTTTGCGAATTATCGCTTTAAAACCGTCCGTGTGCGCCTCCGCAAGCATTCCGGAACCGCTGCAGCGCCGAGGCAGCCTCAACAACATTCTGTAGTCATTGTTGTATTGGATGCGCAGGGCGTCATAGGATCGCCACGCATACCTCACCCACAGGCCACTCGAGTAAAACAATTGACGAAAAGACTTAAAAAGCGTTATCTTCACTTCATTAGTACATCGAGTGAACCTGCGGGCAAGCATATTGCTTCTCACCGCCAACGCCCTGCGCTTCCTCTCAATGTCTTCGTCGTCCCTGAGATCCTGCGTCACAATATGGCCTAGGTATTTAAACTTGTCAACCAGCTTTAACGGAACTCCTGCAAGGCATATGGGAGGTACATGAGTTGGCCAATATTGGCCTGCTTTGAAGATAAGTATTTCACTCTTCTTGGAGTTATATTTAAACCCATGCTCCGCCGCAAATTCCTCACAGATGCTCAACATTTTCTCAACGCGTTGATCGAGGGACTCAGCAGCACCATGTCATCTGCGTAACTAATGTTGTTGAAACAAACACAGTCAATGTAGCATCCGACATGGGTGCTGCCGAGTCGCTCGATAAGCTGGTTGACGTACAAATTAAACAGAAGTGGCGAGCTCAACCCCCCCTGCCTGACACCACACTCCAACCTATACTTATCCGACAACGTACCAGCCCATTTTACCTGGTTTTTTCTGGTTTGTGTACGAGTACTTGAGGAGGAAGATGGTATCCGCCAGCAAAAAATAAATATATAATATACGAGTATGGTTCGCACTATAATAATATTTTAAATAAAATTTGCTTCCAAGACTGTCAATTGCAGTTAAAAAAACCATTCTGTCATACTTCTTAAAATAAAATCCAGGAAAAATAATATGACATTATTAATTTTACGCCATTCACATTTTTCTGGATCCTGGGGTCCCGGACCTGGGAAGGCGTACGAGGGGCCAACGCTAACTCCCAAAGGCCCGTTTGACGTTATTAATATTATTATAGTGTCTTTTTTAATATTTTACAAATATAGGTAATCTAAACACAGTCAGATTCCCTGCACCTTGCCACCTTCAACAAAGGTCCACCATAGTTATGGAAACAAAGAACAACGTAACGACTGGTGTAAAAACTACTAATGAAAATGTCGGTGTGTGGCAACCTGCGGATGTGGAGTTCCCTACAACAGATAATGAGTCAGGTACGTACTTATTAGCATCGAATTATTACCACGAAGATT
Source organism: Dicycla oo (assembly GCA_948252095.1). NCBI lineage: Eukaryota > Metazoa > Arthropoda > Insecta > Lepidoptera > Noctuidae > Dicycla > Dicycla oo. Next base: position 8,770,941 of record OX411714.1, on the reverse strand, counting down.
TAAATCCGCGAAAAGTGTAATCCGCTCTTCAGTGACAATCAAGTCAAGTCTCAGCGACATTGTGTGTGTCAGAGGTGTCAAATGTAACAGAAACGCGATCAGCGTTTAAAGCAGTGGGGCGAATCTTACGATTTAAATCTTTGCAAATAAATTATTTCTGTTTCTAATTATAGGGTACAAGACGAAGAGCACGGAAAAAACCCAGAACTCAAAGCCAATAAGCCTTAAAAAGTCACAGCAGTCGCAGGCAGATGAAGGCATGGCGATGAATCCAAATCAAACATATTGCGTTGGTTTGTCAACAGATGCTGCTATAATATCCTCGAAGCCGAAGATATGCGTGGAATGTGCCACAGGTCAGTTTAAGGTATTTTAGGGTTCCGTACCTCAAGCGGAATAAACGGAACCGTTATATCTCATAAGGGTTCCGTTTATTCCTACAGACAGACGGACAACGAAGTGATCCTCACTGCGATGTCCGTCTGTCTGTATGTCAGTCTGTCCGGACCCTTTTTCTCAGGAACGCGTTGAGGTATCGAGTTGAAATTAATATCAAATACCTAGGTCTACGGTCCCTTGGAGCTCTTAAAAAATCAAGCTTCTAAGTGTTCAACGACAGAGGCAACTGCACCGGTCGTCGGCAGTCGTCGACACGCCGACGACCGCCGACACGTCTTTACTCAATGCACCTTGTGGGGACGCCAGTGACGTCACGGACCTGGGCGGTTTCGGATACGGTTAGGAGATGACATTTTGGAGTGATCACGGCTAAATGTACCTTACCAAGACACCGCTAGTCGGGTATATTTAGTAGCAACAGTTAAAAATAAATCATTAATACATACACCCTATTCGATAGAATAACTTGCGAGCGAAACCTTCTCTTCAATATAAAAATCAATAGCTGTTCGTCGAGTCTCGCGAAAATTCAAAAACGGCTTGACCGATTTGTATGCTTTTTTTTTTGTTTTATTTGCTCTAATAAAGGGGTGAAAAAGACAAAAAAATAGGGAAAAAGAAACTGAAATTTTGACAGTACGTCTGGTGGGTCAGCTAGTCGGGTACAATTAGTAGCTACTTTATCTTCGATTTTAAACTTTATCTATGTTTGTGTTCTTTTTTAGGGTTCCGTGCTTCAAAAGGAAAAACCGGAACCCTTATAGGATCACTCGTTTGTCTGTCTGTCCGTCTGTCCGTCTGTCACAGCCAACTTGCTCCGAATCTAATGGACCGATTAAGTGGAATCTGCCACCCAAACACGGATGTGTAACCTAAATAAATGAATTTGGAATATGGGGGTCACATTTGGGGGGCAAATAAGAAAATTAAAAGAAAAATTTTGCAAAGTGTTTCGTGACATATCAAATGAAATGGCTTACTGTGAGAGCCTCAAATAGATTATTTTTTTATAATTTTAAAATAAATAGGTTATAGTTATTTAAGAAAATGTACGAAAATTTATCATTTCTCCGAACCTACGAGGCGCAGTAGTTTCGGAAACTACTGAGCCTAAAATTTTGAAAACAGTACAGAAAATCTATATACTAATACTAAAGCCGAAGAGTTTGTTTGTTTGAACGCGCTAATCTCTGGAACTCAAATTTGAAGTCGGATTTGAAAAAATATCTTTTTGTATTTGATAGCCCAATTCTTAAGGAAGGCTATAGGCTATTTAACATTACGCTAGAACCCTTAGGTACCGATCAAAACAAAAAAAAAGTCAGAAAAAACGCTAAGCAAAAACGAATAGCGTGGGCAGGCGATGCGATGTGACGGGGTGGGTCGCTGGAGCAAGAAATTTTACGCGGACAATGTCGCGGGCAGAAGCTTGTAGTTAATAATAGTAGACATGTCAGCAGGTAGTCGTCGACGCCTCGACGATGAAACACTACTTGCATTTTACTTTATTTTGAACTGTAAAAAAGTGGTATTTTCGACGTGCCATGCCGTCATAGGCGTCGTAAGCACGTTTTAATTTGACATCCGTGGCGGTTAAAGGGTTAATTTTCAATTAAAAACACACAATGAGTCACTCGAGCATCATGTCACATCAACGACCACAGATTTTCGAAACGTCATTATCTACTTTTTTTTTTTTTTCAAGTTGCTAAACGGTATTTATGGAATATCCTTCGGACATCAGAAGTTAATTTTCAATCAAAAACACACGATGAGTCACTCGAGCGTCATGTCACATCAACGACCACAGATTTTCGAAACGTCATTTTCTACTTTTTTTTTTCAAGTTGCTAAACGGTATTTATGGAATATCCTTCGGACATCAGAAGTTAATTTTCAATCAAAAACACACGATGAGTCACTCGAGCGTCATGTCACATCAACGACCACAGATTTTCGAAACGTCATTTTCTACTTTTTTTTTTCAAGTTGCTAAACGGAATTTATGGAATATCCATCGGACATCAGAGTGAAACTGCCCACCGGTTGTTAGCCCTTATTTAGTAGTAATGATAACGGTCTAAGCCGCGTGAATCGGGTGGGTTACATTGTATCCCAATGGAGCTTGACGGTAGGGACCGCGATTGGGTTACATGTAACAAATTACACCATCTATAAACACCTGAGTTTTTACCGCTGCTGCTACAGTATCCAATTAATAATCGAATCAAAACAGTCAATTTGTAAGTGCCACTACAAATTGGCATCCACAGGTACAACCGCGGATATTTGCGGTGAACCACTTTTCACCGCAAAAAAGTAAATGTGGTACACCGTAAATGTCCGCGATGGTACATCAGATACTTCTTCAGATACGAGTCCTATTGGAACAAATCATACGAGTTAGTAGTCGATGAATGTGAGATTTCGATTTTCAGCCGCCTTTAGTCAAACGGAATGCCTTCATAATCTTGCCTTTTTACCCAAAGAAGGAGGGTAATGTTTTGTTTATTTATTTATCCTTTATTTTAGGCAACTATGGCCCATAAAACACAATACATATATAAGTATAAAAACAATAACTATAAACTAATACATATTTTGTACACCAAACTTACAAACTACTGCACTCCTAATGACGGCGCGGCGTCGTGTTACGCTGTGAGGTGTCGCGTAGCCAGCCGCGGATACTCCGATACAGCACACCTTTCAGGCAAAACTCTGCCTTGAGGAAAGTCATGTACAGACGCCAGCACATCAAGCTACTACAATCTGTCAGATTTCTTTAATAGAATTTCGACTTTATTGCTAAAGCATTAGGTTCAAGGTTGATTGGGAAAATCTGACAGTTTCGGGTAGGTTGACCTGCTGGCGTCTGTACTCTAACCCCCCCCCCCCCACGTGTGTCTGTATTTATGTAACTGTTACAGAGACAAGTTCGCTGCTAAGACTACAACCGACTGTGGTAATATGCGGCACGCCACTTGTAAAAAGAGTTGACAAAGGCACTTTAACATCGAAAACTTATGTTTCTCTGAAACCGTCACGACAGCTAAAAATAACAGGTCAGTTTCTAAAATGATTATGGAAGTCGTAGATTATACTACATAATAGGTTGGGGAAAAAGTATCTTCGCATTTTTAAAGAAAATTCAAAACGTTTTTTAATATAGTTTATTTACATTTAGCTAAAGTATGTAGGTACCATTTTGTTCGATAACTTTTTGCCATCTTGTAGGTAGGGACATGATCCCATTGCTATAGAAATTTTGGGACTTCTGGTCAAAATACCGCGACAAGTGGTTTTGGCAGTCCTCTCGTGATGTTAACCTGACACTGCCTAAAGAATTCTGAAGAGACCGAAACAGGTAGAAATCTGAAGGTGCAAGGTCAGGACTATACGGCGGATGCATTAACACCTCCCAGCCAAACTCTCTTAATTTTTGCTGAGTGGCTAAAGATGTGTGAGGTCTAGCGTTATCATGATGAAAAACCACACCCCTTCTGTTGATTAATTCCGGCCGCTTTCTCTCAACTTCTTGCTTTAATCTCATCAGTTGTTCGCAGTAGAGTTCAGAATCGATGGTCCTGCCTGGTGGTAACAGCTCATAATGAATAATGCTCTTCCAATCCCACCACACACACAGCATCACCTTGTTGCGAGTTAACCCGGGTTTCGCCACAGTCTGTGAAGCCTGACCGGCCTTTGACCACGACCTTTTTCGCACGTTCTTGTCAGACGTGATCCACTTTTCATCACCAGTTATCAGCTTCTTCAAAAATGGTTCGGTTTCATTACGTCGTAATAAAGAATCACAAATGAGTACACGGTTCATTAGGTTTCTTTCAGGGAGCTCGTGAGGTACCCAAATGTCGAGCTTTTTTGTGTACCCAGTTTTTTTCAAATGCGCCAAAACTGTTTTGTAGTCAATTTCCAGTTCTTCAGCTACGTCGTAACTACTGATATGCCGATCTTGCTCCACTTTTTCAAAAATGGCATCCATTTTATCCGTAATAGGGCGACCAGAGCGACGTGCATCTTTGACATCAAAATTTCCGGATTGAAAACGCTTAAACCAAATTTGTGCTACTCTCACAGACACTACACTAGGTCCATAAACATCGCAAATTTTTTTCGCGGCTTGCGTTGCATTTTTACCTTTTTTGTAGTAAAATTTTAAAATGTATCGAATTTCTTCATTAGATTCACTTATCTTGACGGTACGAAAAACAAATGAAAATCACACATTTTCCTAATTTGAATTTGGAATTATGTTCTTTAAAATTTAAACTTTCAATGATACCAGCCAGATACAAATAGTATAGCCAAAGAGATTTTATTACAAGTTCATACATACTATAATGCGAAAAGACTTTTTCCCCAACCTAATATTCAAAAACCTTTATTAAATACCTAAATGTGTGGGGGTACTTTTGAGTTAAGGCACTTTAATATTTGAGAGTCCTCAAAAATGTTTAGCAATAACTAGCAATAAAAATTTAAATCAGGTTCACTGCTCAGAAATTGTGCACAACGTGTCGTGGCTTGAATTGATATACCTACTATCTTGAATACATGCAATCTTAGTACTTTTTGTAAGGTTACAGCAGAGGTATTTCTTTCCAACGCGATTTTATCCATACAAACATTCACTCGCTATTTCACTCCCTTAGGGATGGAATTTCGAAAAATGCTTCCTTATTCCTTGTCTACAATATAAAGAAAACCTGTATACAAAATTCAGCTTTTTAACCGACTTCAAAAAGGAGGAGGTTCTCAATTCGTCTGTATGTTTTTTTTTTTGTTTGTATGTTTGTTACGCGATTACTCAAAGACGGAAGGACCGATTTGGAAAATTCTTTTTTTGTTTGTAAGGGTTTTTGAGTTAGCTCCAATAATGCGTATATTTCCCACTTATTGTATGTGGATGATGTGATGATGTTTTAATAACTTCCTATCACTGTTATTTACATGGCTATATCTATAATTATTGTGCTCAACTATGTATTCGATTTTGTGTGGGGTAGGTTCCACAACTAAAAAGCGAAAAATAAAAACTATTTAGCAAAAAATAAAACCGACTTCCTAAACAAAACACTACAAAGTGAAAAATAACTTTAATTTCGGAAGTCGGTGGCAGAAAACGAGAATACAAAACCAAAGACACCGACTACCGAAATTAAAGTTATTTTTCACTTTGTAGTGTTTTGTTTTGGAAGTCGGTTTTATTTTTTGCTAAAAAGTTTTTATTTGCTTCAAGGGTTTTGGCTGGGCGTTGATGAGTCAGTCGGTAAGTCAGTCAGTCAGGACTTTAATTTTTATTTTTAAAGATATAATAATTGAAAACTTTAAGTCAAAAGCGTTTTTAACTATTTCAGAACCAAATAAAACGACATGTTGTTCAAATACAAATCAGACAGCAGTATCCCCTATAACCCGAGTACCAATACCGTCCTACACGGATTGTTTCTCAGAGGTATTGCAGAAAACAACCAATTTTGAAGGTAAGCCTCGTTATTCATCATTCTCCTGCCCTTGTCCCAATTTATTTGGGGTCGGCGCAATGTGTCTTTTTTCCATACTTCTCTATTAGTCGTCGTCTCGGTAGTCACTCCCTTTCTAGCCATATCATCCTAACTAATATTATAAATGCGAAAGTAAGTTTGTTTGTTTCTTACCTTTTCACAACTAAACCATTGAAACGATCATCCTGAAATTTTGCAAATACTTTGTCAGGTGTACAGAAATGGACATAGGGTAACTTACATCCCGAAAAAAGTACTGTTCCCGAGGAATACAACAATAACGTTCTTATGATAATAGATGGCGCCACGTGTCTTTCGAATCATGATTGAATTATATCATTATTGAAACTTAGTGTGTTACTTAGTATTTTTTTATTATTTACTTAATACATTGTGTGAGTCTAGAGTGTAGATAGATCGGTTTTTCATCCTCTTAACTATCGTAACTAATATTATAAATGCGAAAGTGAGTTTGTTTGTTTGTTACGCTTTCACGCTAAAACGGCTAAACGGATTCGGATGAAATTGACACACAGGTAGGCCATGACCGGGAAAAGGACATAGGCTACTTTTTATCTACATACCACGCAAGCGAAGCCGCGGGCGGAAGCTAGTCTTTCATACAGTCCATCCATCGTTTCTTTGGTCTTCCCCTACTCGTATAGCCACCCACATTCGTACTCAATCCTGACGACATTTTCCTCATTCCTCCGCATCACATGCCCATACCATGACAACCGACTTCCATACAACTTTTCAGTCACCGGTGTCACTTTCAGAGTTCCTCTTACATACTGATTTCTTCTTCTGTCTATTCGCCTAACACCATATATCCCTCTTAGCATTCTCATCTCAACTGCATGCAATTGTCTTTCATTCTTTTTGTGTTCCAACTTTCTGATCCAACGCTAAGCCTCGTTATTGAAATTCAATTTGAAAGTTCAATCATTTTGAAAGTTCTGAATGAAATTAATTGGCCTTAGCCATCAATAAAAGCAATGTTTGATCAACTGAAAACTAACTGCTTTCGCAAAATGCTTTAAAGCAACTTAATTGTTTCGCAGTAGCCAGATCATAATTTGTATTTCGAAAATATTTCATTTACACGTAAATTTCTTGACTGTGGGGATGTGGCATAGGTACAATAAAAATAACTTGCACCATCTTCACAGTTTCACTATGTGTGACGAAAACACGATTCCATAAAAGAACAATGGCGAATTCTTATTTGAAATAAATTTGAACGTCTAAAAGTGACACTTATAGAAAAGTAATTCAATTTATTATCTATGTTCTTTCATGCTATCAAATTATCTAATTAAGGCCAAATAAAAAATTATGCTTAATGAAAAGTTTTTTGACTACTTCGTTCTAAAAGGTTAGGAAATTGTTGCTGTCAATTGACATGTTGTACAAATGTCAACGTCAAAAACGAACACCGATTACTCTGGTGAGGCGGCCATCTTGTAAAACGAGCAGGGAACTTCAGATTGCAGTAAGGTGCGCACGCAACTATATCGTCGGTGGACGTTATATTTTAATCGCATCCCTCTTAATCTAAACGATCTATAATTATTTTGTGAAGTGTTTGATTGATTTATTGAGAATTCGAAGTAGAGTGATTGTGACAGGTGTTATTTTTTTAAATACTGCCTTTCTACTCGATAATCCACGCCTACCTGAACATGGTCGGCACCTCCGCTTTTCTAGGCTGTTAATAGACTTGTTGTATAAATGTCAACCTCAAAAATGAACATCGAGAACTGGTGAGACGGCGATTTTGCAAAACGAGCAGTGAACTCGTGGTCGGAGACGTTATATTTTAATCGCATCCCTCTTAATCTAAGCGATCTATAATTATTTTGCAAAGTGTTTGATTGAATTATGGAGAATTAGAAGTGGAGTGATTGTGACAGGTGTTATTTTATTACCTTCCTACCCGATAATTCACGCCTACCTGAACATGGAGAATACATTAGATGAAAGTCGAAACACTTCAAATAAATAATGTATTTATTTTGTTGATGTTTGATTTTATTGTGTTCTTCCTTAGATAAAAGTATTGCAGCAAAGTAGGAAATATATCAAATGTCTTAAAAAAATATTTATTGGTGGTTGACATTGACAACCGTTGACAGTTTACATCTGATGCTTGTGCTCTGTATCTCTATGTAGTCTGTGGCTTTGTCCTATGTTGTTTAAAAGTTCAACACTGATTAACTATTAATCTGACCTTTCTCTAACAAAAAATGTTGCACAAACTATCTCGGAAAATGATGCTGGTTGGCCCCCTGAACACACATTACGCAACAAATAAAATATTTAGGATAAAGAGTGAGGTGTCGCGGGGAAGTGGGGGCGAAATTATAATTTGAGATGAGGTTGTATCGGCTCTTAAGGCATGCCACAAACAATTAAATTGCACTGTGTAAATCAGACTTAAATCTTTAAAATGCTATGCATTTGGTCAACCTAATCGGTCATACATATAATTTTAGGAATTGAACCAAAGAAGCCAAGCATTGCTGCCGTCGTGGAGATCAAATTGCGCGATAACATATCCGCTATAGAAGCCCCTAGAATTGCCATAGACGAAATGTGTGAAGTAGATAATTCAACAACCATAGATAGTTCTCAAACGAAGCAAAGCAAGTTGAGCGATATCACGGCGTTACTGAGGTCTGATGCTACGTTCACTGAATGGTCCTGCAAATATCGAATCGAGAATAGTTCAGGTAACTTTCTTTGCTGTTTCCCCCACAGTTCTATGTCAGGGCTTTCAAGACTCAGGCCTCGGGCACAATGCTCGTGATCGGCAGGCCATGCTCGAGAATTTTTTACTGAAACGGCCTAGACAAATCTATTCTATTATGTTCACAATTTTCAATTTCAAGACTCAACAGTTAAAAAAGATACTTTGGCAGCCGCATTATCTTTTGAAATATAGCAAAAATCACAAAATAAGAATTCGTCATAAATAACTCTGTTGAAATGGAACGCAACCAATAAGCTGCCACACCTATGTAGGTATCATCTGTCAATTTGGGTGGCTGTCATTTACCTTGTTTTATTGTATCACGTAGCTCTGTACAATATTGAATATTATTGCAATATCTTCTTTAATTCGAAGTTCCATGTTCTTTATTATTTTACACAATCAGTTAGTGTTCTACAAATTCTCATGAAGGCCTAAAAATATTTCTCAATGTAGATACAACGGTAGCAGAATCTATTGGCGCGTGGCCAAAATCAGAACTAACACCGCCATCTTGTTTTTAGGGTTCCGTTCCTCGAAAGGGAAAAAACGGAACCCTTTTCTTCGTTGTCCGTCTATCTGTCTGTCAGTTTGTCAAGACTTTTTTTGTCAGGAACACGTGGAAGAATCAAGTTGAAATTATTATTAAATACGTGGGTCTACGGTCTTTTATTTATTTATAAAGGTACACCAACAGCTTCTGTATACAAAATATCAATTAACAGTAGGTATTATAACAGTTTTGGGCTTATACAGTTGCCAATAACAGGTGAACCAACATTCTCAAATACAGTGATAACCTAAGCTAAAAACGAAATGTATAAAAATTAAGTGGTAACAAAATATAGAAACAGAAATATAAAAATAAAATAAACAAGTTATGTTACAGAGATTGCAAGAAATACCTACATAGTAACACAATGAGTCTTTAGATTGTGTCGGTCCTTTGGAGCTCTAAAAATCTAACTTCTAAATCAACGCAATAAAAATACGGTCATATAAGCCTTGAGTGTTTTAATAGTCGCAATAGTTGGAGAATTGACCGCAGCGTACATCGATGTATGGGAGAACATACTCTTGAACTACAATGTTTAGTTTGTTTTGGGATAAATTCATCCCAACTACGGAACCCCTCATTTTGCGTGGTCCGACATGCATTTAGTCGGTTTTTTCTTTACATTTCACAAAACAATTGCTCACGAACAACGCCTCCTTGTCAATATCAATCAGGTGTCAAAAGATTATTGTAGCACTTTATAAGTAATGATGATACACTTCCTATTCTTAGACTACCATCGTCAAGACAGCTTCCACTTTAGACGCGAAATGGGCAGGAGGTATTACGACAACAGCCTCCATAATGAGATGAGGGAACGTTGCAAGAAGTGCCACAGGTTTAAGAGGTTTCCCAGCACCCGGTATAAATGTAAGTTTTATTCAGGTTAGTGATGTCAATATGACAATAAAATAATGGTTCTATCCCTATGAAATTGCTGCCGGCTAGTGTGAAGATAGCCGTTGTTGAAAATTTAATTTATAATTCCAAATTCAAATTAATTTTATATAAAAAAAAATAGTTGTTCATTTGTTTTCCCGCTGTTAGATTTTTCTTTGATATTGATGTTTCTGTAACCATGGAAAACTCGAAATTACGCCGAACACAGACAGTACGCAATATTAACGACGTCGTGTATGGACAAGGTACCGCAAGTGAACGCACGCTGCGTTTTTGGTTTGATCGCTTCCGTTCTGGAAATTGTGATCACACGGTGAAAACGCCTTTAAAGAATTTATCGATTCCCGTTCCCAGGATATCTTTAGCAGAGGCATCAATGAACTTTCATTAAAATGGCAAAAGTGCAGCGACAATATTATTTCTTTTCAAAAAGTGGTTTGATTTTTTTCTATGTAAATCGGCAATTTCATAGGTAAATACCTAATATTAAACTTTGTATATTTAACCAATGACGTTCCCAGTCTACCAACAAGTACTTACAATATTATCCAATTAGTCAGTATAGCTAGTCGGCTGATTGACAAAACCTATAGTCGGTCCATCACTACTAGGTATTTACCTAGATTGTTTGAAAATAAAAATGTTTTTTATTTCGATATTTGGATTAAATGTATTTTGATGAGATGATTTGATATTGATGATTTTTTTTTAATTTGAAAAATTTGTTTTAATTCATTATTATCGTATTGTCGTCTCTATATGGTATAAATTTTAGAACTTATATTTTGCCGTTTTTAAAGGAAGAATGGGACATACAACAACCACAGACCAAGAAGGCTTCAGTAACCTTAGAAATGAACTAACCTAACCATTTTTTTTTGTGGATGGTTAATCATCAAATAACTTCTCCCGCTCTGGGTGGAGCGGGAGGGCGTGTCAGACTTCTACTGACTAAAACCCACCCGTGTTCCTTCAGTTGCCTGTGCCAGGGCCACGGTAACTCTTTACAACCCGCAACCCTGGCGGGAACTAACCTAACCTAACCTTGTCTTGGTAAATACGTGCTACGACTGCTACCATAGTTCCTTTGCAAAACGTGATGTTACTCTTGCTGTCAAAAATAGTTTTAACCAATCAGGCGACGACTATTATGAATTACATACGGATCAGGCAACACAAACTGAAAGCACTCATAATGAAACTGAGAATGATCTTTTTCGTTTATAATTATAATCATTTATATATCTTAAATCAAAATATTAACGGATTAATAGGAAAGGCAGACTTATTATGTATACACTTATGCGAACTCTTGCATAAAGGGAAAATGGTAGATGTGATGTGTATTACGGAACACAACATGATAGATGATGATGTCATACAATTGTATATACCGAACTATAAACTTTCAACATACTCATCAAGAAGCAACAGGAAAGGTGGTACGTGTATACTAGTTAAACATGGACACGCGTTTAAGGTTATAGATATTAAAGAATTTTGCGTTCCCGGAATTGTGGAGTGTTGTGCCATTGAATTAGTAACTCACAAATTGATTATCATTTGCATTTATAGACTCCCAAAATCTAATAGAGGTGCTATATCGATTTTCTTCGAAAAAATTGAACTTGTATTAAACCGTTGTGGACGAAATATAGGAAGAAAGGTATTGTTGTGTGGTGATTTCAATATTGATATCTTGAAAAATACCAGAGTATCTATTGAATTTCTACATCTACTACTAAATTACAATCTGAAACCAAGTATAAAACAGCCTACACGTATATCGACTGGAACATGTATTGACAACATTATCCATAATGTCAAGGGTGGCCGTGGTGAAGTTTTAGAATTGGCCTTATCTGACCACACAGCTCAACTCTTTAAGTGTCCTATAAAAAAGTCCTGTTCGATTGATCACTGGTACGTACTACGTCGTGATTATAGCTCTGAGAACATGTCTAAGTTTATTAAAGCCATTAGTAATCTAAGTTTTGTTGAAATATACAATAGTACCGACCCAGAACTAGCTTTTACCTTGTTTCATGAACAATTTAAACTCTTTTACGATTTGTGTTTCCCGACTGTGAGGAAAAAAATCTCTACTCGTAAATCCCCGAGATGGATTTCTAAAGGTATCAGAAGATGTAGTAAACGGAAAAGAGAAATGTTATGGCAGTGTAGGCGATCACGTTATATTGAAAATAAACAGTTACTTAAGCAATATTCAAAACATTTAAAAACAGTGATACACTTGACACAAATATCTCAAAATAGTCATGTAATTAAAAGTGCTAAGAATAAAACTAAAGCTACATGGAAAATAATTAATACATGTAAATCGAACTTCCCCTCTGAAACCGTAAAAATAATACTCAATGGTGATAAACTAATAAGTGACCCTTCAGAAATGGCTACGGCATTCAATAATTACTTTATAGACTCAATTCATCCTGAAATGAATAATAATACTAGTAATGCTATATCTTGTGTAAATTATTATCCCAAGTCTCTATTTATGACACCGACAGATTCGTTGGAAATATTTAATATTATCAATTCATTAAAGAACACTAATAGCGCGGGTTATGATGGAATAACTACTAAGATTTTAAAATCTGTGTCGCATATAATTGCACCTGTTTTGAGTTTTATTATTAATCTATGCATAGAACATGGCCACTATCCTAATTTGTTAAAAATGACCATAATTAAACCACTTCATAAGAAAGGCGATAAAGATGCTATTTCAAATTACCGTCCAATAGCTCTGATACCGGTCATGTCAAAAATTTTTGAAAAAGTAATTTATAAATCTATAAACTCATTCTTTGAAGTAAACAGTATACTGGCTAAAGAACAATACGGTTTTCGAAAAAACAGAAACATTAATAAAGCTGTCTATGAATTATTTACACAAATTGTTAGTAATGTTGACAAAAAAAATCCAATTGCAGCAGTACTTATGGACATGTCTAAAGCATTCGATCACGTAAATCACGAAATATTACTGGGTAAGTTAGAACGATACGGCATCAGGGGAAACATATTAAATCTAGTCAAAACATATCTCACTGGACGTAAGCAAGCCACCGTTTTAAATAGAATTTGTTCTAAATCCAATATTGAAGTTACTCATATGTCAACAATTAGAGATACAATATGTGGTGTACCCCAAGGAACTGTCCTTGGGCCATTATTTTTCCTCACATACATTAATGATTTGCCAAAATGCACTGAGCATCAAACTGTTTTGTTTGCCGATGACAGTACACTTATTGTTCCATGTAAAAATATAGAAACCTATGAAGATGACATAAACAAGTCCATCCTTTGCATCATTAATTGGTTACATATAAATAAATTAAAAATAAACATAGACAAAACAAAGCTTATGACATTTTATCAAAGAACAAAAAAACTTAACTTAAACATAGCTTATGCAGATCAAATGATAACTGAAACAAGCAGTGCTAGATTTCTGGGACTTCACTTGGATACTCATTTAAATTGGAAATGTCATGTAGAAACTGTTTGTAAGAAACTAAACCAGTACTCTTATGCGCTCTACAATCTAGCAAAAATAGCAAATGAATCCGTCGTTCTAATTTCTTACAAGGCCTATGTCACATCTGCATTACGTTTTGCGAGATTGCGTTTAAGGCCCAAAAGAAATGTGTACGTGCTGTGTTTAAACTGAAACCTATTGAAAGCTGTTTTCCATATTTCAAAAATTTTAAACTGTTAACATTGCCCTGTATGTATATTCTCCCTGTATATTCTCGAGACGGCAGTATTTGTCAAATCTAACTTCCATCTGTTTGAAACATTGAGGTCTAAAAAACGCAACAGAAAGATATGCGCTGAGCCACATACCACTGCTCTTTACACAAAATGTTTTTTAGGAATGGCACCTAAGATCTATAATAAGATCCCTAGGCGAATTAAAGAAATAAATAACATACACGATTTTAAAAAGGCTTTACTGAAAATGTTACATGAAAAAACATATTATACGGTGAATGAATACTTAACTGACACATTATAATTACTTTTTTATATTTTTAGCTTGTTTTATCTTTATTATCATATTTTTTTCAATTATTGATTTGACAATTTATTATTACTACCTATATTTTATTGGAATGTTTTTTATTATTTTTTATCGTGTTGACAATTTGAAATTTAATGTGTGACAATTGTGTAATAATTTATTGTAATCAGCATGTATGTCCCTAATGATATTTGTACGCCGATGACGGCTAGACATAGCGTTCTTTAATAATTAGGCAACATCTGTACTTAACCTACCTATGTTCAACAAATAAAGAATATTTGTATTTGTATTTGTATTTGTATTTGCTGTAAGGTTTTACACGTTTTATACGGCTCCTATTGTCGCGAAATTAAAACGTGTTCTTATAACATTACTAGTAATTGTGGAGACATCTAAACCAACAACGACAGACGTGAGCCGGAATTCTCAATTTTCAATTAATGAACTTCGCACCTTATTCCTCCACCTTCCAATATCAGGAAGTGTCATTCACGGTTAGATGTTCTTTGCTGACAATAATCTCCTAAAAATACACACGATTTATAAATAGATACTCCAAGAGAATCAGAACAGCAACGAAGAGGCTCATTCATAGTCATTTGAATTTGGGATGAGATGAGATGAGCAAATTATTAGTTTCCAATATTACGACAATTATTATTAGATACCTAGTGTCAAAAATTATATTTTGCAAAGGAATTGTAGGAAAAATATGGCTAAATGTCACAAATCAAATTTTAGACGAAGTCTCTGATTGTACGCAACCAAATTATTAATTACTACCTAAATTCTGGGAAATATAAGAAAATAGTTTGAAATTAGATTGTCCTAATTTTATTTCAGATATTCCCATTTGTCCCACTTATTGTCTGTTGTTGGTGCATTATCTGAAGCATTTCAAGTGCTGGACTTAAATAAAAGCTTTTTTTTTATGTTTCTACGCTAGAAGTTTTATATTTACGTGTATTTCCGACGCAGTACCAAGAACCTTCGGGCTGTGGCGAAGTGGTGGCTCAATCCGTCGGTTATGCTGCCGACGATGGAACCACGTATGGAAGAAGACTGCTGAACGATGGGCCATATGGTCAACCAGGTCACCTAATAAGTCAAGAAGGTGTAAGTATACGTAGAATCAAAAATCTTTATCCGAATAAATAAAATTGAAGTGTCATTTTATCATGCGGAAAAAAAAAGCGGGTGGAACCGAAAGCGCGCACATCGGCTCCGCAAAAAAAAAAATCCAAATAAAATACCAATCAACGATTTAAAAACGTGAAAGTTACAAATATTGTTCCTGAAGCTATAAAGCATTGGCTAAAGTGTTATCCAGTGATAAATCCCATGAAAATTACGGAAAACTCTAAATAAAATTTCAACAACAACCAGTGATCAATGAACTTTACTCAAATAAAACATTAAAACAGATAGTATGTACAATAGTGTTACAGTGAAGTATTTTGCTAAAACTTTTAGTAAGTTATTGAAGCACATAATAAGCACGAATTGTGATATCAGTGACATTGTTATCCAAGCCTTAATCTGCAACTATAAGGAGAACAACACAAAAAAGTGTAAGTGCATAATCACTAACAATCAAGAACATCGTAAAAACAGGTTGGCTTTACACAATATACAGCAGTGAGCTGATATTAAGCTACAAAACATTAAATACTGGACCAAAAATATAACTAAAGTACAGTTGCAAAATATTTTAGAATGTAAAAATGTAAACAGACAGTGCTTATGACTCATTAACGGAACATTTAATTACTCGACCTATCACGAATTGACAAGAGGAGATTCGTTCAGAAACTTGATGTGACTGTGTTTGAACACAAGCGATTTGAGAATACGTTCCATTTTACGCATATTTATCAACTCGCATAGGATATTTTGATTACTATTTAGATCAATAATGGAAGAGTGTAATAATATCACATATCGAAAATTACGCAAAACCAGTTCGCTAAATGATATCAGCGGAGACAGTTCGGCACTATTTGATGCGACTATAATGAGCTTACCAAATACGACACTAAATACGAGTCAAACTGTGTTAGACTTACACGAAAAAGTTAAACAGTTATCGGACGATTTATTAGTTGCTCACCAGGAAATAGAAAACCTTAATCTAGAAAATTGTACATTGAAAACAGATCTACAAAAGTATTTAAAAATAATAGAAGCATATAAAACTATAAACATAACAGAAAATAATGTAACACCTAGATCCGGACAGAAACGCAAACTAAAACAAAACACCGCTAAAACACCTGATCAAAAAAGTAATCAATTAACACACTTACAGACACAAATAACAAATGAAGCAAAAGTTAATGAAAAAAATGACGTATCGGAATTATTAATTGCACAACAGGCGACAACCAAACATGAAATAAAAGAAATTCAACAAAGAAAAGCTAAGAAATATACAAGCAGTTCACTTAAACAAAACATAACATGTTTAAGTACTCCGCTAAAGAAAAATAGCTTAAAAAATAACAGACGCTTCGAAAAAACCATATCACCAAAAAGTAAAATAAAGAAGAAAATATGTATTTTGAGTGGTAACAACAAAAACAAAATAGTTCCTATAGCAGAATCTACCTTCTCTAATGAGTATGACCTATGTCACTATATTAAGCCTGGTGGAGGGACAGAACAGCTTTTAGAAGACTTACAACCAAAACTAATCGGATTCACTATCGATGATTTTTGTATAATTCTACTTGGAGAGGAAGACTTCAAAACCACTAACAACTATGTCAACATTATCGTTCACATGAGAGAAGCACTGCAAGTTATTAAGCACACCAATATCATTATATGCTCACCTACGTTCATCTGTGGGAATTATTCAGACCTACGTAATTGGAGAATAGAAACATTCAATCATTTATTACATCTTGACATATTAACGCATGAACACGCATTTGTCATTGACAGTAACTTAAATTTAAAATATGACCACAGTATGTTTGATAAACAGTCTGGTAGAATAAATAACTTCGGACTACATACAATTTTTAAGGACATATTGCATTTAATTACCGACATAAGAAGCCTTGATAGACAAACAAATGAAGAAGACAAAAATGATGACGTTAACAAGACACACAATACTTTTTTTCTTGACTAATTACTTATATGTAATGCATCAAAATATAGCAGGGTTAATATCAAAAGCCGACCTTCTCACAATTTGCTTAGAAGAACTAGCAGAAAAAAACATGGAAGTCGACATTTTATGCATAACGGAACACTTCATGAAGCAAGACTTTGAATACCAGTTATGCATACCTAATTATTGTTTAGCTGCATGTTTTAGTAGGAAGGAAAGTAAGAGGGGTGGCGCATGTATACTGATCAAGAACGGGCTCCAATGGCGCGAACTACCAAAAATATCGAAAATATCTTCTGTTGGTGTATTCGAGTGCTGTGCCATCGAGCTTATTGACCATAACACCATTATAGTATGTGTTTATAGGGTTCCTAATAGTAATAATTTCAATGAATGTGTCGATAAAATTGCGATACTTTTACGGACACTAACAAAGAAATGTCATAAGAATGTTATCATAGCGGGAGATTTTAACATTGATGTATTAAAAAGAAACAAACATTCCATAGAATTTGAAAATCTGCTATTAAATTTTGACTTCAAACTAGCACTTAATGAACCTACTCGATTAGAAAGCCAGACGTGCATAGACAATTTTGCGCATAATCTCAATAAACCATGCAAGACTATAATATTCGAATTCGCACTATCAGACCATACAGCGCAACTACTTAAGTTTCCTATTAAAAAAATATGCGCTATTAACAAATGGCGTATTATTAGACGGGATTATTGTAGAGAAAATCTAATTAAGTTCAAAAATCATTTAGGCAGTCTGACTTTTTCAGAACTATATGGAACAAATGACCCTAATGCTGCCTATAATTATTTCATTGAGTTATTTAAATTATTTTATGACCTATGCTTTCCCTATATCGGTATCACTGTAAATATTTAAAAAAAGCTAAAATGGATATCACGTGGTATTAAGATTTGCAGCAAAAAGAAACGACAACTACTGTGGCAATATAGGGTAAAACCTACCCCAACAAATAAAACGCGATTTAAAAACTACACTAAGAAATATAAAAAAATTGTCAAGTTGACACAGCGCGCCCAAAATAGCTATAAAGTAAAAACTGCGGAGAATAAATCTAAAACTATTTGGCAAATCATTCAGAGAAACAAATTAAATTTACCAAAACCATTCATAGAAAAAATTAAGGTGAATAACAAAACCGTTACAGAGCCAAACCCCATAGCGGATCTATTTAATGATTATTTCATTGATAAAATTGAACCCATCAAAAATGTAGGATCTGCAGTAACGAAACATATTTTGAACAAAAAAAATTCCATGTTTATGGCCCCAAGTACACCACATGATGTAATTAAAATTATAAAAACCCTTAGAAATACTAATAGTGTGGGATATGATGGAATATCCACGAGAATTATCAAAGCTGTAGCCTACGAGATAAGTACTCCCCTAAGTTACATAGTAAACTTGAGTATTACCGTCGGTATAATTATTCCCAGAGGCGTTAAAAAAATCAGTAGTGAAGCCGCTGTTTAAAAAGGAAAACAGGGAACTAATGCAAAATTACAGACCAATATCACTGATCTCCATCATTTCTAAAATATTTGAAAAATATATGTATAGGCAACTTAACTCATATGTAGAAAAAAATAATATTATTTGCAACGAACAAAAAGGCTTCAGAGAAAAAAAGACGATAAACATGGCAATTTATGACTTTTTACAAACGGTGATGACAAATATGGATCATAATATCCCAGTTTGTGCTATATTCTGTGATATGACGCAGGCTTTCGATTACGTTCATCACAACATTTTAATTAAGAAACTCGAAGCTTATGGTGTTCGAGGTAATGTTCTAAAATTATTTGAGTCATACCTACATAAAAGAATGCAGATTACGGAAGTTTCTAGGATAAATTTGACTACGAAACAAGAAGAAATCTATATATCCCAAGAACGTGAAGTAGTGTATGGTGTTCCACAGGGAAGTGTTTTAGGCCCTCCCCTTTTTACATTATATATAAATGACTTGCCCAAGTCCTCAGAACAACCTATGAGCCTATTTGCTGATGACAGTGTTGTGACGATTCCATGTAAAAATAGAAATCAATATGAATATGATATTAATAAATCCCTAATTTCAATAATAAAATGGTTAAATAATAATAATTTAAAAATAAATTTAAATAAGACAAAAATCTTGCACTTCAGACAACGCCCATTGACATTAATGAATAAACTGGACATAAAATACAATAATACTAACATTGACTCGGTTGACACAACAAAATTTTTAGGATGAATTATTGACACGAAATTAAATTGGAAAGCACATATAGAGACCATTACTAAGAAAATTAGTTCCTCAGCTTATGCTCTATACACACTGGCTGAAATAACTAGTGTAGATGCGTTGCTTACCGCATACTACGGGTTGGTAGAATCTGTCCTAAGATATGGGATTATCTTTTGGGGTAACTCAACTGATAAGGAAACTATATTTAAAGCACAAAAAAAATGTATTAGGTCCATGTTCAAATTAGAAACCACTCAGAGTTGTAGGCCTTATTTTGAAAAATATAAAATTTTGACATTACCGTCCATTTATATTATAGAAAATGCAATGTTTGTAAGGTCCAACCCTAATCTGTTTACTCGCATGGTTGAGGTGTTTCCACGCAACAGACGTGACAACACTCAGATTTGCTTACAACAATCCAGAACTACTCTTATGCGGAAGAGTGTCTTTTGCATGGCTCCTATAATTTATAATAAATTGCCAAAAAGTTGGAAGCTTTTAAGTAACGTGCAGTTTAAATTGAAAGTTAAAAAATTTTTAACTGAAAGAGCATATTACACCATCAATGAGTTTTTATGTGAAAAATATTTTGAATGACTATTATAATTTTGACCTATTTATTTTGACTACTGCTTTAGACCTATTATTATTATTTTATGTGAACGGCGACTATTATATTTTAATTTGAATAATTGAATTGTGGTTATATTATTATTTAAATAATTTTATTCGCTGTATAATTTTTGCTTATTATATATACTTTACCTACTTAAATATTTGTATGCCATTTTATAGGGCAAGCATGACGACCTGTTTAGAATACTTTGAACAACTTGCATGCTGATTTTTTTTGTATGTATACTCATGTTTGAACAAATAAAATTATCTTATCTTATCTTATCTTATCATGTCAAAATAACCGCTTTTTAATAAATGCATATAACGGTATATGTGTATATAGTACTTATAACAAAAAACAATTTTAACAATTTTTGTTTGTCTGTTTGTTCCGACTAATCTCCGAAAAGGTTAAACCGATTTTGACGGGACTTTCACTGGCAGATAGCTGATGTTATAAGGAGTTACTTAGGATACTTTTATTTTAGAAAAAGAATTAGCGCCAAAACGCAAGGCTATTTCAAAGCTAGAACAATTTCGGTACAATTCTTTAGTGTATACTATGTCCGGGTGCGCCTAATGGCGGCTCCACATTAGTGTCGTGAAGCCCCGTAAACAGGTGTGAACGTGAATGTGGACGGTTTTCGCGCGGTTCACGCCTGTTCCCCGATCAGTGTCGGTATTTTGTCCCGCGACAAAGGGTTCGCGCCCCCTTCGCGCGGCGTTCACGCGTACACATCCACATTTACGGCCCCGTGCCAGTTTACTCCGGACTACAGAGGTGAACGGACGTATGCAATCGTTGCGCGAAATGGAGTCGCGTGCAAACTTTTGGAATAATGATACGGAAATGCTCTTTTTGAGCATTACCATTCGGAAAATATTCTGTGGGATGCAAAGAACCCGCAGAGAAGCTGATTAGTAGTCAAATGGATAATATTGATATCAAAGAATTAAAAAAGAAAAAAAAACTCTTTGCTGTCCAGTTTGTTCCAACATCTTCTTTTTTTCTCCAAAACTTTCTAATAAGTTTCTTGTTTTGGACGTCTAAATAGTTATATATTGCCACAGCAAACAAAGTTATTGCAGCAGCAGCTTCTACGTCCATTTCGCGGCAGGTTTCACGAACGATTGAGAGCATCCCGTGAATGTGGAGGGTACGACTTGTGCCGTGAATTCACGGCGAGAATTCGCTCGTGAATTCACGGCACTAATGTGGAGCCGCCATAATAGTTTACAGAAACCGTGGTGGTGGCGTGGCCAGGGAGTATACTCGCCAGCCGCGCCACCAAAACTTCATTATATTTTATTACTCGTTGAGGTACATTTTTTTTCATTAAACGTACCGTATAGTATATAAATGGTACAATATATCTATAAAGATGTTTTTTTTTTTTTTAATTTTCCACTGTGGCATGGCCACATATGCACGATATGGCACGATAGATCTAAGACATTATAATAAGACGAAAATTATTTTCTGCAGACCATAAAAATAGACAGTAAAAATATATCTTTTTTCATGAACTCACCTTCTATAAATCACACAAATTGTTCCGCGCTCTCGCTTGGACGCTCGGCTCAGGCGGAACGTGACAACTTTTCGTGCGTGCAGGCGGCGTTCATTGATTTATAAAGGCGCGGCTCCACTGCAGTGCACGCTGTGCACGGACACGCGGCGCATTTTAGCTGCGTGTATTCATTTGTTTGACAACGTGGGTCTACGTTTCCACTGAAGTACACGAATATGACCCACGACTATGTGTAGCGTGGCACGGCGCACGGGTAGACCCACGCTGACAGCGTTGAGCTACGTAACCGCTTATTCGAGCAAGCTATGCGTGTGTCAATGACGTCAATTCATGCGTAGCCTCTTCGTGGGTTGCAGTGGAAACAACTACATACATTTTCTTACAAAGCGAAGTTTAGTACACATGCGTAGCCTCTCCGTGCACCGCCGTGGGGCACTGCGGGAGGTGGGACGGGCGGGGAAGCAAGCGAGCGACGCCTGCGCCATTTTGTCAATTGCTAGGTTTCGTGGCGCACGCGTGCATTTGATGACCACGACAGGCGGCTTTATTTTTATTTAGTCAATAATATTTGGTTTAATTATGGAGTTATTTATTGAAAAAGTCAAGCTACACCCCTGTTTATGGAAAATGAGCGATATATCGTACAGAGACATCGGTAAAAAGGATTTGGCTTGGGAAAAGATTGCGAGGGAATGTGAAATGGCGAATGGTGAGTAAATACTTGTTTACTTATTTTTTGTTACTAATTTAATATTATAAAAATATTACTTTTAAATCTACAAACTTAATATTTATTTATTACACACCTACTACCTAGTAGACACAAACTTAATATTTGTTTAAATTGTGACACGGGCATTTTGCCAGCTCAAAACATGCGCATGATTAAAATAATTGCAAAATTCTTCCGTGATAAAAAAACTGTCATTAGAACTTCTAAATCCCGAATGTGTTAAATCAAAAAGTTGGTTCTCAACTGGAGTTGCTGCTATATCTTCATTTGTCACAGAATTGTAGGTGAAACTATGTTCCATTAAATAATTATGTAGCACACAAGTTGCCTTCACTATTTTTATGGCTGTATCTACTTTGCACTCAAAAGGTCGTTTGTAAACTCTCCAACGGACACTCAGAATTCCAAACGCATTTTCGACCACTCGTCTTGCTCGACAAAGACGATAATTATAAATTCTTTTATTTTGTGTAATATTGTTTTCTCTGGGAAATGGTCTCATCAAATTACATAATAAAGGGAATGCTTCATCCCCGATAAAGACATATGGAACCTCGATGCCACCTTCTACAAGTGCTTCATCAGGCGGAAGATTTAGATTACCAGCATATAACTTCTGACCAAAGTTGCTTTCTCGTAATATTCCCCCATCACTAAATTTGCCTTTTGATCCAATATCTATCATTATAATTTTTTTTTTACTATCAGTAACCGCTAAAAGCACTATAGAGTGATCTTTAAGATAGTTGAAATAATCTGATCCACAGTTTGGAGGTGCTTTTATTGTGACATGCTTGCCGTCAATAGCTCCAACACAATGAGGGAAGTCACATGAAGTTTTAAAATTTTCAGCAATATTTCTCCACTTATGTTCATCTTTAATTTCTTCTAAATATATAGGCGCTAAACAGTCCCATATAGCATCGGCAACTTCCTCGATTATCCTTGCTACAGAGGCTTTTCCTACTCTGTAACTGTAAGCTATGGTGTGGTATGAATCTCCTGTTACCATATATCTGTAACATACAATTATTATGTTTTTTTTTGTTCTAGGTAAGGAAGCGAAATCTCATTGGAAGAAATTAAGAGATAGTCATAGAGAAGCTCTTCGAAGACGTAAGACTACTACAGGACAGGCAGCACAAAATATGAAACCGTGGAAATATGAGAATTTAATGGAATTTTTACTGCCACACAGAGAAAATAACGAGACTTTTTCAAATTTTTCGGATCGTATACAAGGAAACGACACTGAAAACACTTCTGATACAATAATTACGGATACTGATGTTGTTGAATCACCTCCCTCACCGGCTAAAACATCTACAATTCAATCTGGGAAGAAGAACAGCAAGCAACTGGAAATGATAGAGATTCTTCAGCGCCGAGAGAAAAATCGCGAGCAAAGACGAACTGAAAGAGATGAAATAAGAAAGCATATTACTGATGCTAATCGACCACCAGATGCATTATCTCATTTATTTGAAAGTCTCTGTCAAAAGACACGTGATCTACCAAAGTATTTACAACTACGAGTCCAAAGAGAATTTTTTGAAACAATTACTCGTGCTGAAGAAGAAGCATTGTCCTATGACTCAATGAATACTTACTACTGCTCCACGCCTTCCACTTCGTCTTCTTATGGTTATAGAAGTGCAACAAATTATCAAACCAGCCATTTGCTTGACGCCAGTCCCTTGCCTGATTGCAGCCCCCTGCCTGATGTGAGACCTGTGCTTGACGCCAGTCCCTTGCCTGATTGCAGTCCCCTGCCTGATGTGAGACCTGTGCTTGACGCCAGTCCCTTGCCTGATAGCAGCCCTCTGCCTGATGTGAGACCCGTGTCTGACGCCAACCCCTTGCCTCAACCTCAAGATACTTTTCCAGCTGTTTGAATCTCGAACCATTCAAAAATAATAAATAAACACACACACAACGTCACGCCTTTTTTTAATCCCCGAAGGGGTAGGCAGAGGTGCACATAGACACCCACTTTTCACCAGTTAAATAATAAATATACATATATATATTTTAATAATAAATAAATAACATACCTAATGGCGATGGCGAGTATTTCATCAGAACTTATTCCCGATTCCCGATAATTAGTATTCCTTTTTTCAATTTTACTTTTAATCATGTCATGAATAATCTGGAAGTCTCGTCGTGATAGTCGATAGTAATTTTCAAAATTTTCATCACTTAATGTCATAAATAATGTTTTGTATTCTCCATGTTTATTTCTGAATTTAATATGATTTTCAATCCAGAACCGGTGTTTTCTTTTCTTTTGCAATTCACCCAAGATTAGATCATCAATCTCACTTTCGGATTCATCGTCAGAAGAACTGTCTAGCAAAGTCAGTACCAATGCCATTCTATGAGTACCTCGATACGATATATACGAGAAACACGAAACGCGTCCGTTCCACAACGTGTATGACTGAAAACTGCTCTGCGATAACCGAGCTGTACATAGTCGTGGGTCTTATTCGTGTACTCCAGTGGAAACGTAGACCCACGTTGACAGCGTTGAGCTATGTAACCGCCTATTCGAGCAAGCCACGCGTGTATCAATGACGTCAATTCATGCGTAGCCTCTCCGTGGGTTGCAGTGGACACAACCACATACATTTTCTTACAAAGCGAAGCTTAATACACGTGCGTAGCCTCTCCGTGCACCGCGGTGGGCCCGCGCCTTAAGACGTTATCACGTCAAAAAGACCACAAATTGATGATTGACATAATTTTATTTTTATGTTTCAGTTCACCCCATGAAAAATTTAATACGATCAGTTATTTGGGAAGACGTTGATGTACAAACTAATATTCTAGTTTACAATGAAACAGGTAAATACAGTGTCATAATGTAAATAGATAGGTGTGCCACCTCAGGGAAGACGGCGAACTGTGGTCATGTGCTGCCTTGCACTGTTGCATAGTTACATTTCGGGGAAACTCCTTAACAGTCCGCCAGGGATGTGCCCTAACAGGCACTGCTCAGAGGGGGTTTCGGATCGGTCTTTTGAGAGGTAACGTGTGCAGATGGTGACCACCGGTTACTGAGGCTTGCCACATACAAAATAAACATGTTTTAGATTTATTTATTTTTTTTTTTCTGAGATGGTTTTGCTCTTGACTCTAGTCTAGGTCAGAGGTGACAGAGACGAAGTCGACGATGGAGTGAGCTTACCTAAAAGTAGCCTGTTTGCTCTCACTTTGAAGAGATTAGGGTTGTATGCGCTTGGAAACACAGACACAGGTAGTGAGTTCCACTCTTTTGCTGTGCGCATATAAAAGACTTTAAAGATTTGGAAGCGCTTAGTGCGAATTTGTGGAATAGCAACTAGGTAGGGATGGTAACTGCTGCCAGTTACGTCTAGATGTCCGATGGTAAAACGAGGCCGGTGGAATGAGGTCGTGAAGTTCTTGAGCACACTCACCGAAGTACAATCTGTAGAAGACCGACAAGCAGGCAACCTTGCGATGAGCCAAGCTATGAAGCTTGGCATCACCAGTCTTACGTCGCCAATGAGCCTCTTAGCTCTGCGTTCAACCGAGTCAAGCGCGGTTAGTTGGTACTTAGCTGATCCAAATGAGAACATCATAGTTGCATTTGACCACAACTACAATTTCTCTAAAACCAAAGCTTAACCTATCATTATCTATTTGGTTTAGGCTTTGATTCGCTATTTATTCCTGAGGCAAGTGAAATTATATTTTTGCTTTTCCCGAATATCCTAGACAAGAGCCAGTCCTATAATTTTCACCAAGCCTCTTAAAAAATGATCAGAATCACTCCACACTTAATGTACGACCTATTTCCTGCAGTCCAAGTACAGTCACGATCATAAATATCTTACACTTACGCAATATTCAACAGCGATTTTCTCATGAAATAAAGATTGCAACTTTAAAAGAAAATACCTATTTCATAATAGTAATATAAGTGGGGGTTCATGGACGGTTCAGATATCCGGTGTTTATGCGGTTTCTCTCCACAGGCAAAGGCTTACCTCCCATCTTGCACCGCATACCACTAGGTCCTTACTAATGGCTGCGTCAGCAAACGGTATTCGCGTTGCTGAATTTTGGGTCAAACAAATTTTAATAACTGTATTTTTTTTTCTCGGGTTATTTTTACTATCAACACGCTACGAAAAATAATAGTATGGTTTCGAAAATACTGTGTTCTTTTCACCAAAAAATATTGTGTTCGTTCCACAAAAAAAAAAAAATCTAACAATACTTGAGGAAAAATCGCTTTTAAATCTTGTGTAAGTGTAAGGTATTTATGTTTGTGACTGTACCTGCGTGTAACCCTGCCAGTTTAAGTACTTTTCTCCATAAATCGTGAGAATCCTTCATGCTCAGAAACACTCTTTTTCTTCTAGGCACGGATAGTGCGGTGAAAGAGCTGAAATCTGCTGCGATTAACACCATGTTCAATATGGTAACCTTGCAGGCTGTCTCCAACTTAGCTGATTCAGGTAGTTTGTTGTTACATTGTGAAAACTCAAGCCTCTCTTACTGCGTTAGAGCGTAAGCAGAAACTGCATGCTATGATCTCTACATTTACAGAGTCAAATTAAATTAGACAGGTATCGATAAATTAAACAGGATAAAACAAAAAATATATAATAATTATGTTCTTTGTTTTGGTACGCCTGGAGTATGAGTTGACAAAATCAGTTTTATTTGGGTTCCGTACCAAAATGGTAAAAAGGAACCCTTATGGTGCGACTCAGTCTGTCTGTCTGTTGGATATCTCAAGAACTAATGCTGTCAACTTGAATTTTGGAAAAGTTTTAGATGACGTTTGCCCAACTATTTTGCAAATAAGAAATAAATAAAAATATATGTATATTCTTGCAACAGGGGCTGAAAGGGTTAGACAGATTTTTCTGTGTGATAGAAGTTTATGTAAAGATTACATGAAACATAAAACGGTGTCTCGGAATAACACACTTTTTTTTATATATGATAGTAAGGAACCCTCGGTGCGTGAGTCCGACTCGCTCTTGACCGGTTTGTTATTTTCATTTATATTGTATATTATATACTTTTCATTATATCCAAGAATAGTTAATGTTTGTGGAGGACAGATAGGCTCCATGTAAAATACTGGTATTTAGATGCATCCGGTTAGACTGGAAGCCGACCCCAACATAGTTGGGAAAAGGCTAGGAGATGATGATGAGATATCCATACCTACATATCACGTATGTGAAGTTTACGCTAACTAATTTATTTGACCCTGTATCCCTACTTATCTTCTGCTTTTATCGACGCTCTGAAATTGAAACTGCCATTATCTAATTTTTAGACCCCAAGCCGAGCAACAAGTTCAACAACGTGAACTCAGGCCCGTCGATGTTTCCCTTCTTCCTCAAAACAAGTAAAAGATATTTTATTATAGTGTGACAGAAACCGCTGTAGCGCGCCTTAGGTATGTGCGCGGCGAGACGGGGAAGCAGTGCACGCCGCTCATACGTCAACACTCACGGCGTACCACCCCCCGCCACGCCACGCATTCCTAACGCGCGGTACAGTGGTTTCAGTAAAACTATAGGTACCTAAAACAATCCGGAATGATAATTAAAGTGACATGATAAAAATATATTCAAAATAGTTGTATAATTACCGTTACTTTTCATTATATCCATAGTCTTTAAAAGTCGAAGCTCATCGTCAAACTCGTAACGAACGTAAAGCACGTAATATACATGCTTGTAACTTGCACAAAAGTAAGAATAAGAATAATTTAGATGCTAACAATACAGGTTTTACTAGATGTTAAAATTGGTGGTTTATGCACAGTCCATATTTTGCCTGTTGTGTATTAGGTCATGAAAAATTATAAATTTGTTTATAATAGTTTATGAAACTATTGCATAATGAGGGGTACTAAAACAGGAGTGTGTGTTTAAAACCCCAACTGTAGGCGAGGTTTTTAACAGTATGTATCACACGAGTGTTTTAATACCTAGTCATGTGCAGTTTCATACACTATCTACGCTCATGTAATAGATAGTTTTTAATACCTATTTAAATAAAAAAAAAAACAAAGTTAGCAAAAAATAAACAAACACAATCATGGCTCCGAAACCATAGTAACGTGGATTACGTTACTATGGTTACGGAGCTATCATCGGACTATCTGACGCTGATAAAAATCGAATTGAAAACTCCTTGATCAATCCGAAGTGTATTTTAATAGAATAAAAGTTATTTTATAGCATTATGCTGTTAAGAAATCTGGACCATAATAAAACTTTTTAATTGTGTTTCGAGTTGACACGCATAAAGTCGGTTATTATGGTACTATTTTTTAATTCCTAATCAGAAATTTACGATATGTGTATAGATAAAAAAAATATCTATATACTCTCATATCGTAAAATTCTAATTAGAAACTTCAAAACGAGTTTATACTGAAATACTTTATAAACACAATACCGTTTAAAAATAGAATTATATGATAACACTTTTTCTATAACAAAATGTTATAAATATATATTTTTTTACCATTTTTTTTGCCCTGTATTGTACAGGGAAAATCCAAAAGGTTAATATCACCAAGGGGTTTTCATAATTTTTTTTTTTCTAATGAAAAATGCATATGCGACGCGCGTCATTTTTATAGCATTGCAAAGAGTTTTGATTTCAAAGACTTACTCTTTTAATTTTGATTTTTTATTTAGTAGATTCAATCCCAATATATGAGAGTAAATAAAGTGGTGTATGAAACTGCGTTTAACTAGGTATGAAAACACTCGTGTGATACTATTAAAACCATGAGTAGTCGTGTTTTAATATCCCTCATTATGCAACAGTTTCATAAACTACTATTCTAACATATATTAGGTATCTAATAACTATTTTTCTCTACGTTGCTTATATTCTTGTAATGTATAAAAACTATTTTCGATGAACCACCTGCGCAGTTTAACTCAAAAATATTAAAACGAAAGAAAGTAGCTTGCACGCCATTGTGACATTCACCATTCAGAAATGCTTATGCATAATGGCATGCAAGTTACTTGCATCCTTTTGTGAAAGTTTATGGCATGTGTACCTAGCAGCTTTAGTAACCGGGCACGGTGCTTTCAAACAGATACATATATTTCATTTAAAAAATATTTTTTACATCTACAACATTGTCCAAAATATCTATTACAGAAAGAAAAACTTCTACTATTATATCTACGGATAAGAATGTTACAGGCAACCAGTTTCCCAACTACCAACAGAATCAGTGTACTAGTTATAACAATGATTTAACTTGCAACGCTGGTGCAGCCATGGACCACTGCAATCCAGTTAAAAGTTGTCAATGTGAAGGTATGTCTCACTACTACGTATAGCGCTACAAGGTACAGTTAGGAAAACGAACGTCTGACCACTGTAAGGACTATTCCTGCTTGCAGCTCTTGGCCGCTATGGTAACGCTTATCCACGCTCATCAACCAATAGCATTGCAGCATCAGATTTTTGCTAAGCCCCTGTTTTTGTAAATGAAAAAAAAAAGACCGTAAAAATGCAGCTGAGGTAGTGTAGTTTTTTCATTATTTATTTAAACAAAACATTACTATGCATTTTATTTAACTGGTCGACGCAAAAAGTGGCGGTTAACAAATGTGGTTATCGTGTGCACGGGATTTTGTTTTCACGGTGGTCAGACGTTTGTTTTCCTGACTTCTAGTTTGTTTGTGTTCTGGACGTTTGTTTGACTTTTCGTGCGTGGTCAAAATTAGAACTAACGCCGCCATCCTGCTTTTTAAATACATTTCACAAAACAATTACTCAACTTTTTACCAACAGCGCCTCTGTCAACGTCAAAAGAGCGAGTCCGTCGAGCACCAAAAGATCCCTGTAGCATGTGTGTCTTATAAAGTTGATAGATTGAATAAGGCTCTAGCTCTTATTTTAAATATAGTCAATAGTGAATATGCATGTATTTTTTTTATATTTTTATTCGATAGTTTACATCGCCATATAATAGTAAAAATATTCAATGCCAAAAAAGCAATTGAAAAAAGTTAAAAATAGCCAACCGACATGAGCACCTTAAACGTCCTCCATTTTGGCAGGTTTGGCGTGACGTCATAGTCTATGACAACAAAGAAACAAGAAATCACACAACACAGACACATCAGACACTCCTACAAAACACATTGACATTATTTTATTGTTGTCATAGACTTTTATGTCACATTCGCTTTGAACAATGACGTCGCTTTTCAAATACGTATTTGAATTTCCCATAATTTATGCACGTTTTAAAAATGAATTTCTTGCTCAAAACGAAATTATAATCAAAGATGAGATCATAATTCTGAAATAATACAGTTTATTTAAAATAAAAATTTTATCCTTATTTAAATCATATGCATGTTCTCTAATGTGCATATTATATTATTGTTTTCTTTTTCTTGAATTGATTATTTCAAAAAAGGACTGCTAATAAATTTTAATGTTTGTAATCTGAAACATAAATATTTTTTTTTTAAATGATTTTAATGGGGCTAGTCAATATTTATATAATTAAGGGCAAATTTTTCAATCGTCAGAATACTTCTATTTATGGAATAAATATGGCGGTTTGGCTGCTTTTGTATTGAAAATATGTCAGCTTCGGATAAAAGTTATCTGACTATCGAAAAATCAGCCCTTAGGGTCAAGTTTTCTATCGTCAGATAACTTTTATATATGGAATAAATATGGTGGTTTGACAGCTTTTGTATGGAAAATATGTTAAATTATCATATTTATTCTTCAAATAAAAGTTATCTTACTATTGAAAAATCATCTTTAAGTCGTATATTTATTAATAGTTTCCATAGTACGGAATGTAATCTAGTAATCTCAGCATGTTTTTTATTATAATTTATCATCCCATAAAAGCTGTTGTGAAATTATTATGAGAGGATGAGAAGAGAGAGAGAGAAGAAATACATATAACTAAATGATTGGTCAAAGTAAATATTTATGGATCGAGAAAGAGAGTAAAACCAAATAAAAGATGAATGGATCGTGTGAGGAATGATATGAATGAAAGGGGAATCAATGATAGCGTAACGCCGGCTCCAAATAGAAGAAAGATAAAGATAAGCTTTGTAAAATTCCAAGTAAAATAACAGTACAGGAACTAACAACAAGCTTGAAAAATGAAATGGTAGTTAATTTGGCTGATCAACCTACAGGTACTGATAATATTTATATAATTTATTGATTAAATCACTCAGGTGATTGTAGCAGGTGGCGTTCTGTTGTTTTCTGCATACCCCTATGGGAAAAGGGGTGAATTAATGTATGTATGTACATCACTAGCTACCCGCGGCAAGAATCGAATCTTTATTAAAAATATTGAGTTGTTGCGCTAATTGAACTTTAGCTGTAAGTGTTTAAAGTAACTTTTCCAAAAATGCATTTGTTGAAATGTTTGGAAACTAAAATCCGAACGGACTATTACTTGTATTCACAGATACCAAAGACCTACCGAGCTATAATATGACCAATGAGAAGACAAGCACGCCCGTGACTCCGCAGCCGCCGATCCGATTCAGTATGCCGAAATTACAAACCAACAAAGATTCTTGTAATAGAGATGCCATCCCACAGAATATCATCATGTGTCATAATGCGGGTAAATAATGTTCTTTAATTTACAGAAATATACAGAATAATAATCATTAAAATCATTCGTGGAAAATGTTGTTGGTTACACATTTGACCGTATCTTTTTTGTATTTCTACCTACAAAATGTAATGTGTCATTGTTTGTTTTCCCTAATAAATAAATAAAATCATCAATACAACTGTAATGTTGATAATTCGGTAAAGAAAATTTGAATTTTGGGAGCTACCTTAATACATGATAAGCACATAATACACATGCCTCTAAAGCCCCATTAACAGGGTGCAAGTTTATTGCTTGTGGCATACTATAAAATTGAAGCAATAATTGACTGGCACGTCTAAACATGAGGTACAATTTGTTGCACAATACGGGCAAGTTGACCGTTCAAAACTGGTATTGGTGTAACAGTTACACCAATACCAGTTATTGGTGTAACAGTTACACCAATACCAGTTACACTGTAACAGAATAAACACACTATATCACAAAACTTGTATTATAAATAAATTAGGTAGAAAGTATAGACATCGTGTAAATTAATTAATCAGTACTTATTAGCAAGTTAACATTTTTGCACAGTACAATTTAGTCAAAATTAAACTAGATTTTTCAACACAATATTTTGAGCACCAAATACGACAAATGCCTAGAAATAATGTTTCACCAACATTATGTCTGGCTGGTACCTCTCGAGTCTATAGACACTAGTGCAGATATCACGGAGTGGTCTTCTCTCGACGACGGTGCACGGTAAAGTAGCGCTTTTTCGAATGGCGCGCCCCTCCTAGCCTCCGATGACGTTACGCTTGACCGCTACCGGAAATGGCAAAACACGTGCGACAACATGTGTAAACAGCACGCCTTTGTATAATAAATTCGCATGCAATTCTGGTATGAAAATGGCTATACGTAACAAATCCACGAGAACAAACACGACGTGGCTGTTTTGAGGAGTTTCTTCCGTCAACTTCTGGCTACATGATTAGACCAGCTCTAAGTAGGTACAAATAATTGCAACGTCACCGAAGGTATGCAAAGTTACTGCTCGATCGCATGCCGGGAAGTAATTGGAAACATACGAACGAAGCAAGTAAAAAAATTCTTGAGAAGACGTTGAGTGAAATATTTAGCTGCGCAAATACGGGTAATACTTGAATCAACGCGTCATAAAGTTGTAAGTACAAGGACGTACAACGCTGCGTTTAGACGAGGCAAAACTTGCATGCAATAATCGTTTTGCAATAATTGCCTTGGTGTAAACAGCAGCCGCATTCAATTATTGAATGGCAAAACCTGCATTAAATTATTGTATGCCATTTTATGGAAATCGCACACGTGTAGACACTTGCATGCAATTCTTGAATAGCAACAATTGAACGTGCTTTAGAGCATGTGATTATTGCTCCTGAATGTTCCAGAAACGTGCACCGTTCACATGAGGTTTAACTTGTACAAATGAATCCAAGTAATTTGCACGCCATTGTGACATTCACCAATACAAAATTTTAATGAAGTTTCGGGAAGATTTTTCAAAATTAACATGCATTCGGCCATAACCATAATCCGTTACTGCTGTTTCGGCCCTAAATAATTTGAAAGTCGGTGGCAAAAAATGAAATTACACAACCAAAGACACCGACTTCAGAAATTAAAGTTATTTTTCATTTTGTAGTCTTTTTTTTGGAATTAGGTTTTTTTTTTGTAAAAAAAAGTTTTCTTGGGTTATAAACAGTCTGCTTATGTAACAGAAGCGGATGTGAAGTTTTGTGGCGTCGCCAGCTCTTCAATATCAGTACCTTCTGAATCCGATATAACTTATTACAGACCCGTAGTTGGCTCAGGTAAATATATTAATTAATTTTAATAATGATTGTTTTTTTATTATGATATAATCATTCTGTAAATAAACCAAAATTTACCATAAAAACGCATCCGTAAATATTCATCCTGAATCTCGACTACGGAACCCGTCACTGTGCGTGGTCTGACACGCTTTTGGCCTTTTCTTTTGTTAATTTTTTTTTGTGTTTAAAGTGCCAAATATTGTTTTTCTTTCCTTCTCTTTTTAATACGCGCTTTTGTTGTGAATAATTTTTCAATCATCATACCTACAACCTGATTGCATGTTATATTGCAACAAAGGAAAAAAAAGCGAGAGAGAGAGATGACAACTCCTCTCTCTTGAAAATTGAGCTATGTCGTTTATCCC
Source organism: Dicycla oo (assembly GCA_948252095.1). Lineage (NCBI taxonomy): Eukaryota > Metazoa > Arthropoda > Insecta > Lepidoptera > Noctuidae > Dicycla > Dicycla oo. Next base: position 8,736,611 of record OX411714.1, on the reverse strand, counting down.
TTAATCCTATTTTTTAACTCCTACTTTAAAATAAGTAATTTATTTTCAGATATAACACAGCTTATAAGTAGTGAAACGAGAACTCAGCAAGCATTATTTCCTATTTTAAGAAAATTTTACTCAAACGCAGCGTCTACTACGAACAGAGAAAATGATAATTTAGGTAAATAAAAGACGCTTAATTATTATTATGTAACAACGGCAATATTTTTACCACTTTCAAAGTACTTTCCTAAAACTTGAGTAATACAGTGTGTCTATACCTAATATTTTTAATGGCCTATGCAGCGATATCCCACATCATTGTATAGACGAGAAAAAAAACCATCTCCACTTTGCGTGTACAGTAGGTACACCCTAAAACCTAGTTTTTTGAATGTGGGAAAGTTGTAGGCTTAATAGACTATAGATTTATAAACCATTTTCTATTTTGTTAAGTACCGGGTACTTGTTAACAGGCCTACACTGTCCGCCCACACAATACATATTAACACTATCATTTTATAACATTGTAAAATTCAATTATTTTTAAAAGAGTAACCGTGGAGTTTCATGCCAGCTCTTCTCAATAGGAAACGACCAATTGGAACCGTGCACCTAGCTTCTGACGTTTCATAAATGTGCATGTAGGTTTATGTTAAATAAAATATTTTGATTTTGACAAAAAAAAAAATTAAAATCATGAAGTTCGTGTGACGCAATTTTTGTTTTTTTTTTTTACCTATCACGAGATCCTTACAGCGCGGCTACACGTTCCGTCTTACTTGCGCAAATGCAATTTGCACAAGCAAGCATGCAACTAATGAAGACGGCAAAACGGTTTACCGTGGAAATTATTTGCTATGGTGTAAATGCCGCCGCTACTTGCTTAATTAGCCGTTTAGTTAACAGCCTAGCCTTTGGAAGTAGTGGTTGGTCATAGTTCTAACCTTACCTAACCCATTTGGTCAGGGTGCCCTGGCTTAGTTACTACGACCAATATGACATAGACACCTCACTTTATTTGCTCGCATAAACAGTTTCCGCATGGAAGTCGCCGTGTTCAGTCGTTGCCTTCAGAGGCCAAACGAACGTAATTTTCTGAGTTGTGAGTCGCGTAAAATGAGTCGCGGAATTTACGCTGCATTCGGTTTCATACTAAAGTCCTGTTTGTGTCACACGGCGACGCAAAATGAGTTCATATCGTTTTATATTTAAAAAATCCGCGACTCATTTTACGCGACTCAGAGCTCAAAAAATTACGTTCGTTTGGCCTCAGCCTAAGACGCCCCCGGAGCTTGAGTAGTTCATACAAACGAAATACCAAAATAATTTCTAAATCAAACATATCCTAAAGGTAGTGAGTATTTATTCCGATTGGATTACAGAATATCTAGGTTCCCAAATATATATTAAATAAGAACATTGTTATAAACATGAAATATGAGGAAAATAAGTTTTCTATATAAATTTTAAATTCCTCATATCTCGTCTTCAAATCAGTGTCCTTTCAAAATGTATGTTCGGGAACCTAGATATTCTGTAATCCATTCACTACCTTGAATGTTTGATTTACAAATTATTTTGGTATTTCGTTTGTATGAACTACGCATGCTTCGTGGACCTCTTAAGAAATGATCTGATGGGCAATTCCCGTAATTTTAAGAACGTTTGCATTCTGATCACAATATGACAAAAACACCTCTGAATTACCTACATTCTTGCAATTAACATTGATTGTCACCGACATGACATTACGACTAGATTTTGAACTTCATTATTAATTAAGTACGGGAATTGGCCTTCAGGTTCCACAACTTCAATTCGTAATTTAAAAAGAATCACAACACCTGATTTAAAACTCATCATAATCCTCTTGCCCTTATCCCAATTTATTTAGGATCGGCGCCGGCGCAACATGTCTTTTTCTTCCATACTTGTCTAATAGTCTTCATCTCGGTATTCACCCCCTTTCTAGCCATACTACCTTTCACACAGTCCATCCATCGTGTCTTTGGTCTTCCCCTACTCTTATAGCCATCGATATTCATACTCAAAACTTTCCTCACAACATCTCTCTTTCAAAACTACCGTCTCCTAAAGTTACAGACACTGGTACCCAAATGTCACCTCAAGTGTCTGTACATATGGTATCGATGGGCGTGACCACCAGCAACCAACCGCTGACTGCGAGAACTACCAGCTTTTCTGGTGACGCCCTAAACGGTAACAATTTTACTCTATTTATGCTACAGACCGTTCAAATTTTACCTCTGATTTTGATCATTGTCAAAATCACAGTGATCTTTATTGTCAATGCAATAAGGTTGCTTTTGGGTTGCTTCCATTGACAAATCTGCCAAAATCACAGTGATCTTTATGTTCGTTGCGATAAAGCTGCTATTGGGTTGCTGCTGTCAGAGATGTCAGAGGTAAAATAACTGTGAACGGTCTGTACAAGCCTTTAAGCCTGCCATAACTTGTAGCAAAAATAAAAATCCCACCGTCTAAAAATTGTTTAGATTGTTGCATCTGTTGCTTTAATTTTATATGGCACCGGTAGGTAACTTGCATCATGTAAATGGGGCTTTAGGAAAAGAATATTGATTTTATACAAATCCTTGTTTTCAATTGATGTCATGACCATTTATAACAATATCAACTTTATATGAGTGAAAATAAAGTTGATTTCAGAATAACTAGTACTATTGACAAAGACGTTAAAATCTAAGTTGTAGCGCAAACTGAACTTTATGAGTGGATTGTAAACACGGAATAGAAAAACTAGTGGAAGTGGCCACGCAGCTATCTGGCGCGTGCCACAATTATGCGGAAAAATATGTAAAATAATAACAACCTTCGTCAGTTAATTTAATTAATTTTGTATGAACAACAAATTCAACTTTGACGAAAAGCTTATTTTTTATTCATACAAAATTAACACTTATTACAACGTTTGAAGGTTGTTATTATTTTACATTTTTTCCGCATAATTGTGATACACGCTGGATAGCTACGAGGGCACTTCCACTTGTTTTTTCTGCCGCTGGTTCTCGCTGGGCTTCCATTATGTAGATGAGGGTCTCATCTGGTGGGGGTGGACCGCCAGGATACGGTGAAGAAAGCGGCGTTGTTATATCAACGTCGTGGCGTGCCTGCAGATACAATACAATAGTCACTCACAGGGGCCTGCATACACGCGCCCCAACCACCACCAGCCTATAAGACGACCATGATGACGGGCCAGTATTAACTGGTCACGGTATTGCTTCCAAGGGAGGGGGTCGATGCGCCATGACCGCTAGCCACACCCCCTAACGGTCGGTCCCTCTCGGCTTGCCGAGGCCAGTCCGTGGATGGGAGTCCATCCATCATTACATACGAGTAATATCGAGAAGAGAGATAAGAAGTTTTAAATCAAGATCTGCCATAAGTACCATCTGCCTGCACAAAGCAATTGAGAAAATGAGTCTAGTATTTGAAGATACCACATGGTATCGGGTCTTGGCTACTACCGGTGTCCGGCACCGATATCGTATCGGACAATCTGAAAACGCTCTTAGTATTTCCACGTTGCATCTACCAGTTTTATAAGTTTTGTTCATCTACCAGTTTTGTTAAGTACTCAACGAAATCGAAGCTACTAAGGCAGTTGTCCCACCGCTGGCGAGGAAGTGACTATCTATCGGCTATTTTCTCGCTCATGAAACGTACAATAGATATACATTCCGTGTAAACAAAAGAGATGCATACCTATATTAATAGTTGATCGCTGACTGTGAACACCGCGCGCGAGTACTCGTTTGTCGCAGCGACAAGAGCTATCAAAGCCCGCTTGGCGGGCAGAGCACGCGCTTAGAGACTCACATTTGGTACATACGCATACCAGCGAGTAATCGCTTGTCGCCGTTATTCACTTATTGCTCGTTGCTGGCCAACTCGTTTCGAGTTTCAAGCTCTACTCGCTTCATGCTCATCGCTGGCGATGGCACAAGTGCCTTACGGTTTATAATGTTGATAATTTTGTCATCAGAAACTGAAACGCAAATGACTCCCTTGAAGGCGACTAGTATAGTATCGGCGAGCATCAACACTTCCATCATTGGAGAAAAAGAGGAAGTTTTTATGTCAGGTAAAATGCATTTTTCTATTTATCTCTCTCTCTCTGTGTCTAGATCTAAACCTAAATCGTCGCAGAAAGCGATAATTCTGGTGTACAATAAAAATAACGTAAAATCACGCCTCCTTGTTTCCCCGAAGGGTTAGGCATAGGTGTATCTATAGTACACCCACATTTCGCCAGTTATGTTTAAGTCCCATGTAATAGGGGGCGAGCCTATTGCCATCAACCGGGCACTAATACAGACTCCGGACTGCTACTGAGAAATTCCAGATAACACTTTACCTGGGGGCCGATTCTACTAATTTGCAACGTTACACGTTCAATTATGTTTCAACAACAGTTCAGTTTCGATCGCCGTTCGATAGTTACCAAAAAAGTCATTCTACTATTCTTTAAGCAAAATGGAAACTAAACTTAAACCGAATCGTAACGGGAACGTAACAGCTGGTAACCTGTGTGACCAACATTCCAAATAGTATGTTTTAATAATACCACAGAAAAAAAAGTTGGATCTAATAATATTACTAAATGCCAATAAGTGCTACTAAAAGTATTTTTAATACAAAAACATATCTAGACCATACTTATATTTTTAGCCTGTATATTTTTTTGTAACATTTCAACATTATAAATAATAAAAACTCAGAAGAACGTTTCGTTTTCAGCCCCAGCTTGCGAAATCTGTGAAACGAAACGTTTCAATATGTCAAAAAGATAATGATGCGACTAAACGTCACGCTCATGTTCGGTTTTGTTAGCAGAATATCTTTTGAGATTGTTTCGATCGATCGGTGATTGAACTGAAACGTAACCGCAGTTGGATCGTTTTTGCATTAGAGGAATGCGACAACGCTCGAAAGCCGTGGTTCAGCTGCCATTCAGTTGCGATGTTTTAACAATTTTGTTAGTAGAATCGTCCCCCTGATCCAGGAATCGAACCCAGGACCTCGTGCTTAGCAATAACGCTTACGACTACTAGAACAACGAGGCAGTCGTAACAAATACATTCTGGTGTACAATAAAGTATACATAAATTACTACTATGTTCAGTTCGAATTGATTTTAAGCTGACAATTCCAACTCCAACATGTCTTAAAACGAGCATCAAGACTCGGTTAAGTCGCTTATAGACAACGCGAGGTATTGAGTATTTCAAGTACGATGCTATACTGGATGACTTTTTTTACCGTCTTGAAAAAATAGGGTATAATAGGTGAACGGAGTAGAAGCCTATGGCATACCTAGCTTTTTCTTTTTTTAATTAATAATATAAATTCAAATCATGCACACTACACACCCTGCGTAGTGCGTGTGATTTGAATTTCGATAGTATCGATCTATAAAGTTTTTTCAAAATTTATGTTTTTCTATTGTTCTAGTTTATTTCAAATGTATACGGTAGTGTTTATTGATAGAGCAATTTCAGTCTAAGCTATTGAAAAACATTTAAAAAAAAAACTAGATATGGCATAGATTCCGTTCACCTATTGTACCCTATTCTTTCCAAGACGGTAAAAAAATCATCCATATAGGTTGACTGGTAATTTGTTACCGATACTAAAACACATAATAGAACTCATGATAACAAACATCCTTTACTATGGCACCAAACCTGAAATCGCGAAAAAAAAAAATTGTTGTTCCTTACATTTTGACGGGTTATGCAAACTTGAATGTATGGGAGGACAGCTGAATTTTTTTCGTGAATTAGAATTTGGTCCCAAAGTAAAAGTTGTTTGTTATCATGAGTACCTACTATCATGTCTGTGTTTAAGAATCGGTCACTAATTACCACTCACCCTATATAATATATGATTTCTGAACGCGGCATTCATCAATAACGCAACGTTTTAAGGCTCCCGCAGACAGGCGCGACGCGAGTCTTGCAGTACAATTACTGTGAAAACTTTATGGACTATACTTATTGTTCTACCACAATCTCGTCGCACCGTCGTCTCGGGCCTGCCTGAGGGAGTTTATATAAAAAAATCGTTTAGGTAATCAAATCAAATCGTTAATTTGCATAACACAGGTAATCTTTCAAATTCGGCATTGATTTTGTTATAGAATGTGTTCTATCGTCTAACGATGTGGAAAGGGAGAATTTGGCTGTACAGACATGCTCGGCTAACCCGAATCTTGTATTTACAGGTAGGTCCATTTCTGATTTCTGATAAATCGCCCTTAGTTACCTTAACAGGTAAAGCACCGGAAACTTGTGACGTCAATCAGTCAATAAATTGTTTTGAAATCTTGAATAAACAAACCATACTACAAAAACAACTGCACGTGTCGATCGATCTGGTTAAGTTACGCTTGCCGCGGTTGGTCCGTGGATGCCTCGGGAAGCACGTTAGGTCCCGGCTGTCACTCATAGATCTTTGACAGTCGTTACGGGTCGTAAGAAGCCCGAAAGTCTGACAATAGGAGAATCCAAGGGGTATCGTATTACCCAGTTACTGGGTTGTGGATGTCAGATAGGCAGTCGCTCCATGTAAAATTCAGCTGCATCCGGCTAGACTGGAAGCCGATCCCAACATAGTTGGGAAAAGGCGGGCAGATGATGATGACTCGTGTTACGAGAGTTATAGGTTAGCTTTTGACCGCGGCTTTGGCCGCGTGGATGCTGAAAAAATATCCCAGTGGAATATACTACCGGTATTAAAAGTACCCTATGTCACAGATTAATACAGATGGGACACTCCGCAGTGTAGGTATGAAACTACAAGTACGCGGCGGGCCTATCTCACTGGGTCAATTCAGTACGACTGCCACGTTCAGAAGGTATAAGAGTTACGCGTTAGAAAGAGAAGAAACTTGTAGGTGAATATAACTGTAGAGTGTAGGTAATAAGCATTGTGCGACCTGAATTGCTCTTTATTATATTAGTAGCTTTTTATTTAAATGATTTTGCGGAGTGTCCTATCTGTATTAATCTGTGCCTATGTGTTAATCCAGGTATACGATTTAGTAATACATTGTTTTCATATAACTCGAGTGATTTACGCGGTGCATGCCAGTAAAGCTTCTAGTCGGCATGATTTTTTTCGACAAAACCTTAATAAATTATACATTAAAACCTTTCTCATGACGTACTCCATCCATTGGTGAAAACCGTATGAAAATCCGTTCGGTAGTTTTTGAGTTTATCGCGTTCAGACTGACAGACAGACGCGGCGGGAGGACTTAGTTTAGCTAAAATTATGCCGGTCACGCCCTAATAACAAATAACTTTTGACCGAGTGGACCAATTTTAATAAAATAAAGACTAAATGCTACTTCAAGATTTGAACTATAATTACATTTCCAAAAGAGGAGACACAATTTTTTTTTAATTGTTTGTGTATTTTAAAATCAACCCCTATTTTATCTCCTTATGGTATGATTTTTCAAAAACTCTGAAACACATTTTAGGACTGATTCCTAAAATGTGTTTCAGAGTTTTTGAATTGTTATAGTAAGCTATATATTTAATTGTATAAGCGATAGAAATAATTTTAGAACTCTGTATATTTTCCACTCACAGTTTACAAAATACTTGAATGTATTACCTAATTAGTTATTTTAATGATTTTTGTTTTACATCTTGGCAACACTGACTTTGCTCACCACCCCGTTACACCCTCCCACCAACGGTTTTAAGCGCGAGCGCAACGGGCAAGAGAATCGAGTCAGTCTCGCTGCGAAAGTCGAGTCGAATAGACGAAAACCAAGTAACAGTTACACGAGTGCATAAATCCGTAATTGTGGTATAAATGCTGTTTGGGATAAATTAAGGTATTATAACTCAATATCGGCCAGGATGTCGCTTATTGCAAAATAGCCCGTGAATCCTCGAATATTATAAAACAAAGTCCCCCGCCACGTATGTCTGTATGTTCGCGATGATTTCAAAAACTACTGAACGGATTTTATTGCAGTTTTTATCAATAGATATAATGATTCAATAGGAAGGTTTATATTATACGTATAGTTTTCCTACATCCACACGGGCGAAGCCGCGGGCAAAATCTAGTAAGTAATAATTATTAATTAATAAAATAAAATTTCTATTAATAATTATTAATTATAATTATTAATAGAAATTTAAGCGAAGTGAGTGGCGTTCCAATGGAGCTTGATGGTCGCCATTTGAGACGCCATTCACCCAAGCGGAGCTTTGCCGGGTGCCAGCACAAACTGTGCGTCTTGTCGCTGCATCTAGTTGCAGAGCTTTCGTTTGTGTCTGCGATTTGTCGTTACGAATGACGTCGTGGAGGAAGCGATCATTTTCTTTGGGTATTCGAGAGAGACGGTTGTATGGTTCATAGTGAGAGTGAATTGGAGGCTCTAGTTGTCTTAGTGCTTATCATGTACACACGTGCACCTTCGTCAGCACTCACAGCAAGATTGTCGCAAGCGACTGTTGTCGAGTATGTGCGTGCACAGTGCGACTTTATATTCTGTCGTTGCGACTTTGCAAGTCGACGCCAAGTAAAAAAGCAAAGCAAGTAAAGTGGCTTTGCATTAAATATGTGAAATGGTCGGCCGCAGCCTGTCATCGCGTCTAGTCGATGGTGAGGGAGGTGTCGTAGTCACATTTCGCATACTGTGAGCCATGTCTTAGTTAGAAAAGAAACTCTTACTGAAGATGAAGGCGACAAAATTAATGAATGAAACTTTTGTTTGTCCTTATGTTTCTTTCATTGCCCAAAATCTTTTTTTTTTCAGGCCCAAGGATAGTATGCATATCGTCTCAAGAGCTGTCTAATAAAAATATTCCTGTATTATATGCAGGTAATAGAATTATATTTGTGTTTTATCTGAATATGGTACCTACAAAACAGAGACTAATGACGGTATTAGTCTAATTGAAATTCTCTTATATATTGTATATATATTATAGATATACTGACTGATATATCAACGCACAGCCTAAACCGCTGGACCTAGAGAATTGAAATTTTGCACATAGATAGATACCTTATACAGCGTAGGCATCCACTAAGACTGCCCACAGAGGGACTGACAGCAGCAACCGCACGCAGTCGATATATTCAATTGCATGCAGTTGTACATTTGATTTAGTTGTACGTTTGTATCTTAGTGTAGAATTTAGCCAGAGCCTCTTCTGATTTCATGAGGCATAGCAGTTCGGACGAGTTTAGTTGCTGTATGTTACGATATCATAAGATATCTGTTTCTTTTTTAATGCACAGTTAATACTTGATTAGAGATATAAATACTTGTTACGGCCGCAATTATGTTTTGATCAACGTACAACCTAATACTGACTTGCAAATTGCAAAAATCGTAAGAAAATTTGAATTTCGCGGGATACCCTGACGCTTCCTCCTTAAGTTAGTGTAATCCTAAATGTCAAGATTTCATGAAATAGTCTAATATAACTAAACGCCTTACAACACACACCGTTTGGGACTTGCCGAATACATAACATAATACTCATTAACTACATCATACACAAGCACACGTTACACCCACTCATAACACCACATAACACCAATCTCGCTTAACATCCACCACACTGATTCATCTGTTGTTAATATTTTTTATTTTGCTTGCTGCATGCATACCTTCTTTGCATTGTACTCAATTTATGCTTATTGAATGAGAGAGCGCCTTGACTTCCATAATACAAGTGTTACTTAGTTTGGAAGTCAAGAGTTCCTTTTCTTGTACATTCATAATATGCAATAAACTTTTTTTTATAGTCATTCATTAGGATTATATTAACTTGTGAGAGTTATATTTGATGAATTTAATGAGTATAATTCTATAAATACAGATTTGTTACGGTCGCGAATCATTTTCAGATCAGCATACAGTCTGATACTGACTTGCAAATTGCAAAAAACGTAAGAAAATTTGAATTTCGCGGGCTACCTGCCTTAAATTTATAGCCATAGTTATTAAGCTTCAGTACTATTTTTTCACTAAAATTTCTTGTTTTGGTCTAGGAAGCAATTTAGCTCTTACTTCAAGCTCAAAATCTGTAGAAAGCAATGCATCGGCAGCTGTGGTTAATGCAATGGCTCAAAGAAGCAATGCAGTCACATCTTCAGCTGTGGTTGATGCAATGGCACAAAGAAGCAATGCAGTTACATCTTCAGCTGTGGTTGATGCAATGGCTCAAAGAAGCAATGCAGATGCATCTTCAGCTGTGGTTGATGCAATAGCTCAAAGAAGGAATGCTGCTGTGGTTGATACAATGGCTCGAGGAAGCAATGCAGCTTCAGCTGTGGTTGATGCAATGGCGCAAAGAAGCAATGCAGTTGCATCTTCAGTTGTGGTTGATGCAATGGCTCGAGGAAGCAATGCAACTGCAGCTGTGATTGATGCTGTGGCTCATGGAAGCAATGCAGATGCAACTTTGGTCGATGCAATGGCTCAAGAAAGTGAAACAACTATGGCTGCAGCTGTAGGAAATATTGCACCTATGGATTCAAAAGCTAGCAATGCGATTGTACTTTCAAAGACTGTATGCAGCAATGATACTGTTTATTCAAAATGTTTCTGCAACACTGGTGACGCTGGTTTGAGCAGGCCTTGTGAAGTAATTTCGTGTGGTAAGATAAAGATTTTTTATTCTAATTTAGACCCTTTTTTACGTAAATGCTCACTCACTAGTATATATACTCATTAGTATATTCGTTATAAAAACTTAAGCGACGACTGCTCTGCTAAGACGAAAGCGATTAATGCTACTGGTTAGAATATAATACAGGGTTGTGTTATGGCCGATTCTTAGAATTTACGGACCGTTATTGGTTAAAATTAAGACTCTTGTATCATGAAGCAAAGACCTCATAGTTTTGCATAGTAGACCCTCCCATATGGAAGTAGCTATCACAGGTACCATTAACATACGAATCTATTTATATATGCCCAGTTCGGCAACAAAAAATGCTACCATTGGTAAGTATTGTTTTCCTTTATAGGAACCGAGCATTAGTCCACTCGCTGTTGTCTTACAGTGTGATCGCAGCTTAACACAAGTATAATATGATAACATAATGTCGTTATTCTAGTTTTTTGCTTTAGTTATGTCCGAGATATATGTATGTTTAAATTAAATACAAAAAAAAATCTGTAGCTCTACTAGAAACAACTGAATGTAGGCTTACACAGATAGGCCTAAAATACTATGCAAAGTTTATTTGCCAAACAATGAATTATTTAAATTTACTTACTGGAAACTAAGGAATACTTTTTATAAAGCCGAATTAACATTACAACATTAATTGCGTGCTTCATATAAATAATTTCACGAAACTAGTATCAATAACAGCGCAACTTGTGTCGTCGTGAATTCTCCAGTAACACCGAAATCATAGGCCCGTCAGCGTCAAAGTTTTATTTTGCAATGTGTAAATATTATTGTACAAATGTGCTTTCGCGACATTAGTTTCACATCACATTTGACAGTGAAATTTGTTGCGCGACAGTACTTTTATCAAATTGCGCTTGGTACGGAAGTCTTTTGATGTCATCAAATGAATGAATGAAATTAGAAGTTTACACGTGAATTTTTTTATGAAATTAATGTCATGAAACTAAATTTATGCCACTAATTTCGTAATGTAATTACGGCTTATATAACATAGGACGCAAACCCAGCAAACGTTTGGATGATTTGAGTGTCACAATTTGTTTCTACAACAAGATGGAAACAACACAACCAAAGTTATAACTAAATTCTGATTTTGCAATTTGGAAAATGTTGGTATTTTAAATTAAATACATGAAAGTTTAGCTGGCATGATTGACACTATACTGATTTACAAACTGATTATTACAATGATCATAAATGAGAAAGAGCTATTATATAGGATTATCTTTGTTGAAAACAAAATTAAACATCCATAAAGTAACAAGAAACTATTATATTAGGTTGGGGAAAAAGTCTTTTCGCATTATAGTATGTATGAACTTGTAATAAAATCTCTTGGGCTATACTATTTGTATCTGGCTGGTTTTGGTATCATTGAATGTTTAAATTTTAAAGAACATAATTCCAAATTCAAATTAGTAAAATGTGTGATTTTCATTTGTTTTTCGTACCGTCAAGATGAGTGAATCTAATGAAGAAATTCGATACATTTTAAAATTTTACTACAAAAAAGGTAAAAATGCAACGCAAGCCGCGAAAAAATTTGCGATGTTTATGGACCTAGTGTAGTGTCTGTGAGAGTAGCACAAATTTGGTTTAAGCGTTTTCAATCCGGAAATTTTGATGTCAAAGATGCACGTCGCTCTGGTCGCCCTATTACGGATAAAATGGATGCCATTTTTGAAAAAGTGGAGCAAGATCGGCATATCAGTAGTTACGACGTAGCTGAAGAACTGGAAATTGACCACAAAACAGATTTGGCGCATTTGAAAAAAACTGGGTACACAAAAAAGCTCGACATTTGGGTACCTCACGAGCTCACTGAAAGAAACCTAATGAACCGTGTACTCATTTGTGATTCTTTATTACGACGTAATGAAACCGAACCATTTTTGAAGAAGCTGATAACTGGTGATGAAAAGTGGATCACGTATGACAAGAACGTGCGAAAAAGGTCGTGGTCAAAGGCCGGTCAGGCTTCACAGACTGCGGCGAAACCCGGGTTAACTCGCAACAAGGTGATGCTGTGTGTGTGGTGGGATTGGAAGGGCATTATTCATTATGAGCTGTTACCACCAGGCAGGACCATCGATTCTGAACTCTACTGCGAACAACTGATGAGATTAAAGCAAGAAGTTGAGAGAAAGCGCCCGGAATTAATCAACAGAAGGGGTGTGGTTTTTCATCATGATAACGATAACGCTAGACCTCACACATCTTTAGCCACTCAGCAAAAATTAAGAGAGTTTGGCTGGGAGGTGTTAATGCATCCGCTGTATAGTCCTGACGTTGCACCTTCAGATTTCCACCTGTTTCGGTCTCTTCAGAATTCTTTAGGCAGTGTCAGGTTAACATCACGAGAGGACTGCCAAAACCACTTGTCGCGGTATTTTAACCAGAAGTCCCCAAATTTCTATAGCAATGGGATCATGTCCCTACCTACAAGATGGCAAAAAGTTATCGAACAAAGTGGTACCTACATACTTTAGTTAAATGTAAATAAACTATATTAAAAAATGTTTTGAATTTTCTTAAAAAATGCGAAGAAACTTTTTCCCCAACCTATTATATCAAAGATCAAAAACTGTCTTGTTAAAAATGTCGTTTTCAAAATTTAAACATGATTTATTCAAAACAGGCACTGGCCCGAATACGGCCGTCTACAATTTCACCAGATCGACTTCAGCACGAGGACTGGATTCCTATTATGAAACAGGTAAAATGCAATGGAAGAAAGAATGATAAAAATAATAATTAAGTATACCTACGCAAATGGGACTATAAAAATTAATATTGACAACGTAGCGGAAAAGAAGATTGTTTTGCCTGTATACCTGTATTACTCTTTGGAGGAGCTCGTGGCTAAGTAATAACAGCCGCACGGGTCAATCCATCAGGTTAAGCTACGATTGCCGGGGTTGGTCTGTGGATGGGTGACCATCTTTTCATACCGAGACTCCTCAGTGCCTCGGAAAGCACGTTAAGCCGTTGGTCCCGGCTGTCATTCCAGCGTCTTTGACAGTCGTTACGGGTCGTCAGAAGCCCGAAAGTCTGACAACCAGTCTTACCAAGGGGTATCGTATTACCTAGTTAAACTGGGTTGTGGAGGTCAGATAGGCAGTCGCTCCATGTAAAATACTGGTATTCAGCTGCATCCGGTTAGACTGGAAGCCGACCCCAACATAGTTGGGAAAAGGCTAGGCAGATTGATTGACCTGTATTACTCTTTGATGACTGTAGTACATTTTGAACGACTATCCTGTTTCAGTACATGGTTTTCTTAGATTATTGTAATTTCCAAAGAAAAAATTCAATGATCCCCATCGTTGAATTTTTTTCTTCGAATTATCTCTGTCGTCCTCGTAATGTTTTATTATTATTTATTATTATAGAAATATTACTGAACAATTTGATCAAAAAGGCATTAATTGGCAACGTCGGGTCTCATCATACACGTTCAACTGTTATATCGGATAGTAGCATCAGTAAGTAAACATAATAATTTATGTGAATCGATTGACTGACAGGTATAATCTGTGCTTATTATTTTTTAGATCCTACTATCCTATCCTACTAATATTATTAATGCGAAAGTTTGTGAGGAGGGATGGATGTTTGTTACTCTTTCACGCAAAAAACTACTGAACGGATTTTGATGAAATTTGGCACACAGATAGTTTATAACCTGGATTAACACATAGAATACTTTTATTCCCATATTCCTACGGGTTCGAGAATTACGCGGGTGAAACCACGGGGTGCTGCTAGTAATCTATAAGAAAATATTATTTTAACCAAGCTTTATCATATTCAAGTTTTGTGAAACAACAGTGACCTATTCTGGAAAACCTCACCGTGAAACCTTAGGTGAAGTGAGCTGTCAATAGTGTCCCCCTAGCATCAGGTGGAATAACAGCTCACATCAACTTCACTTTACTTAAGTTTTCTCAGGGAGATTTTTACAAAATAGACCAGCTGAAATGTCCGAATTATCACAAATTGGGTTGCCTAGTCCACACATTATAGTGACGTATATATTATACAAGTTGTAACTTAAGGCGAAAGCGTCAGTGTAGCTGACGAAATTCCTAATGTTTTTTTTTTGCAATTTACAAGACGGTATTAGGTTGTTTGTAGATTTGAATATGATTCGCGACCGTAACAAATCTGTATTTATAGAATTACAATCATTAAAATCATCAATACAATTCTCTAAGTTCGTAGTACTCTATTGAATGACTATTTCATGAAATCTTGACATTTGAGGTCTTTTTTAACTTATGAAATTGTATTACTGATTCTAATGATTATTATTCCGTAAATATATTATTGTTACGGTCGCGAATTTTATTTGAATCAACATAAAACCTAATACTGACCTGAAAATTGCAAAAAACGTAAGAATATTTAAATTTCGCGGGCTACCTTAGCGCTTCCCCCTTAAGAGGATTGTGAAGCTGTAAATTTTCATACAAAAAGAGATAACGTTTTTCTCCCCGTAAACATAATCTAATTTTCATAATTTTTGGAAATGTTGTAGGTATAATAAAAAACTAGGTCCGTATGTTTTTATTATAAAGAAATATTGCATACGATATAAGTTATTAGCATCTAAATATCTATATTTTTGACATAAAAACAGCCTCGATCATTTTTATTTTTTTAAATTAAATTAAATTGAATTACTAAAAACGAAAAACGTACAGATCTAGATTAAAGTATACTAATTGTAATGAGATCAAAACTGTCTCATTTTGTAAAAGTTTAGGGGAGTAAAAACGTTATCGCCCGAATCAATATTTATGTAAATAATTGTATGAAATGTAGGTAATTGCCTCCAAAAATCGCGGCGCGGTTCGGCACTTCACAATCCTCTTAAATAATCATTGTACTCATCATTATGAACAACATTTACTACGGAACCTATACTGAAATCGCGGAAAAAAAATCTGTTGTGCCCTACATTTTGACGAGTTATACGAACATAAATGTAGGGAACAACTGATGTTTTGTGGCGATTTCAGGTTTGGTCCCATAGTGACCCGTTAAGAGGTATGCATTATTTAAGTTATACCTTGTAGATAATATAATTCTTGAGCGTCAAGAGATTAATATGTCATCGTAATAAGGTACAAATTGGAATGATTGACGCGCGTTCATGAAATGCAGCATCATTACCTATAATAATATTTTCAGGAAGCAAACATAAAATGATCCGCGTGACTACCAGCACTAATACCGACATCGGAATCCTAGAAACCAAGTCTATAGGACCAACTGCCTCAGACATGAGGAAACTAAGCAGTGTTAACAAGACGGATGCTGAGATACAGTACATTAAACAAGGAGAGAAAACAGGTGAGTGCTGTACTTCTTCATTCTTGAGTTTTTAAGCCAGATTTCCATGACATCATCAGAAGGCCAATTTCTGTAGGTGAAAACTTTCAAAACGTTGCAGCAATCTCATTTCATCGACAATAAGGAGTTTATTAATAAACGTTGCTTAAAGTGAAGTAAGGATTAGTGACCGTTTAGAGTCTACATTTTTAGAGTTTCGTACCTCAAAAGGATATAGACGGAACCCTTATACAGGGTTATTGGTAAAACACCAACAACCTCTTAAGGGGTCATTGTACTCATCATTATGAACAACTTTTACTATGGGACCAAACCTGAAATCTCGAAAAAATATATATAAACATCCGAATTGATAATCCCCTCCTTTTGGAAGTCGGTTAAAAACAGTCAAACAGTACACGACCAACCTCGGCAAGCGTGGCTTAACCTGATGGATCGACCCGTGCGGCTTTTATTACTTAGCCACGAGCTTCTCAGCTTTTATAAACACAAACAAGTTTTTATAACCGTTATTTAAAGTAGTAAAAAAATAAATTAAAATGAAGGGGAGAAATATATCATATATGTATATCTCCAATAATACCAATATAAATACGTAATTATACTAGACGACGTATGTACTAGACAGTAGGTATATACGTTGGAAACACGATTTGATAAAGTTGGCTTGATAGAATAAATTCCCCAAGTCACCTCTTTTCGAGTATTTTTTTCCTCTTTTCCCTACTCTTTTATATAAATAAGTAAATTGATATCGTCTGCTTACTGGTAAAACATGATAAATGCATTTTTTTACTAAATCGAGTTAAAAATGCAGTTACGTGTAATATTTTACGCGCTATCTACTGGTAAAACCGAATACATGCAATGTCCAATGGTTGCAGAGATATTGAATTTGTAAAAGTGATATCTTCTTACATTTTGAAAAAAATATACCAGAATAACATAATAAATAACCTTATGGCTTAAATTCGTTTCAGTTTATACAGCTAAAAAACAATAAATACGGTTATTTTTTTACATTTTATAATTTAAATAGTAAAAAATGGTAAGAGCTATTCTGAGAAAAATTCATAAACGCATTGATTATTATGAACCTTATAATTTTTTTGCTTTTGAAGCTTTTAAAGCTTTTGAAATCATTGAATTCAGAAGATATTTCATGTATATTAAGTACAGGTAAAACATGTTAAATGCTGCCCCCTTTCGATCTTAATTTAATTTTATACAGTTTTTACTAAGACCAATATTATATAAGAGTTAATCTTAAAAGAAGAGTAGTTAGTGCAACATTTTGCTTTAACATTTTTTTATTTAATGAGTTTGAAATAGGTCACACTAAAACTTAAACTTTGAAAAGCCATTTACTCCAATTGACACTAATTGCACATATTACTTTTTACCCGTAAGCAGACGATATTATGATTATTACGTTCATAGGTGACTGGAGATACACGATAGTTTTTTTATTTTTATTTAAGAGCAATATGATGAAAATAGCAACAAAAACATTGAAAACGTGGTTATTTTTACACGTAAAGTTACTCGTACTCTTTTACACGTAAGGAAAAAAAAAGGCAAAATCTCGGTGCGCCTTGTCCAGTCCACGCAATGAAAAATACGGCCATTTATGTGACATGTTTTGATACTCAGAAACATATCAAAACCTATAGGGTACTTCCCGTTGATATAGAATCATGAAATTCGGCAAGAAGCAAGGTCTCACAGCACAAGTAAAGGAAAAATCCTAAAACTGTTAATTTGTAGTTTTATCACATTTTTTCTCGATAACAGACTTACCTACATTTGCAGTGGAGAATTGACCGTGACGTATATCGATGTATGGGAGAACATGTTTTTCTATAAAGAACTTGTTTTTCTATGTTAACATTGTTTTTGATATAAATATCATCCCAACTACGGAACTGTTCAGCCGCTGTTCTGACAGCTGTTCTGCTGGGGAGTTTGTTGCGCCACTTCTTCTCCCCAGCTAAAGCCCTAGGAAGTGGTGACGGGCGGCGGACGTTTTAGGGGATTGTCTTAAGTAATTTTGACGTTCGAAAAGTGCTGATTTTCCGCCTAGTTTAAATAAATAAATTTTGATTTAGATTTTTTTTTCTTTTAAACGTCACCTAACTTTAAGCCACGTTTATAAATAAGGCTTCAATGTCTAAAAACTTGGCGAAAACGTAGGTATTATTAGAGGCGTTTTTTTACAGATTGAGACCGAGTTTAAAATGCAAACGAAAGTACTTAAAAATACAGGAATTTTCCCTCAGATCTTCGGTTTCATTGACACTTTCTTTTTAATTTACTTCACTTTTTGATATTTTATTGTCAAAGTGCTCATTGTTGTAGCTCTCGACGTTGAATCATCCTGGAATTTCTTCCATAATATTTATTTTGACTATACTCGGTTCAAACGCTCGTGGCACGCGGGGCTATTAAACATGGGGGCAGAGTAGCGCATATTGCGCGCTCCCTTACACTTATGAGTCCTATGGGCGGGAGTGGTCATGTTACCACTTTCTTATCGATAGTGTTTATCTTACCTTTTATGCGTTATATAAAATAATACATAATTTAATGATTAAAATCAGTTTAATAATAAAATAAAAAATGCATAACAAAATTACAGCTAGACTTTTAATAAACGCGTTTCATTTACTTAATTCACAATAACTTACATGTCAATATTCGTACTGTCTATCAGTTTAGAGGTGGTTAAGCTAGAGGCAGTTCATCAGTTAGCTGGTGATATGGGTTTCTGGTAGATCATCATGACTTTAAAAAAGCAAAACTTTATCGTGCCATAAAGTCTTTACCCAAATTCAAAACAAATATTATTATTATTATGCATACTCGTAAATAGTTTGTACGTCAGTAATAAATAACACTTCCTTTACGAATGTTCGTAAAAGTTAAATATAAATAGCTTATTATTCTGAGGTAACCCCTCTGCACGCCATGTCATGTGACATGTCATAAATACGTGTTTTTGCGTAATCCATTTTGTTTGTCTTTTTTTTTATTTGAAATGGTTTTGCTCTTGACTCTAGCCTAGGTCGGAGGCGACAGAGAGAAAGTCGATGATGGAGTGAGCTTACCCAAAAGAAACCTGTTCACTCTCACTTTGAAGAGATTAGGGTTGTATGCGTTCAGAAACACAGTCGCAGGTAGAGAGTTCCACTCTTTTGCTGTGCGCATTATACATTTGGAAACGCTTAGTGCGAATTGGTAGAATAACAACGAGGTAGGGATGGTAACTTGCAGTGCGTCTAGATGTCCGATAGTAGAACGGGGCCAGTGGAATGAGGTCGTGGAGTTCATGAGCTCACTCACCGATGTACTATCTGTAGAAGACCGACAAGCAGGCAACCTTGCGGCGGTAAGCCAAGCTGTGAACCTAACCTAGCATCCACCAGTTTTACGTCGCCAATGAGTCTCTTATTTAAGTACGCCAAGGGAACAGATTTAAAAGGACGTTTGCAGATCTATCGTATGTATGTCGGAGCCAACAGCTTTATAAAATTAGCCGTTTAGTTGACACCTAGCCTTTGGAAGTAGCACTCGCCAGCTGGTACCGCGAGTCACGCTCGCTCGGCTCACGCGCAGTTGCTCACAGTTCTAACCTAACCTAACCCATTTGGTCGGGGTGCGCTCGCACGCGGTTAATCACAGTTTCAACCTAACCTATAATCGGATATCATTCAGGCCGCTAATTGAACGGCGCCGTTCAGTAAGATTAGGCTAGACTAACTGAAAGGTTTATTATGGCAGTTGCAAATGGCAGGGTTAAATTTTGAGTAACAAAGTTGTATGATGCTTCTTTATCCTTAAGTTTGATACTAGATCACTTTTAGAATTTAAAAGTATAAAACGATGTGTTCATCTGCAAACCCATTACCTTATCATTAACGATACCTTGAGTCACAGAGTATATAGAGGTAAAACTCCAAAATGAACGTGCAATTATACCTATTTTGGTAGGGTTGGCAAAGGAGGATAAAATTAAATAAACAAAACGTTAATCATCTTTATGATGTATGTATATGTGTATGTATGTATATTTGTGTGAGTTTGGCGACAATGGTTCCTATAATAATTTTGTTGCATTGCACTTCTACTGTTTTTTCTGTTCCGTGAGCTAGCACAGCGCGGTTGTATGAAGCTTTCACTCGGTATACTCAGTACTTGAGTGCCATGTCTGTGTCAATGATTTTATTTGGATCCTTCAATATTGATCTAGTCTAGACCCAAATAAAACCATTGATCACTAGCAACGTACCGTGTCGCGTAATTACTTTTTTTCGAACGCTTACTAAGACACTTTTTTTGTATACCCAGAATGATATATTATATTTATTTTGCAGACATTCGTTGCCAATATATCGGGTGGCACGAAATACTCGGTTGATAGATCGACTCAACTTGATTTATAGTTTTTCTTCATAGCCAGCGACATCGAATCAACAAAATGGGGGACCTTAACCGCCACATTAGACTCTAGTTTAGCGTCACCTTACGGTACAAATATCTACCAGTATTGTGACTCGGCCCCTGGCCTTGAAATAATTACCTACAGCCGCGCAGTACGTAAACATGCGATAGGGCTGTCCGACTACAGTATTTTAATTTCATCCTACCTACCACCATCATCTACTTGAGTGTCTTTCTAGTTTTGTGATTGTAAATATATATTTTATATAAAAAATAATCTGCTGTCGTCGAAGGTTACCAAACTCCAATCCTTACAAACTTCAACACCTACTTACTCAACCAAAATGCAAGAAACAGCTGGCGAGTAATTATACGTATATTATCTTTTTTCAGCTTATTAACGTCCCCATTAAATTTTAATTCAGTGCATCTTTTTCTTTCTGTTTCATTAAGAAAAGGTCAGACGATAAACGTTAGTTTAAGAAAAAACGATGATTTTTTTCACATAAAAAAACAAATTTCGACTCCTTTACAAACCCCCCGCACCCCCCTTTCACCTTTCCACCCCTGCCCAACCCCACTACACTAAGTAAGTATTTGAAAAAACAACGAAATATTTCCCGTTTCTTTAATATTTTTCGGTTTTATTGGAAAAAAATATGAAATATGTACCTACTAGCAAATTTTCTTGAAACTTTCGAATAAAACAGAAAAAACAACGGAATTCGAAAGAAACGGGAATTTTCCCTGTTTTTTCATCACTAGTCTTATCATATTAAGATACTCCATAGACAACGATTTAGACGTGATTAAAAACTTGGCTACTAAAAATACGTCAGGCGCTGACTAATTTGACAGGACTAAACTAATATTTATCTTCAGTCCTTTTCTTAATGAAATAGAAAGAAAAAGAGCGCTGAACTTAAAATGTGTTTAGTTTGTGAATAAGGGAATCGGCGCCATCATCAACCATCTCATCGCGTACTACAAAACCTTACTTATAAAGTAAATTATAATGTACTTAGATCTTACTACGTAGGTACCTACCATTTATTGCTCTTACAATCATTTCATAACGGTATTTCGTCTAACTCAATAATATATGTAAGTAGCTAAGTATATACTCGTAAGTAAGTAATAGCGTAGCTTAGGAAACTACCTACTAGATATTTTAACGTGAGCGTTGGTAGGTCACTCGTGTGTCATTTTTTCACCCTATCCACTTATTTATTTATTAATCTAGGTATTTTACTCGGTCGGAATACCTACCTATTAAAAAAGAAACAAATTACGTACGTAGAAGGTATATAAAAACTTGTTTATAGTCTTACCTTTCGGAGTTTCCAGGTAATATAAAAAATGTTATCTCTGGGTGCGTTATTAACGAATTCAAACAACCAAAAACAACACAATAGTCTATTATCGCTCTTTGCCATATTAATGTAAGTACTTGTACTTATTCCAATGAATATTTGTCACAAACCGCACGCTTACTGCTTACAAAATCATCACACCGTTCGTTCGTCACTGCGGCGCATTCGCGACTGTTTGCCGACTTAGTGCAGACCAAACTCGAGGCGCCTAGGTATGACTCGCGTTCCGACCGTTTCTATGAAGATAAATTACTGTACATATTTGTACCGTGGTCACGTTAAGGCGCTCCCTCACCGGAGCATACGCCTGTATTGTAAAGGCGGAGACTGCCTTGCAATTCGATGAACAATACCAAAGAAAGAATATTTGGGTAGGCCATATAAATTACTTAAAATGCCAGACCATGATTAAAACATTTTAAGTATTTTTGACTGTCTTTATAAAACGAAATACACGAGAACAAGCAGCCGTGCACACAGCGCTGCACGGTGGTCCAAGCGCCCTACAAGCGCGGTCAAAAATACCTTACTTTATTAAATGAGATTTTTCTGAAGGGTGATTAATCATTAGCTGTAGGTACTGGATGATATTTTACGGTAAAGATAAAGATTATAATTTATTTGTGTTTCAACACAATTGCAAAAAGAATGAAGTTCTTACATGTTTTACCTGTCGAGTCGTACAATTTTTTTTTTTTACATAGCAAGTTATCGTAGTCGTACAGACGCCAGCACATCAAGCTACTACAACCTGTCAAATTTCTTTAATAGATTTTCAACTTTATCGCAAAAGTATTAGGTTCAATGTTGATTGGAAAAATTTGAAAGTTTCGGGTAGCTTGACCTGCTGGCGTCTGTACATTCATCTTTATATTTTCAGTCAAATTTATTTTATAGCATGCATATAATATATATATTATGATGCCATAGCGCAGCAGCAATGTTACCAATCCAGGATATGTCGTTACCAAGGCATCTAGGTTAAGTTCAGGGGCCAGTTTGTAAGCGGCAGAACTCAGCTTTTTACTTAAGAATTCAACGTGTGCATTCCAATTCAATTTGGCATCTATCATCACACCAAGAAATTTTATGTCATCCAATTTATTTAATACTGTGCCATTGTACAGAGCTTTAATGACATTATCAGTCTGTAACGGTAAACCAAAAATCAAAATCAAAAGTAATTTATTCAAACTAGGCTGAGAATCAGCACTTTTCGAACGTAAAAATTACATAAGACAGTCCACCAAAACGCCCACCCTTCACCAATACTTTAGCTGAGAAGAAAAAGTGGCGCAACAAACTCCCCAGCAGCACAGCTGTCTGTTCAGTTAGAAAAACTTTATTCTATACGCAACACAAAACATTAAATTAAATTATTTGTCAGTCAGCTAGAACACGCCAATAGCGCCGATTCTCTTGTTCAATAACTAAATTAAAATAAAGAACCGCCATATTTTACTAACAGGCAGCGCGAGAAAAGGATGGCTATAGCTATGAACTAAGTTAGAGATGCCAAACTAGTTTACTTACGCCTTGCGCTTCACCGTTTTTTTTTAACCGACTTCAAAAAGGAGGAGGTTCTCAATTCGTCTGTACGTTTTTTTTTTTTTTTTTGTATGTTTGTTACGCGATTACTCAAAGACGGACCGATTTGGAAAATTCTTTTTTGTTTGAAAGGGTATACTTCCGAGGTGGTCCCATATAAATTTTATTAACTTTTCTTGGGGAGTTTTTGAGTTAGCTTCAATAATGCGTATATTTCCCACATATTTTATGTGGATGATGTGATGATGTTTTAATAACTTCCTATCACTGTTATTTACATTTACATGGCTATATCTACAATTATTGTGCTCAATTATGTATTCGAATTTGTGTGGGGTAGGTTCCACAACTAAAAAGTGAAAAATAAAAACTTTTTAGCAAAAAATAAAACCGACTTCCAAAACAAAACACTACAAAGTGAAAAATAACTTTAATTTCCGAAGTCGGTGGCAGAAAACGAGAATACAAAACCAAAGACACCGACTACCGAAATTAAAGTTATTTTTCACTTTGTAGTGTTTTGTTTTGGAAGTCGGTTTTATTTTTTGCTAAAAAGTTTTTTATTCTACATGTTTTTACTTGTCGTCTGAATTTGTGTGGAAATATTAGTTCAACTAAATTTGACAGCTCTAATTTACGTCCGTCTCTTTCTTGTTTTATTAGAGAGAAAAAGTTGGCAATAGCCTCAATTAAGTTTAGTTTGTGTACAACAGAATCGGCACCAATATGCCAACAAAATGTTGGGATCACAGTACGTCCACGCCACTGTTCATATGGTTAAAAACAAATAATTTTTATTTTGACACAAAATAAAAAAAAAACATCGGACGTAGCCTACTACTACGTACGATATTTTGCTGTATAATTTAAAAAAGATGGTTAGGCCACGTAAACACGGCGTTGATACCTCTATCAACGCCGTGATTACGTGGCCTAACTTAACCCTCTTTGTTTCTTAACTTCAGGATATGATCGTGGCCATAGTATATCCATGTCCATGGTGAGCCTGATTACCACTGAGGCCCCTACGCAAACTGAAGAATTTGACAAATTCGAAGGTGAGTTTGGTTTCATTATATTTGTTTACCGTATTTATTGTCTCTCAAGCAAAGAACAGTAACACCAAACAATATAATTATAATAGTATGGAAAAGAAAACTTATTCCCATATTAACACTGACCACGTGAGGCAAAGCTTCATCATTTTGCTGGCCTTGTGTTCCATGTTACTTGGGGTCGGCGCAACACGTTTTGTTCTTCCGTTCTCTCCTGTCAATCGTCACGCTATCGTTCAAGACGCACACCGTAGACTTAGGACATAGGATATCTATAGCAGAGTGGCAAAAGTGCATTGACAATATTTATTTTAATAAAATTGTTAGATTTTTTTCTATGTAAATCGGAAATTTCATAGATAAAGACCTGATATTCACGTCACGACATTCACGTTGATACAATCTCTCATATAATCCTCCCGTTTGAGGCCTGATTCCAAAAATACAAGCCCTGGCTTAGTTTGGGTATCAGTTTCAGTACTGTGAAGGCCTGAAGGACCTTCACTTACTTGGGATCGTTTAATTAAGAGATAACTTAGGTAGATCTCTAATACCGCGGTCCCACGGCCCGTTTTCTCACAGGCCAGAGCGCGCCAGGCCAGTTTGTCAGGCCATGGGAACAGTCGGCCCGCGGTGGCCTGTTGTCGCCGTCCAATCGAACGTATGGGATGATCCGTGGGAATGCTGGGCATGGGCCACGACAGGCCTCGACAGGTACGGGCCGTCGTAGGCCTCGAAGCAGGTGATGAGGTGTAAGACTGCGGCATAATATATTTGAAAAACATCTTTTTTATATTTAACTATTCAGCTCGACCCTACGCTGTGTCAGTCAAATTAAACATGAAGGTGTGCTAATATGCACTCACATATACTACGATCGCCCTGTTTAAACGCCGTCGTCAACCAAAACTGATGCATAAGACATTGACGGTCCTCATAGGAGCAAACAATATGATGTGTTAATTCACATCAGCCCAGAAGGAGGTGAAATAGATAAAACCTCAAACAACAATGGCTTAAACTTCATGGTACTTTATGGAGTCGGAGGAAGGGAAAGTCAGAACTGTATAAGATTTATCACTCCAAACACATAAACTTACTCCAAGGTAAAAATCTCAAAAAAAAAGACAACTAACAAAATCAAACAGCTACCAAAATTCGCATCGAAAAAAAGATGATTAACCGTTTTTTCATATTATCCGCTAATTACACATGGGATGAAATTCATCCCATTTTTTTATTTAAGTAGCGGTTCGTGAGAGTAAAGTCATCCCACGCAAATCTGCTTTTGGTTTGAATTGAAAATGAAACCAAGTCATACTTTGAAACGAAACGTACATAATTATAAAGCCCTACTCACTAGCATTCTAAGAAACATTCAACGGTCACAAAATTCCAAGAAGCTACGATGCAAATCGGTTTTGTTTACAAGATTACCGCGGGTGGGGCGCTCAACGGTTTTCCTCGCGCGCGGGTGAGCACAGCGGTTACATATGTATAAAGTTTAGTATTAAAAGAATAAGATTTAATAATTTGTATGATTAATTAGCTAAATGTTGTACTCGTGCTCTTCCAAATTTCAATTTGAATATGTAACTTGTGGATAACTTAGTTAGTGGCGCACTGATATACCTAGATTATAAACTATTGGTAACCATGTATAGTGTGTAATTGATGGTTCTCCTTAATAAATAAAATAAAATTAAACACATAATGTCATTATATCCCAATTATTCTTACTAGTAGTCCATATTGACTGAAGTATTGGTCCTTATTTGAACAAATGCCTCAAATAAACATGTAAATACACACACGATTCCATCACGCTATACATTTTCCGCCCTTGCATTTTATAAGGGGCGTTTGGTGATTTTTCACGGCATTTATTCCAAAAGCTTTTTTACAAAGTGTGTGTAATGACATGAAAGCATTCCGCTTTTATGAGAAATAACACGCTTATGTGACGCTTATTTTTCATTGCCGTGTCGCGAAAATTGACGATGTTTCATAAAATTTTTAGTGGTTTTTAGAGTCAGTCTAATTTTTATGCACTACTTGAAAAACATGTTGAACACAGTCATCCATGATTTTTTTGCTTTCTGACTTCATATACAGGGATTTTTTTTTATCAGTAGCCAAATTTTCACAGGGTGTTCTACCCATGAATATAAACAAATCTTTGTATGGGACCAACTTTGAAATCACAAAAAAAAACTGCTGTTTCATACATTTTTGTCGAGTAGGTATTGAACTTTTGTATGAAAAAGCAGATTTTTTCCATGATTTCATATTTGGTCCCATAGTAGAAGTTGTTCATCAAAAAAGTTGTTTAAAGTCGTTTATGATTAGAACAGCCTGTGGAAATTTGGCTACTGATAACAAAAATTGCCCTGTATAGTTACGGTCAAAGATCGATAATGTTAAGACATTTTCAAACAAATTCCCATAATAGCGGGCGCATGTCACCTTTTCTAACTATCATTTCTATTCAAAACTAGCTGACCCGAAAAATGTTGTCCTGTCAAAATTTCAATAATTCATACAAAATTCCCATAGAAAATGCACTTTCAGTTTTCCTGAATTTCCCAATTTTCCCGACAACCTTTCAAATATGTTCTTTCATACAAACCTTGTCCTGACAGTTACAAACACAACCAAAAAGAATTATCCAATTTGGTGCAGTCGTTCGGAAGTTATGCGCGTACATACATTTCGGCGATTCATTTTTATATATCTAGCTAAAGGACCTTAAGTCTATTTTTATTTCTACAGACAATATTTGTCAAAAAATATCACAATATAATAGCTTAATAAACCTTCATAATCATAATTTTTTCTACAACGATACACTATTTACTTTTTATACACGGTCGATTTTAATATCTAATTTCGGGTACCTATAGACATCTTTAATGAGCTCTACTGAATAATTTATAAAATGTGACTTAAGGGTTCTTTAGCTTTCACCTACAGATATATATAGATAGATGTTGGTAATGACGTAGTTGGAAATATAAAAAGGTGCACGTGAAAACTAACCTTAAGGTGCTTAATATATGATATTTATTCGTTGACTGTACCTGCTGTACAACTGCAAAGCTTCATTTAAACGGTGCAAGTTTCTGGAACGTTCAAGTGCAAAAATCGCGTGCTATAAAGCACGTTCAATTTTATTGGATTCAAAAATAATAATTGAATGCAAGTGTTGCCATTCAATAAAATTGCTTGCATCTTACACCAAGGCAATAAAATTGCAAGGCGATTATTGCATGCAAGTTTTGCCTCGTATTGCGCTGCCAAATATTTCATTCAATTTTATTGAATGTCTTGTTTCGTCCGCTCATGTTTCATTGATAGAAAAATTTCATGCCAGAATTAAATGCAATTCTATTGTACGTCTCTTAAAACAGATTACACCTGTACCAGTTTTGAACGGCAACTAGCTTGCCCGTATCGTGCAACAATATTGTGCGTGTGGTTTACACGGTGCCAGTTAAGTGCCTTTCAATTTTATGGTATGTCACAGTCACAGGCAATAAACTTGCACCGATTAAATGGAGCTTAGTGGCTAGTTCATGTCACTGACTCTTTTGAAAGCATAATTAAGTCCGTCAGTTTTTGTATGAGATGATTACGATCAAATCGTCGTTCGATAATACAAAAAGTGATTTTATAAAGGTTTGATTTTTTCCTTTGAAATTAGGTACTCTATCAAGCGAGCTTTCCTGATAAGCCCATAAGAACGCGACTCCGTGAAGCGGTACAACTCGGTTGTGTATTAGCACGATAAAGCCCCATTTACACGGTGCAAGTGAAATTGAAGCAAAAAAATTACTTGCATCGTCTAAATACTGTATAGACAGAACAAGTTTTATTTTTGCTTTAACTTATGGTATGCCACAGGAAATTTCTTTGCGTCATGTTTACCGCAAATGAACGTATTGTCTTTTCTTTCAATTTAATCACACCGTGTAAATCAGTCTTTAGTATCTTATTGCTAAACTAAAAGAAACTTCTAGTATCAACCCCACACAAGAGCGCCTCAATGATGACGTCATACTGCGGTCTTGCCGCAGCCATCCAAGTGCCGGGAATGTCAGCGATGGCTGTTGTAAAGAACGGAAGCGTGGTCACGTACTCCAGAAAGAGTGGTTAGTATTAACTATATATAAAATAAGATTAAGCCTTTAAATAAATCTTTTTACAGTCCGCTCAACCGATTTTGACTTCTATTTCGTAGGCATAAGGATGGCATTAAAAACAAAAACGTGGTTACAAAACCAATTTTTTACTGCTGCTGTCATTTGTCATGCCACCAACGCAATATAAGTCAAAATCGGTTGATCGGACTGTAAAACAGGTTTATTTAAATGTCGAATCTATTTCAAATGGAGTATACCGGGCCTGTTTCACACGGGTGCAATCTACTGGCATGGCGTCATGTGAAAACACATTTCTCTATTAGTATTAGTCCATACTTCTCTATTAGTCGTCATCTGGGTAGTCACTCCCTTTCTAGCCATATCATCTTTCACACAGTCCATCCATCGTTTCTTTAATCTTCCTCTACTCTTGTAGCCATCGACATTCATACTCAAAACTTTCCTCACAACATTTTCCTCATTCCTCCGCATCACATACTATGACAACCGATTTCCGCACAACTTTCAGTCACCGGTGCAACTTTCAGACTTCCTCCACACAACCCTCTTAGCATTATCATCTCAGCTGCATGCAATTGCCTTTCATTCTGATCCATACAAGATAGCAGGTCTAACCATTGTTTTATACAGGGTTATTGGTAAAAAACCAGCAACCTCTTAAGGGGTCATTGTACTCATCATTATGAACAACTTTTACTATGGGAGCAAACCTGAAATCGCGAAAAACAATCAGCTGTTCAGTACATTTATGTTCGCATAATTCGTCAAAATGTACTGAACAGCTGTTTATTTTTTTTTTACAGTCATACATATAAAATATCTATATTCAGTTATAGAAAGAGGACACGCAAGCTCGCAGAAAATGAAAGGAGTAGAGGAAGGCCTTTGGGCAGGAGTGGAACAGAGTAGTCTAGTAAAACAAAAAAACAGTGTAGTGGGAAAAAATCATGAAATATAGGAGAAAAAGAACGCCATGAAATATTTTATTATTTTTCCAGTCGCACCTCTCTGCTCCAGTAATATAATATGCTGTGATATGGAAACTAACACAAACTACAAACCAGGTCCAGGTAAGTTAATTTGTATCTGTGGTATGCGTTCATTTCACTAGAACTTAACTTTAATTTCCATTTTATAACCACATGACATAACATAAGATCACTCATGTATTCCTCGAAGAATGGGAACGTTACTTTTACTTCGGGATCTGTATATATACGTACTACTAAATGATAATCCAACTCGCGTTGCACTCTTTGTTGTGTCTTATATATCTTTAAAACAAACGCATCTATCCTCACTCAGGGGCAGGTCGTCTCGCTGACGTCTTCCTAGAA
Organism: Dicycla oo; assembly: GCA_948252095.1. Taxonomy (NCBI): domain Eukaryota; kingdom Metazoa; phylum Arthropoda; class Insecta; order Lepidoptera; family Noctuidae; genus Dicycla; species Dicycla oo. The sequence goes on along the minus strand of OX411714.1, from coordinate 8,706,625 downwards.
CCAAAGCTATGCCTTTTAACCAAAGTGACCGTACGAATGTCAAAATACCGCCAGCCAGATCTTTTTAGATCGGGGTCTGAATGGAACCTCTACATGAGCTACGCCCACCCTTGATTAAAAGGATTGACGCAGATAAGACTTTTATTCATAACATGACGTTCCTACAGTACACCCACATTTCCCCAGTTATGTTTAAGTTCTATGTAATAAGGGACGAGTCAATTGCCATCAACCGGGCATAACAAATGTAGACTCGGGTTGCTAAAAAAAAAAAAGAAAAAAAAATCCTGATAGAAAAATCCAATAACACTTTGCCCGACCGCTAACTTGAAAATCGAACCGAGGGCCTCATTGGTTATTTTATTTTGCGAGAATGTAGCCGTCAATCGGGTGCAGTCCTGATTCTAGGCTTCTACTGAGGAAATTGGAAAATTATGGAAAAGCCTAAATACACTTTGCCTGACCTGAAGTCCGATTCCCGTATTTAATTAATGTTCTTTACTCACAACCTCAATCTCATCTCAATAACAAACAATGTCAAAGATTGTGACCGTTCTTAAAATATACAAGGGGCAATCCCTCTGGGGTTCGAACCACAGCGTTTGTGAGTACTAGTTCTGCGAATCAATCATATTATATCTTCACCTATGAAATTCCCGTTTTACATAGAAAAAAATCAATAATTTTGTTTTTAAGTACTATTGTCGATGCATTTTTGCCATTTTAATGAAAGTTCGTTGATGCCTCTGCTATAGATATCCTGGGAAAGGGAATCGATAAATTCTTTGAAGGCGTTTTTCACCACCTCGTTGGATTTGAATATTTTCCCCGGGGCTCACTGTTGAGATCAAAATTTCCAGAACGGAAGCGATGAAACCAAAAACGCACCCTGTGTTCACTTGAGGTATCTTCTCCATACACATCGTTAATATTGCGTGCTGTCTTTGTTGCGTGAGTGCCACGACTGAACTCGTATTCCAAAATAACACGCAATTCAGATTTTTCCATGGTTACAGATATATCGATATCAAAGAAAAATCGAACGGCGGGAAAACAAATGAACAACTGATTTCTTTTTTTAAATGTCATACTATATTATTAAATAAATTTGAATTTGGAATTCTAAATATAATGAAAGATCTTCACACTAGCCGGTATCAAAAATCGGCAATTTCATAGGAATTTGGTCCCATAGTAAAAGTTTTTTGTTACCATGAGTACAATCATTTGTCGGTCAGTAATTACCAGTCACCCTTGTATGTAGGTATATACTTCTATAATCGTAACCCACTGGTGTCTCGAGAAAAGCTAGCTCGTAGCGGTTGAGTAGCTACGGCGTAGCTTGCATAAGCTACGCCGTAAGTGTTTTTCTTTATTTTTTATTTTTTTTTTCCTTTTTATTCTTAACCACTTACATATTAAAGTTTAAAAATATGTTTTTCTCTGTAACGAACTACCCTCTCACTAGGAGCCGGGCGTTGATAGCTGCGCCACAGTTACTAACTTTTGCAGTTATCATCGTTTAACTATTTTTATGATTGTATCTGTTTTTGTTCCAAAATAAACGATTATTATTATTTTTATTATTATTATTATTAAATGTTTGTTCTGAACAGTTACGGAGGATCTCGCGCAAACTTCCATGGTACAGACTACGGAGAAGTCTCTGGAGGTGAACATTTTCAGGAACTGTTCGAGTAAGCCAGTGAACTCAAAGGCCGAGCTGCAAAACAGTAATTCTTACTTCTTCTTTACAAAGCAGCGCCAGAGTACCCCGCGAAATTCACATTATCTTTTTTTTAATTTGCAAGTCAGTATTAAGTCGTATGTTGATTATAGTATGATTTGCGATCGTAAAAATATATGTTTTTACAGAATAACAATCAGTAGAATCAGTAATATGACTCCTTAAGTTAGTATAATCCTCAAAATAATTTGAAGGTTTCATGAAATAGTCATTCAATAGGATTACCTGGTCTTAAAGAGTTGTATTGATCACTTTAATTAATATAATTATGTAAATACATAATTGTTACGGTGAGGAGCGCGTGGCTAAGTAATAACAGCCACACGGGTTGATCCATCAGGTTAAGCTACGCTTGCCGGGGTTGGTCTGTAGATGGGTGACCATCTTTACATACCGAGACTCCTCCGTGCCTCGGAAAGCACGTTAAGCCGTTGGTCCCGGGTGTCATTCGTGGATCTTTGGCAGTCGTTACGGGTCGTCAGAAGCCCGAAAGTCTGACAACCAGTTTTACCAAGGGGTATCATATTACCCAGTAACTGGGTTGTGGAGGTCAGATAGGCAGTCGCTCCATGTAAAATACTGGAATTCAGCTGCATCCGGTTAGACTGGAAGCCGACCCCAACATAGTTGGGAAAAGGCTAGGCAGATTGATTGACATAATTGTTACGGTCGCGAATCATATTTTAATCAACATACAACCTAATACTGACTTAAAAACTGGCCAAGAATTTATCCCAAGAACAAACTTAACATTGTAATTGAAAAGCATGTTCTCCCATACATCGCTATATGTATGTCACGGTCAATTCTCCAACTACAATATTAAGTTTGTAATCACAAAAAAAATATGTGATAAAACTACAAATTAACAATTTTCGGATTTTTCCTTTAATTGTGCTGTGAGACCTTGCTTCTTGCCAAATTTCATGATTCTAGGTCAAGGGGAAGTATATTATATTATACTACGCAATAGGTTTTAATTCCCTTGTGAAATCGCAAAATATGCGAAAACATGCGACATAAACGGTCTTTTAATTGCGTTGACTTACAAGTTTGATTTTTTCCCAGCTGAAAGAGACCATAAATTTTAACTTGATATCTTTACGCATTCCTGAGGAAAAGGGTCTTGACACACAGACAGACGGACAAATAAGTGATCCTATAAGGGTTCCTCTTTCCTTTTGAGGTACGGAACCCTAAAAATTGCAATTTTTAGGGTTACGTACCTCAAAAACGTAAGAAAATTTGAAGTTCCCGAGCTATCCTGGCGCATTCGCCTTAACACCGCATGCTCTAAGTAGCTTTGAAGATTTAACTTTTTGACTGTTAATAATTGAAGCCCACCCACGTTTTCGGTGGTGCTGAAGATGCAACTTTAATCACGTTTTCTACTACCTTACATAGAAAACAATTACTTTAGATAGATGGTTGGGTCTCATTAAATACTAGGCGATATCGCGGCAGACTAAAGGCCTATTCAAACCTAAGCGGTATTCGCTGCCGCTGTGGGTAGAGGTACATACCGCGCAGGTTACGCTTAGGTATTTAGTATCAAGTTCCGCGGCTAGAGGGGTACAGATGAATGAACACGGTACGGTACGGAACGGTAGAGAAAACCGCTTAGGTTTGAATAGGCCTTAAGACCAAGATGGAGGGACGATCTTTACTCCTACAGAAAGGAGTGGCCCGCAATAAGAGCAAAAATACACATGCCTGTAGCTGGTACAAAACTGTGCAATTAGATGGCATACCGGGTGCCATAGCAACTTCTGATTGGTCAATGTCACAATGGCATGCCAGTTACTTGCATAGTTTTATATCAGCTACAGACATGACATGTGTATTTTGTCCTAACAAAGGACAGAGGAAATGGGAGAGGGTATATACGATACGGGCCATATTTAAATTTAGAATCTTAAATAATTTACATTAATTGCCACTTACTCAAGTATCGACTTTAGCATTATGTAGTCTAAAATTATTTTTCAGTGATGAAAGGTCCTTAAATAAACTTTGGTTGCAATGGCATTTGTATAATGAGTCTGTTATTCCTAAACTTCATAGATATCAACAGCCAGTTATTTAGCCTATCCCGCCTAATCGGTAAAAGGAGGACGAATTCCAACATCGACTCAAAAAATGGATCGATGGCCGAAAAATGGATAAATGAATACCCTCCTGAGGACACAAGTTTGTATTTTAAGTTACTTACTATGTCAAGCAAATAAAATAACGATTTCTTCAAGGGGATGGGTAACAGTATCCCTCTTTTTTGAAATAACGGCAAACTTCGAGCGCTTTCTCAGCTAAGCATGACGATTCAGAGAAAATTACTTTAGACTGATCAATGTAGCCGTTATTCGGAAGTTCCTTATAATTTTTAGGGTTCCGTTCCAAAATGGTAAAAAGGAACCCTAATGGTGCGGCTCAGTCTGTCTGTCTGTCTGTCACAGCTGGATATCTCGAGAACTACTAATGCTAACAACTTGAATTTTGGAATAGTTTTAGATGACATTTGCCCAACTATTTTGCAAATAACAAAGATTTTTTTTACAACAGGGACTGAAAGAGGCCTTAAAAATTCAAAATGGGGCTACTAGGGCATGTGGGGTATCATATGAGCACATTTTCAAACATTTTTTTTTTTATTAGGCCGAACAGTTGTCGACTTTTGATAATAAATGTAAAAATAAATACCTTTCCCCCCCTCTTATCTCCGAAGTTTGCACAGAGAAAAATCTGAAATTATTCTATGTTATAGAAGTTTATGTAAAGATTACAGAAAAAATAAAACGATGTCTCTAAATAGCACACTGTTTTATAGTACGGAACCCTCGGTGCGCGAGTCCGACTCGCTCTTGGCCGGTTTTATTTTATTATCATTTTATTGTTTTTTTTTTTTAATACAGAGTTTATAAAAATCTTAACTTAATAACTATGCCCCACAAAACTGTTTCCACGGATTGTCTGTGGGAATGGAAGGATAATGTGCGGACTCTTAGTTTAGTTTCTACGAGTATCCAGTAGTGAACAATTATAAATTGTTATTCTCGAATGATGTACCATTCGCCGATGATAAGAGACTATCTTAAATGAGTATCATCAACGTTTTGCCGATGATAAGAGGCTTATATCAATAATCTAATTTCACAGCTATTTGTTTTCTAAGTTGTTGTTTTATCAATTTTTAGGGTTCCGTAGCTCAAAAGGAAAAACGGAACCCTTTCAGGATCACTCGTGTGTCTGTCTGTCCGTCTGTCACAGCCAATTTGCGCCGAATCTAATTGACCGATTAAGTAGAAATTTATTACACATATGAATTTCTGTGACCCAAACCCGGACGTGTAACGTAAATAAATTAATTTTGAATATCGGGGTCAATTTTAGGGGGCAAATAAGAAAATAATAAAAAAGCTTTGCTAATTGTACCGTGTGGCACATCAAATGAAAGGGCTTACTGTGAGGATCTCGAATATATATATATTTTTTTTTTATACTTTTAAAATAAATTGTTTTAAAGTTATTTAAGAAAGGAGATGAAAATTGACCATTCCTCCTTTATCTCCGAAACTACTGAGCCTAAATTTTTGAAAAAAAAAAATACAGAAAATAGTTGTATACCTATAGATTACAGGAAATCTTATAAGAAGTCTATGGTCTCAACATGGTGAATCTCTCAATATTGTGCATACAAACTTACATTTGCAGTTGTAATGTATGGGAGAACATGTTTTTCAACTACAGTGTTAAGTTTGTTCTTGGGATAACTTCATCCCAACTACGGAACCCTTCATTGTGCGTAGTATTTTTTGCCTACCCTCACCATCCGCGGGACAGCTAGAAATAACATTCATCCAACGATAGACACACGACACTGTAGAAACAGTGCAAACACACACAAACACTCTTAGTGCTTGTACAACATCAGCCGGTTTCTATACGGTATGGCACGGCGTCGGTTTGGCTCAGTTCCGATTCAGTTGGTTCACAAGTTCATACCTGGTTTGTAGCCAATGGTCGGCTACCGGCCCCTTACGTATATTTACCGCTGTCCACTCATCCAGTCCGCACGTCAGTGCAATAAGCCTGCTCAATTCTACGCAGAAAAAAAAAATATAATAGGTTGGGGAAAAAGTTTCTTCGCATTTTTTAAGAAAATTCAAAACATTTTTTAATATAGTTTATTTACATTTAACTATAGTATGTAGGTACCATTTTGTTCGATAACTTTTTGCCATCTTGTAGGTAGGGACATGATCCCATTGCTATAGAAATTTTGGGACTTCTGGTCAAAATACCGCGACAAGTGGTTTTGGCAGTCCTCTCGTGATGTTAACCTGACACTGCCTAAAGAATTCTGAAGAGACCAAAACAGGTGGAAATCTGAAGGTGCAAGGTCAGGACTATACGGCGGATGCATTAACACCTCCCAGCCAAACTCTCTTAATTTTTGCTGAGTGGCTAAAGATGTGTGAGGTCTAGCGTTATCATGATGAAAAACCACACCCCTTCTGTTGATTAATTCCGGCCGCTTTCTCTCAACTTGCTTTAATCTCATCAGTTGTTAAGCACAGCACACGAAACATATATCAGACAACCTGCATGCTGTGCTTTGGGGGTGGTTAGACTCTGATAGGCGGGGGTTATCGTCGTCTTTTGCGAATTAAACCAGTACAAGTATTCACAATTATAATAAAAAGGCACGTATACACAATTCAGAAACACAAAATACACATAAAAACACAATGATAATACTTACGGCAATACCTTCGTAACACTAATTATTGCAATAATACTGACACTACAGACACGCGACTATACAGGGCTCTATTGAGCATGTCACTTGAGATGCTTTGACGTTAGATGCTTTGACTAACTTGCTCGATACAATTTATGAACTATTTTGGAACTAACTCACAATCCTAGGGGAGGCATATTATATTACTTTGTCTCTATAGCTACCGTAGCGGGTATACCTCACCCAAGTACGACTACGACACCAATATATGTGGTTTTAACAGTAACCACGCCCCTATTTTCTCGTGCAAGTCACGACCTGTCGACTTTTCTGTGCCAGGGATAAACCCGTATGCAGTTTTGTATTGATTCCCTGCGTTCAAGTCACAACGTGTTTATTTCCGACGGACAAGCATAGTCTTGTGGAATGTTTATTATTTTACATGATGTTAAGTACTTTCTTAAGTTACTAGTACATTCTTAAGCTACTTATAACTAATACGAGTATCAAACGGAGCTAGGAGTATGGTGCTTCTCCTACATTCCACCCCCTGTAAGAGGGTCAACCGCTTTACATCCATTTCCGTGGGAAGCACAATAATCTTTGCTACTGGTCGACGCAGGACCCCGTTTGCTGTCTTAACATCTACAACACGGACGATTCCGTCGTTACCGTGATACACAGATTGTATTACACCTTTTGTCCACGCACTTCGTTCTCTATTGTTGTCAACGATCACTACCACATCACTAACGCGCACATTGGGTCCACTTTTTGTCCATTTCTCACGACGTTGCAGAGTCGGGAGATACTCCCGCAGCCAGCGGCGCCAGAACATGTCGGCGAGCGCATTCACCCGCCGCCACTGCCGGCGGGAGTCGACGTCCTCGTAGCTGCTCGGCGCAAACGGTGTACTCCCGGACGCCGTGCCCAGGAGCAGATGGTTCGGCGTCAGGACCTCAGGCTGCTCGTGATCGTTGTACACATAGCTCAGCGGCCGGCTGTTTATTATTAGCTCTGCCTCGGTGAGGAGGGTGTAAAGGACCTCCTCACAAGGGGCCCGCTCCTTGAGCGTGCTTTTCAGTGCATTCTTCACAGACCTGACCAGGCGTTCCCAGCAGCCGCCCATGTGTGGCGCTGAGGGGGGATTAAAGTGCCACTCGATGCCTCGGTTGGTGGCCTCATCCCTCAATTTATCCTGATCCAGGTCTTTCAGGGCTGCTCGTAACTCGGTGTTGGCCCCGATGAAGTTGGTTCCCTGGTCGGAATACAGATGTGCAGGTTGCCCCCGGCGCGCTATCAGGCGCCTCAGGGCCAGTATCGCCGAGTCGGCGCTTAGTGTGGCGGCTAGTTCTCGTTGGACGCAGCTCCGACGTCGCTCTTCGTTTGCGACATCGCTCGACGAAAATCAGCGCGCGCGCCATAACGCGCTGCACGCGCTTCCATGCTGAGTAGCGCTTGTACTTCAGGAGGGGCCCGGCAGGGGCCACCGCAGTGTGGACTCGTTGGAAGCGCTCGAGGTCTGCCTTTGCCGTCTTAGGTTCGCGACACGCTGGCCACCGCTCCTGTGGACACAAAAACGAGGGGCCCGACAACCACGCTGCATGGTCATCAGGCCAAGACAATCTGGTAGCCCTTCCAGCTGGGTTGTCCGCCGTAGGGACCCAGCGCCAGTTGCCTCTGGCTGATAACCTGTCTATTTCGGCTAATCTTTCCCTCAATTCTGGCGACTTGGTTACCCACCCCCGTATGATAAAACCCCCGGAGGCGTGTATTCTGGCTACCTGCTCGATCAGGCTGTTGGCCTGCTCTACGGACCACGTGCTATCTAAATAGTCGTCCATATAGTGCTTATCTCTTATGGCCTCAACAGCTTCGGGGTGAACGTTAACCCACTCATTGGCGTTTTTATTAAGTATATATATTGCCGTGGTAGGTGAAGAGGCGGCGCCAAATATCATCGATGTCATGGCGTAGGTATCCGGTTCCCTACCATCGTTCGCGCCTCTCCACAAAAACAGCTGTGCGCCCTGATCTTGTGCCCTAATCTTAACTCGCAAAAACATATTAGCTATATCGCCTGAGAACGCTATGGGACCTACTCTAAATTTGATCAAAATACCTAATAAAGAATTTAATAGATCAGGTCCGGTCAGTAAGTTATCATTCAAACACGTACCTTGGGACGTAGCAGCCGCGTCGAAGACTAGGCGAAGCTTCCCTGGTTTGTTCGGGTTTACAACACCGAAATGTGGTAGGTACCAAACCGGTGAGCTATCTACCTCGCCTTCTACCTTGCGTGCATACCCTTCAGCTACTAGACGGTCTATCTGGTTCGCGTACGTCTCAGCGAAACGAGCGTCCTTACGCATCCGCCTCTCGATACCATATAACCTCTGCCGGGCCTGTCTGTAACTATCAGGCAACAGAATGTTGTCCTGTTTCCACAAAAGACCTACTTCCCTTTGCGTCTTATCAGGAGTGCGTTGACTCGTACTGTCTAACACCTGTACAGCCCGTTCTACGTCCTTATGTTTGCGGGTTACTTGAGAAATGCCTATCGATTCTAACTCAAACTGTGACTTTACTAAATCATGCAAATCTGGGAGGGAAACTGTTGTGCAGTTCACTGCTTCGGTGCTACTGGCGTTATCAAATGGTCCATGTATGACCCAACCTAACTTAGTAAGTGAGGCAACTGGCTTACCGGATCGTCCACGGCGGGTGTCCCCGCCGACGAGCAGCTCCCAGTTGTCCTGCCCGATCACCAGCAGCGGCTTGGCTCCCCTCATCTCTGTGCAACCCAAGTCGCGCAGGTGCGCGTTATAGTTGATCACTGAAGAGGTCACTGTTTGTGTAGGCAAGTTCAAGTTCACTAATGTCCGGCACTTGATATTATGGCACTGTCCATTGGGGCCCTTCACACATACTTGTACCACTCGCGAGGTAAGGTCCGACACAGCATGACCCGCGGTCTTTAACATTAGTGGCACACGTGGGCCCGATAGGTTTGTAGCGAGCGAACTGTCTATTAGCGATACTGTTGCCCCGTCGTCCAACAACGCATAACACTGGTCGTTGTCGCTATCTTTGTTACACACTGACACTGGCACTATCTTCAATAACGCTGTGGCTCGCCACTCTCCTATGTTTGTTACACATTCTGGTTTTGACCTGTCCTCGTGTAACAACACATGATGTTTGTAGTCGCACTTTTTGCACTTTTTCGCGCGACAAAACTGTTTCGTGTGTTTTGCTTTTAAGCAATTAAAGCACACTTTTTTCTTCTTGATCAGTTCCCAGCGTTCTTGTATATTCAGCTTCTTGAACTGGTCGCAATCTTCTATGACATGCTTGTCGTGGCACATCACGCATTCCTTCTGCTACTTCTGATACTCGTAGCTTCGTCGCTCTGTGTATTCACACGATGCGTCATCTGCGGCTTGTTGGTGACTGGGCGTGCCGCGTTTCCAGGTCGAGTCCGTCCGCTGGTCTGGTAGGTAGTATGAAGTAGAACGCGTCACGTGTATGAGGAACCGTGACAGCATTTCCAAGCTGGGTGAGATCCTCAAGTCCACCCTCTGTGAGTTATCCAGGCCCATCGCGAAGTCACCGTACTGTGCTCGTTGTACTGGTGTCAGCTTGCTTAGCAGCTCGCTTACTAGTTGAGGGTTATTCAGGTACCCATCTGCTCTGACGTTCTTTAGCAGCGACACACAGTTCCTTACCGTCGATGAGAATTTCCTTAATTCCTGGCCACTTTCAGACACTTTAGGTAAATCTCTCACCTTCTTTAGGGCATATTGAAGTATGACGGTTGGATGACCGTACTCTTCTTCTAATGCACGCATTATTTCAGTGACCGTAACTCTCTCGCTGACCGTAACAAGTCCTCCACTGCGATCTTCGCCTCCCCATGTAAAGAGGACTTCAGACGCGCTATATTCTCATGCGGCCTAAAGTTATATAATTCCGTAGTATCCCAGTACATATTTCTATATAATATCCAATCAGCTGGGTCACCGCTAAAATGTGGCAATTCGTAAGCCTGTCTGGGTACCGGGTGCGGGCGTGCCATGTTAGTGATCGCCTCCGCCAGCTTAGCGATCTTCCTATCTCTATCGCTTGACGATAGTCGCCGCCTTTCTACAGCGCCCACTCCGCTATTACCGTGTCGCTGTGTGACCGACTCGAGTGTCGATACTCGAGGTAAACTTGCGACCGGAGTGGTGAAGGCGGGATAATTGTCGGGCAAACGGAATCTAACCGCTTCAGTATGGGCTGGCGTATGCATAGGCCCCGCATTGCTCACTGGGTTCCTATACGGATGCGACACATTACTCTCGCTTAACGTAGCCGGCACACGGTACATATCAGGTTCAAGATTCACTCTACTTACATTTTGATCTTGAATCGTAGGTGCTTCATACGGCGCGCTGCCTTCAAGCGGCGCGTGCGACGTAGACGGCGCGCGAGACGCAGCCGCCGTAAACATCGCCGTGTCTGGTTGCGGCGCTTGGGGCGTTGTATTTACCCATTCTTCAACGCGGTGCGCCGTATCCACCTCTGAGTTTGAGTCCTCACTTTCTGCATTCGCCTCAATCTCCGCTATTTCCACCTCCATCCTTTTCTTAACCAGATTCTCCCTGATGTGCACCAAGTCACGCTCAGCTTCGTATTCGGCCTTTTTCCTCAAGAATTCGACGCCCTTGCGACTACTCTTGGACGAAACTCTGCTGCTCCGCGTCGACCTTGCGACTGTCTGCCTTGATACGCCCTCTGCCGGCTTTTCACTGTAGTCGATTACTCGACCCCCGGTCAGCGGTATAATGGGGGCAGCCGCTGATCTTACCGTTGGCGCTATTGATGGTGAACCTGGTGGTACTTCCGACAGTAAGCCTGAGTCCGAGGCGATGGCGGCTTCCCTGCGCCGCGTGTCTGCTTCTTCAGTCATTTTGCGTAGTTTGCTTCGCGTGGTTACGGCACTTTTCTCACTCATTGTCACTGGTTAATTCGCCTATAAGCGTAATCCGATTCCGAACGCTAATTTGTAAGACTACGCCCGGACAATCGGTTATCCGGCTCGAAGGACCAATGTTAAGCACAGCACACGAAACATATATCAGACAACCTGCATGCTGTGCTTTGGGGGTGGTTAGACTCTGATAGGCGGGGGTTATCGTCGTCTTTTGCGAATTAAACCAGTACAAGTATTCACAATTATAATAAAAAGGCACGTATACACAATTCAGAAACACAAAATACACATAAAAACACAATGATAATACTTACGGCAATAATCTTACCTTCGTAACACTAATTATTGCAATAATACAGACACTACAGACACGCGACTATACAGGGCTCTATTGAGCATGTCACTTGATCGTTAGATGCTTTGACTAACTTGCTCGATACAATTTATGAACTATTTTGAAACTAACTCACAATTTTTTTTTTTTTTTTTTTGTGAATGGTTTCTCGTAGTTGACCTAGAGAGGTCGAGACTACTTAACCGGACTATCCTGTGGCTGCCTTAAGAAAACTCAAAGCCTCCAGCCAGGGGCAAAAACTTACAGACTAAGCGACTACACGCTAAGGGCTCCCCCTGTGGGGAACGGGCCTCGGCTTAGGGCGTCGCTGGGGGGAGGACAGCAAGATGGGACAGGCTGGATCAGATTGGAATTATTATTGTCAGGGGAGTTTAAAGCTACAGGCTCAGCTACGCCACCAGCTGGCACATCATACCCGAGCAAGGGACGGGGGGGAGGACGATTATTACGGGGTCGTCGCGAGGGACCTCGGCGGCGAGGTCGGAATGTCGATTTGTTTTTGTTCCTACGGTCCCTACTGCTCTCCTGGAGAAGAGTTATGGGGTCATCGGGATCTGAGAGGACAAGCCTGGGGCGGCGGACCTTACTAATACGAGAGGGGACATAGCTAGCCGCCTCGACAACCAGAGGGTTGCGATGGTTGGTGGCTGAGTCGAAGAAACGCTTGGAATTGCGTTTCAAGAACTGGGAGATGGTGGGAATATCGAGATCGACGTGGAGGATTTCGTTCCAAACGAACCAAGGGGCTCCCGTTGCCTTTCGGAGGAAACGGTTTTGGAGGGCCTGCATCCTATGAATGAGGTGAGGTTTTGCGTGCGCAAACACTGAACCCGCATAGGTCATGATGGGGCGAATGCACGCTGTATAAATGCGCAATTTGCACCTAAGTGACAATTTGCTACGTGCATTCAGAACGGAGTGGAGTCTACCGAGAGCGAAAGCGGCGCGCGAACGCACCTGCTTTATGTGCTCAGCGAAGGAGAGGTGGTGGTCGAGGGTCACACCGAGGTATTTGGCTCGCGTCTCCCAAGGGATCGGCTTGCCGAACATGGTGATCGGTCGGGGTCTAACTCACAATTTTTTTTTTTTTTTGTGAATGGCATCTCGTAGTTGACCTAGAGAGGTCGAGACTACTTAACCGGACTATCCTGTGGCTGTCTTAAGAAAAACTCAAAGCCTCCAGCCAGGGGCAAAAAACTTACAGACTAAGCGACTACACGCTAAGGGCTCCCCCTGTGGGGAACGGGCCTCAGCTTAGGGCGTCGCTGGGGGGAGGACAGCAAGATGGGACAGGCTGGATCAGATTTGAATTATTATTATCAGGGGAGTTTAAAGCTACAGGCTCAGCTACGTCACCAGCTGGCACATCATACCCGAGCAAGGGACGGGGGGGAGGACCATTATTACGGGGTCGTCGCGAGGGACCTCGGCGGCGAGGTCGGAATGTCGATTTGTTTTTGTTCCTACGGTCCCTACTGCTCTCCTGGAGAAGAGTTATGGGGTCGTCGGGATCTGAGAGGACAAGCCTGGGGCGGCGGACCTTACTAATACGAGAGGGGACATAGCTAGCCGCCTCGACAACCAGAGGGTTGCGATGGTTGGTGGCTGAGTCGAAGAAACGCTTGGAATTGCGTTTCAAGAACTGGGAGATGGTGGGAATGTCGAGATCGACATGGAGGATTTCGTTCCGAACGAACCAAGGGGCTCCCGTTGCCTTTCGGAGGAAACGGTTTTGGAGGGCCTGCATCCTATGAATGAGGTGGGGCTTTGCGTGCGCAAACACTGAACCCGCATAGGTCATGATGGGGCGAATGCACGCTGTATAAATGCGCAATTTGCACCTAAGTGACAATTTGCTACGTGCATTCAGAACGGAGTGGAGTCTACCGAGAGCGAAAGCGGCGCGCGAACGCACCTGCTTTATGTGCTCAGCGAAGGAGAGGTGGTGGTCGAGGGTCACACCGAGGTATTTGGCTCGCGTCTCCCAAGGGATCGGCTTGCCGAACATGGTGATCGGTCGGGGTCTAACTCACAATCCTAGGGGAGGCATATATATTACTTTGTCTCTATAGCTACCGTAGCGGGTATATCTCACCCAAGTACGACTACGACACCAATATATGTGGTTTTAACAGTAACCACGCCCCTATTTTCTCGTGCAAGTCACGACCTGTCGACTTTTCTGTGCCAGGGATAAACCCGTATGCAGTTTTGTATTGATTCCCTGCGTTCAAGTCACAACGTGTTTATTTCCGACGGTCAAGCATAGTCTTGTGGAATGTTTATTATTTTACATGATGTTAAGTACTTTCTTAAGTTACTAGTACATTCTTAAGCTACTTATAACTAATACGAGTATCAAACGGAGCTAGGAGTATGGTGCTTCTCCTACATCAGTTGTTCGCAGTAGAGTTCAGAATCGATGGTCCTGCCTGGTGGTAACAGCTCATAATGAATAATGCCCTTTCAATCCCACCACACACACAGCATCACCTTGTTGCGAGTTAACCCGGGTTTCGCCACAGTCTGTGAAGCCTGACCGGCCTTTGACCACGACCTTTTTCGCACGTTCTTGTCATACGTGATCCACTTTTCATCACCAGTTATCAGCTTCTTCAAAAATGGTTCGGTTTCATTACGTCGTAATAAAGAATCACAAATGAGTACACGGTTCATTAGGTTTCTTTCAGTGAGCTCGTGAGGTACCCAAATGTCGAGCTTTTTTGTGTTTCCAATTTTTTTCAAATGCGCCAAAACGGTTTTGTGGTCACTTTCCAGTTCTTCAGATACGTCGTAACTACTGATATGCCGATCTTGCTCCACTTTTTCAAAAATGGCATCCATTTTATCCGTAATAGGGCGACCAGAGCGACGTGCATCTGACATCAAAATTTCCGGATTGAAAACGCTTAAACCAAATTTGTGCTACTCTCACAGACACTACACTAGGTCCATAAACATCGTAATTTTTTTTCGCGGCTTGCGTTGCATTTTTACCTTTTTTGTAGTAAAATATTAAAATGTATCGAATTTCTTCATTAGATTCACTCAACTTGACGGTACGAACAACAAATAGAAATCACACATTTGAATTTGGAATTATGTTCTTTAAAATGTAAACTTTCAATGATACCAAAACCAGCCAGATACAAATAGTATAGCCAAAGAGATTTTATTACAAGTTCATACATACTATAATACGAAAAGACTTTTTCCCCAACCTAATATTACCATTACATCGTACAGAAAAATAAAACTAAGAAGATTATACTGAGATAGTATTGGATTTCTCCAATTTTAGCTCAAAAACAAGAAGGCAATCGAAATCAAATGAAAAGACAATCATTTGAATAAATATATTATTATAATAAAACACTAAACCGAAACGAGAAGATATACAGAGTGTTGAGTAAAAACGTGGGATTTTCTTTAAGGGGTCATTATACTCATCATTATGAACAACTTTTACTATGAGACCAAACCTGAAATCGCGAAAAATAAATCAGCAGCTCCCTACATTTTGACGAATTAAGCAGATTTTTTTCGCGATTTCAGGTTTGTTCCCATAGTAAAAGTTGTTCATAATGATGAGTACAATGACCCTTTAAAGTAAATTCCTCGTTTAACCTACAAGATAAGTTGTTACGTTAAGGTAAGGAAGAAATGTTTGCATTTATATTTTGCTCTTCAGGTCCTCATCAAACGAAGGTTCCCAATTCCAAGAGTGGTATGTTCCACATTACTTTTTATTTTATTCAGCAGTTTTATTCTTGGTTTAAATCCATTTCGTACTCGTACATAGGGCGTATAAGCCGTGCGTATGTCCATCTTCATGAAGCCGTCATAGACTAGCACTGGCTCATTGAACATTTACCTCTATAATCTTTCATACATTAATATAACTGACAACAGGACACAAGTCCGGTTTACAGCCTGGCCATCTATAGCTCAAGCAATAAACTATTTCATTGACAAGGGCTCTAGCGACAATCACGTCAACTTTTAAATGCTGCTGATGTGCAATAAAACATTTTTAATTTGCAGCTTTGGAACCTTTGCTTGCTGATGAAGAAAATCAAATAGAAAAACCATGCACTATCTCCTTGAAACCTGATTCTGATGTTGACAATCCGATGCCATACGGTTAGTTCTACATCTTTTCTAATTATTTTACCCAGATATTTACATCGACATTGGCTTTTGCTTCGCTCGCTCAGCTCGCGCGTGGATGGTCACAGTTCTAACATAAGTTCACCCGTTTGGACGGGATACCCTAGCTTAGTTACTCTGCCGCCGTAAGCAAAAAGGATGTTTCTACAGAAAAATTGAAATGGAGAAAAAATATATTCTGTCCTTTTTAAAATACAAAATATCTACATCCAAAGGCAGATGCGTCTTTTAATAGTAAGAATTATTAGGGTTTTGTTAAGTTTACGCCAATATAAAAATACTAGTAGACGTGTCTTTTTTTGCTGATTCTGAATTTGTAGATAACTCTATTTCGAAAAAAATGTTAGATACATATTTTTCCTTATGACGGCAGTACAGCGACCAACAACTGTGAGAAAAGCCAGAAAATTTAAAAAGAGTCTCATTTATTTAGAATCATTAGAATCCCAAAAATTTTTTAAGAGGTTCCTTCATTTAAAAAGCGTAAATCATTACGAAGCGAAGTTCATATTCAAAAGTTTAGAAAATATTTTTGATTTTTTTTTTCAGAACTCCCAAAATTAATTCTATCGAAGGATAGTCTTGCAGATGTAATACCCGTAATAAAATCAAAAGCTGTTTATAGTAATAAATCAGAGACTGAACTCGCTTTCAATCGGCTAATGGTTGACCAATTTACCTCAGGTATGTTTAAATCTAAAAATGCATTTAATAAAACAGTTTAATTAAAAATCAACGAGGATTTTCCAATTTTAGATAACTATATTTCCAAAGATGTCAAAGAATCTATACTTCAAGCTTGCCCAGAGATTTGCGATACAGGTACTTTGATGCCTTACAATAAATTTGTTTCTTTTTTCTATTGTACAAAAAGTCATGCTAGTTAATTTCTCCCCATAGAATCTCCATGTCGGTTCAGCAAGGGGTCCAAATTGAGTATAATTGTAAAGCTCGACAGTTATATTAAAAGTAAATGTGTGATATCCATAAACTTTACAAAATCGAAGTGTATGGAATAGGTAGGCGGTTTTTTCTTGTTATTTTAATTTAAGAGTATTATAGATTATTATTAATTTGTAGCATTATTACGGTTAAATATTTTCAAGACAATCAATTTACGTCATAAATACGAAGATTGGTTAAAAGTTTTACGGTTTTTTGTGTAAAGTTTTTGTCTAAACATATCTGCCTAGCCTTTTTTCAACTATGTTGAGGTCGGCTTCCAGTCTAACCGGATACAGCTGAATACCAGTATTTTAAATGAAACAACTGCCTATCTGACTCCCACAACCCAGTCACTGGGTAAAAATTATTTTGATACGTAAATTAATTGTCCAAAAAACTTTTTAGCAAAAAATAAAACCGACTTCTAAAACAAAACACTACAAAGTGAAAAATAACTTTAATTTCGGAAATCGGTGTCTTTCGTTTTGTATTTTCGTTTTTTGCCACCGACTTCCGAAATTAAAGTTATTTTTCACTTTCTGCCGTCCACTAACTAAAAGGCAGCTAAGTGCAAAAAGTAGTTTTCGAGAAAACGCAAAAATAAGTGGGAATTGATGTCTCTGGAAAAGTATGCTACCTAGGAACAAGGTTGCAAGTTATTTACGTAGGCATAGTCTTTTTGCACAATATGTGATATATTTCATTCACTTATATTAATCACATTTTATTTAAATTCATTTTCTAACTTTTAGCTAAGCAATTTTTTTTCATTTTTACATAATATACTGCACTATAAGGCCGCTAACCATACCTTAACTGCTTTATAGTAAAGCAATTTCTTGTAGCCGCCACGTCTTGTACTCGTAGTAAAAGTTATCAAAATATACTTAGTTATAAAGCAGTTGAAGGATTTTAACAGACTTATAGCCTAGTAACTAACACTTGGAAGACTAACTTTGCTTACTTAGAAAGCAGTTATGGGATTTTAAACGCTTTTAAGCTCGGTATTGTAATACATATTTTTATACTGGTTCTCCTATTGCTTAACTAGAAGGCAGTTAAAGACATCTCGCTCGCATATAACTGCCTTTTAAATAAGCACTTGCGGCTAAAAAGTTGAGAAGTTAAAAACTATTTTATGAAAATCAGAACTTTATTTATTAATAAAAAAGAATAGACAATCAGTACGTCTAATTAAATTGTCTACGAACTTAAGTTAACTTATTTAAACAAATAGCTTATTTAAACAATATAAAATTAAAAAAAACAAGTTTAATCAAACTTTTACAAATCTTATTCAGTAATGAGATCACAATTACATCTTTAATAATAATCAGTATTCGCGAAACCATAGGAAAAATTATATTATAATTATTTTATAAAAATACCCAAAACATGTACCTAAGTATCGTTTTTGAAAGCTTTATGGCACATGACACACATTGGTTCCAAATTCTTATGCACTTATGAAATAAACATATCACAATCAATAATTGCAAAGTTGAAATAATATAATTGTGCGTAACACATAACGTCATAATCAATTACATATTAGACTTTATATAAAAAAATATAAATTCGGCCACTTTTTATGCTTAAATACTAATTAAAAACTTTAACAAAATGAGTAAATCAGATTAGGTAAATAAGCAATTAGACCTAGTAACACTCGCGTAGTATTATCAAAATTAACAAATAGCTATTTATTACAATAAATGAAATAATAATGTCAGCTTACCTTTGCCTATTTTGTGCTATTCTCGTAATTGTGGTGCCAAAAATCAAGAGACGCGCCGCACGTCCGTCCGACTGTACCCGAAGTGAAAAGGAAGGAATTATGAGCCTGACAGACTGAGCTGGGGGCCGATTCTACTAATTTGCAACGTTACACGTTCAATTGTGTTTCAACAACAGTTCAGTTTCGATCGCCGTTCGATAGTTACCAAAAAAGTCATTCTACTGTTCTATAAGCAAAATGGAAATTAAACTTAAAACGAATCGTAACAGCGGGTAACCTGTGTGACCAACATTCCAAATAGTATGTTTTAATAATACCACAGAAAAAAAAAGTTGAATCTAATAATATTACTAAATACGAATAAGTGCTACTAAAAGTATTTTTAATATAAAAACATCTAGACCATACTTATACTTTTAGCCTGTATATTTTTTTGTAACATTTCAACTTTATAAATAATAAAAACTCAGAAGAACGTTTCGTTTTCTGCCCCAGCTTGCGAAATCTGTGAAACAAAACGTTTCAATTATGTCAAAAAGATAATGATGCGACTAAACGTCACGCTCATGTTCGGTTTTGTTAGCAGAATAGCTTTTGAGATTGTTTCGATCGATCGGTGACTGAACTGAAACGTAACCGCAGTTGGATCGTTGTTACGTTAGTGGAATGCGAAAACGCTCAAAAGCCGTGGTTCAGCTGCGATTCAATTGCAATTTTTGAACAATTTTGTTAGTAGAATCGGCCCCCTGGTCAAACGCACACGCAAATCACGAGCGTTTAACTGCTTTTTAGTCTAGTATTGTCGTTTAGCTGCTTTCTAGCGATTGATATTTAGCTAATACTAATTTCAATATATAACTTAAAAACCGCTATTGGCGTATAACTGCTTTCTAGTGTAGTTTTTCTTTATAACTGCTTTATAGTTAAGGCACGATGTTCAGATGGTTATTTGTATGACACAATACATGAAGGTAGTTAAAGACGCTTAGCTGCTTTTTAGTCAAGCATGACTAGATAACGTACTTTTAGTTAAGTAAATTTAAAAAAAAATGATACATCAATTTGCCGTTAAAGTATGTTAACGTCTTTCTAGAGAAGTATTGTGGCTTAGCCGCTTTTTAATTAAGGGAGTAACGAAATTTATGTGGTTTAACTGCTCAGCAATGTTCTGTATCTCTAAAACTATAAATCATAGAAAAATGATTCTTACACCAAAAGATAGAGCATCGAAAGTTGTATAAGACTACATTACAAAGTGAAAAACGACCAACTGTGGCTTAACGGCCTTTTAGTTAATGGACGGCAGCTTTGTAGTGTTTTGTTTTAGAAGTCGGTTTTATTTTTTGCTAAAAAGTTTTTATTTTTCACTTTTTAGTTGTGGAACCTACCCCACACAAATTCGAATACATAATTGAGCACAATAATTGTAGATATAGCCATGTAAATAACAGTGATAGGAAGTTATTAAAACATCATCACATCATCCATATAAAATAAGTGGGAAATATACGCATTATTGAAGCTAACTCAAAAACTCCCCAAGCAAAGTTAATAAAATTTATATGGGACCACCTCGGAGGTATACCCTTTGAAACAAAAAAAGAATTTTCCAAATCGGCCCATCCGTCTTTGAGTAATCGCGTAACAAACATACAAAAAAAAAAAAAAACAAATGAGAACCTCCTCCTTTTGGAAGTCGGTTAAAAAAAAATACAGACGAATTGAGAACCTCCTCCTTTTGGAAGTCGGTTAATAAATAATTCATATGTAATAATGTTACACCTTGTATCTATGGTAATCGATTTTGTTGGGTTTAGGGACGCAGTCGCTACATCCAACGTACTCAAAGAAGTCTGCGGGTGCGCTGACGACTCAGTGGGTCCTACCTCCCGCTCTGCCGTGTGGATGTCAATCGTTTACGCCAAAAAGTCGTGGTAAGTTTTGGCGAATGGGTGTATATTCGAGCGTTTTAACAGCCGTCATTACCATTCGCCAAAAGTTGATGAAAGAGAATATCTTTAATGAAATATTTCATCAATTCCCAGAATCTGCTTAAGGACCAGAACCAGGAATCGCTGAAATATTTCATTAAATAATACTCGTATATTCTCTTTCATCAAATTTTGGCGAATGGCAATCACGGCGGTTAAAACGCTCGAATATTCACCCGAATACATATACTCGTACGTACTTTACTTAACGCACCACTGATCTTTTGTCTATAAAGTTAGCTGTGTTGTGTCTTATTGTGTCTTATTATGTATTGTGTCTTGTTGTGTTGTTGTGCTGTTGCCCGCGGCTTCGCTCGCGTGGATCTCAATGTGTACTTCCCTGTTTGAATCGGATTTTGTAAATAATTTAATGGGTTTTATTTTTATTTGCGCGAGACCCTAATTGTTTTTTTAAAATAAAACCTAAGCTACCCGTTATAACATCAGCTATCTGCGAGTGAAAGTCCCGACAAATTCGATGTAGCCGTTTCGGAGATCAGCCGAAACAAACAGACAGAAAAAAAAAATTGTCTTTCTTGTTATTTAAACAAATGAATAAAATTTACCAAAAAAATATTACAAACAGACACTTAAATTTTATTTATTTGTAGTATGTATAGGTAGATTTTATTAGTATGGTTCCGATCTTCTTCCACCTTGTATTTTTCGCCGCATGCGCATGTCATCTGTACACGTAAGTAGGTGGTGGGATAGACGAAAAAAAAGAAACTTATCCCACTTTACGAGCAAGGGAGGTACCCCAAACATTTTATTTTACTACTTTTTCAGCGTAATTAATATGTATACCCATGCCAAGACTGGAGTTCTAGTACTAAGAGTATCTGAGCTAAGTCGCAGACAGACAGACAGACGGACATGGCGAAACTATAAAAGTTTCTTATTGACTACGGAACCCTAAAAACCTTTTAAAAACCCTAAAAACTAGTCGAATGGACCTCCCATTCGACTCCTTTTTTTTAAAAATCGGTTTAAAATGAGCGAATCCAATTTGCAGTTACTCATAACTTCACAGACACATAGATCTATGTCGCGTAGTGTACTTCACCAATAAGACGCATGTTCTCTGCGTGCGAAATCAAGCTTATGGGTGCAAAAGTACGCCTAAACTATATAACCGGCCTTATGTTTTTACAGATTGTGTGTTTGTATACGGAGAGCCCCGATGTGTGGTCCACAGTGTGGATTGCGCCGACGCCGCAATCCAGCTTGCTCCTCCGGCCCATAAAGGTAAAGTAGCCACTTCTTGAATCTGATTTATTTTGAGTGGGTATTTCCGGGATATACACATATACGTAATATGATTGTTGTGTTTCAAACGTTATGTTCTGACAAGTTTTACTTCATCTAATGATTAAGGGTATATTCATATAGAACGCTGGTAATCGGCGCCGATATGCTAGCGCTTGTCGGAGGCGACAAGCGCTGGTTGTCTAGGATGGTCAGCACAAGCAGTTTTCATACTTTTTTCCAAATCGTCGCGAACCGGCGGGGCCGACTAATCAAATAGGAGCTTGTCGGTGCTAATCGCCTACGGTTCGCGGCGATTTTGTAGAATTTTAATAAGAACGCTAACTAAAAATATATAAAAAGAACTGCATATTTTTTTTATGGCCTACGCAAATGCTTTGCAGATCTGGCAGCGACGTGTGATGCTTCATTGAGCTTACCTAAAATAGGGTCAACTATATCTAAAAATCGAATTCGAGATCAAAAATGTAAGCAAAGGTGTTGCCAATTTTAAATAATAACCTCAATTGTGGAGTTTGCCAAAAAGTACTATAACATTGTGCTAAAATTGTAGGCATATCATAAATAGTTAAAATATATTATTGCACACAGTTTCCAACTTTAATGTGACGTAGACTACGATTCAAGAATAAAATACAATTGTTTGAAATAAAATCGTGCAAATTATTTTTATGCTACTGGCAATAAGGCAGTGGTCTTAAACATTTGGACTTCATTTAGTTTGTTCAACTAGTGAAACGCCTCGGCTTCGCATGGGTGCTATTTACTAATGAAATAAATGAAAATTTTATTACACAAACCTTGTCCTGACAATTATTATGAATAGAACAAAAAAGAAATCGGCTAAATCGGTCGAACTGTTCTCAAGTGATGATTATAAGACGACGCTTGCAACACCCTAATATTACATGCGGCAACAGATTTTTATATAAAAAAAATGTATAAATCTATCTAATATTTTATATATAAAAAAAAAAAACTTAATTTGAGTTACTAGGGAAATGTTGACTACCCCTGAACTGTCACAATGACATTTTTTTGTTTACATTTTTGATCTCGAATTCGATTTCTGGGATTACACGATGACTAATGCATGCATGCCGTCTGTTGGGTCAAGCCAACTCAAAACTGCAATTGATCTTTCTTCAAAAGGATCTTCCAGACATGGCCCTATATTCTGATTTTGTTTCGGCATTTTTTCTCAAAGATCAGTCAGATAGGAAATGCCGGCGCCATTTTTAAAATATTGACAAATAATTTGACGTGTGTCTACTTACAGAAATAAACATCAATTCATTTCATCATCATTTAATTTCAACTGTAACTGTTTTCTGCTCTAAAGCAATGACACCATCACATTATCAGATACGCCGTAGCAATGATTGTCATTGTCATGTCAGACACGTAGACATTATTTTTTGTAGAAACTTTATTATTAATTCTGGGTTTTATTTACGCCCAACAAATAAACAAGTAAATAATCCATCATCACAAATTCTTATCCTTCTAGTCCCCAAAATTAAAACAGCCAGACGAGACAAACAACAAAAATCCTAATAAAACATTTTCTCTGAAAACTAGAGCTTCAATAAAAGAATAAATCACTCAATCGAGGCAATTTGCTAATGTAGCGAATACAGCATTGTCTACAAATAACATAATTCAATTTCAGAAGTGAATGAGAGTCGGGAATTTGTTACTCATTCCGTGGGGCAGATGACGTCTCACTGTTCTTTGCGGGATGGTAGTCAGCAAAATCCTGACGCAACTTATTAGGGAATTTCCCGCAAATTTTAACTTACTACTTAGGTACTACACTACTGGTACTTACTACACTACTGGTGGTCGGTTACTACTTGGTTATATTTTGACTTGATATTTTCATAAGATACTACAGCAATTTGGTGTATGGTTTCGGTTATTATTTTTGTATATATAACACTTTAAGTTGCTCTTATGACTTATCCGTAGAGATAAAACTAGTTTTTAACCTACTTCAAAAAGGAGGTGTCGTTTCGACCCGTATGTATGTATGTAAGTTTGTATGTCCACGATTTTCCCAAAATCTTATGAACCAATTTTTATGATTCTATCAGTAACGTGATCTACATACTCTCAGGAAGGTTTTAGTATAATAGGTTGGGGAAAGTTTCTTCGCATTTTTTATGAAAATTCGAAACATTTTTTAATATAGTTTATTTACATTTAACTAAAGTATGTAGGTACCATTTCGTTCGATAACTTTTTGCCATCTTGTAGGTAGGGACATGATCCCAATGCTATAGAAATTTTGGGACTTCTGGTCAAAATACCGCGACAAGTGGTTTTGGCAGTCCTCTCGTGATGTTAACCTGACACTGCCTAAAGAATTCTGAAAAGACCGAAACAGGTGGAAATCTGAAGGTGCGAGGTCAGGGCTATACGGCGGATGCATTAACACCTCCCAGCCAAACTCTCTTAATTTTTGCTGAGTGGCTAAAGATGTGTGAGGTCTAGCGTTATCATGATGAAAAACCACACCCCTTCTGTAGATTAATTCCGGCCGCTTTCTCTCAACTTCTTGCTTTAATCTCATCAGTTGTTCGCAGTAGAGTTCAGAATCGATGGTCCTGCCTGGTGGTATCAGCTCATAATGAATAATGCCCTTCCAATCCCACCACACACACAGCATCACCTTGTTGCGAGTTAACCCGGGTTTCGCCACAGTCTGTGAAGCCTGACCGTCCTTTGACCACGACCTTTTTCGCACGTTCTTGTCATACGTGATCCACTTTTCATCACCCGTTATCAGCTTCTTCAAAAATGGTTCGGTTTCATTACGTCGTAATAAAGAATCACAAATGAGTACACGGTTCATTAGGTTTCTTTCAGTGAGCTCGTGAGGTACCCAAATGTCGAGCTTTTTTGTGTACCCAGTTTTTTTCAAATGCGCCAGAACTGTTTTGCGGTCAATTTCCAGTTCTTCAGCTACGTCGTAACTACTGATATGCCGGGATCTTGCTCCACTTTTTCAAAAATGGCATCCATTTTATCCGTAATAGGGCGACCAGAGCGACGTGCATCTTTGACAACAAAATTTCCGGATTGAAAACGCTTAAACCAAATTTGTGCTACTCTCACAGACACTACACTAGGTCCATAAACATCGCAAATTTTTTTCGCGGCTTGCGTTGCATTTTTACCTTTTTTGTAGTAAAATTTTAAAATGTATCGAATTTCTTCATTAGATTCACTCATCTTGACGGTACGAACAACAAATGAAAATCACACATTTTCCTAATTTGAATTTGGAATTATGTTCTTTAAAATTTAAACTTTCAATGATACCAAAACCAGCCAGATACAAATAGTATAGCCAAAGAGATTTTATTACAAGTTCATACATAATGCGAAAAGACTTTTTCCCCAACCTAATATAATACAATAGGTAATTATTCTTATGTACGAAGTTATATGCATAAATGCACTACATCTCCGGCATTTCTAAGAGGATTTTGATGATTCTTCTTTTCGTTCGTCTTGGGCTAATATAATTGTATATTCAATTAAAAATGAAGAAATAAATTTCCTTAAAAAAACAAAAACTGACTTCAAAACCTGAAACGAATATAATATCTTGCATAATAAACTTTACAGCTTCTGATATCGGTGTCTTCAATTCATCAATGCACCTTAGCTTGGCAGCGACTTCAGAAGCTGTTAAGTTTTATTATGAAAGTTATTTTATTCGTTTTAGGTTTTTGAAGTCAGTTTTTTACATTTTTTAACTATTTTTTTTTTAATAAGTTTTGTTTTACTAACAGCAAAAATGGCAATTTACTTTTCAAAAATTATATTCAATGATGATGTGACAATGTTTTATAAATTTGTGAAAGAGCAATAAGCAGAAAGTTCGCTGTAATTTCTGTTTATCTCCTTTAGCGACATGACTCTATAAAATAAGGGAACATAAGGTTTGTGGTAGACGCCAGCGCTATAACAGTATGTTATTTGCCCTTTATCATCGGGAAAATGCCCTAAAATACGCCCTCGGATACTTATGCGCTGATTTATTAAGCGTTAGCAAGAAAGCTAGGTACAATATTGGCAAGGAATCATCGGCTTTCTCTGTGTTTACAAGAAAACGTGGCTATGATTTTGCTTGTAAAATATTCACAATACTGACGCGGAAAATCATGTGTATTTTTGTACCTACTGTATTTATTTACAAACGGATACTTTGAGACTATGTATTTATTATTTATAAACATATCAAAACTGTACAAAAGCGGACTTAATGCCTTATGGGATGCTACGGCTATTAGATGATTTTTGCCCAGCAGAACACGCACAAATATACCTAGAAGTGTAATCGTTTAAATTAAGCCATTTTTTGTTCAAAAAAGACGTACAGTTTATTAAAAACTCCTTCGCCCGACTCGAAGTTGGTGCCTCATGTATAACTTTCATTTTGAGTAAGGTTGACATTAAGAGTTCCCGACGTGTGGGACCCCTTGTGTTAATTCAATAAGTAAGGAGTTCCACTTAATAAAAGGTTGACATCGAGAATCATAAACTTTTGGGCACGCCACAGTTGCGGCATTTATAACCATTTAATTTTTTGCGGCGATAAGTCCCCTCTTTGAGGAGTGGTTGGAAAGGTGCCACGGCGTCCTCACCTTCCGCCTGACGCAGGTCGTCACCGGACACCGTTGCTTCGGGAGGTTCCTGTTCCGGATAAGGCGGAAGGAAACGCCCGGGTGTTACCATTGTGTGCATTGTCCGGAGGACACAGTGGAGCATACGGTGGAGGTCTGCCCGGCTTGGGCGGAGCACCGCCGCGTACTCGCGGAAGCGATCGGTGGCGGTGATCTCTCGCGTCCGGCCCTGGTCCAGACCATGGTACGGAGCGAGAGTGCATGGGAAGCCGTCACCACCTTCTGCTAAGCAGTAATGCTCGCGAAGGAAGAGGCGGAACGTGTGAGGGTGAGGCAATCTTTGCGCCTTCGCGCCCCTAGTCGCCGCTGGAGACGCCCTGGGCATCAGCAATTGAGAGCCAATTCCCGGCGACCATGTGCGCGGGCTTGCGGACGGCGAGCAACGGGTAGCTCGCCGTCCGGTAAGGACCAGGCCCCACCAGGCAGGACGGCGCGTTGTGTTCCACGCGCATCTCAAAGAGACGTCAGCACTAACTGATAAGGTCCGCTAGAGGCGCTGCCTGCCAGGGTCGCGGGTTGTTTGAAAGAGTTACCGTGGCCCTGGCACGGGCAACTGAAGGAACACGGGTGGGTTTTAGTCACTAGAACTCTGACACGTCCTCGCGCTCCGCCCAGAGCGGAAGAAGTTGTCTGATGATTTCCGACCCAAAAAAAACCGGCCAAGTGCGAGTCGGACTCGTGCACGAAGGGTTCCGTACCATTATCTATAAAAATGGCAAAAAAAAAAACATGTCTGTTGTATGGGAGCCCCCTTAAATATTTTGTTGCTTATTTATATTATTCTGTTTTTTTAGTATTTGTTGTTATAGCGGCAACAGAAATACATCATTTGTGAAAATTACAACTGTCTATTTATCACGGTTCATGAGATACAGCCTGGTGACAGACCAAAGAGAACCACTTGAGAGCTGATAGACCGACTTCGTCTAGGCGCACGAGTTACTACTGCGGGCCGGGGGACGAAGAAAATACAGCGGTTGTGATTGGCCGATGCAACAATGTCTTGACGAATTTTCCAAACATAGTGATGCACAAGTCAGTTTTTCAACAATACTATCGAAATCGATAAAATCGACGTCTAGCATTTCTACATTTTTTAAAACTATATTGATAGGGTGTTAACGGGGTGCAAATGAAACACTGACGTAACACTTCAAATTTAACTTCATTTATTTATTTACTTAATACTTCAAGCACAAAATATGTACAGAGGCGGACTTAATGCCATAAGCATTTTCTACCCGTCAACCGTTAACTCAATTTTTATTCCATTAAATCAATCAGCTAATTTAATCGTCTGAAAGTATGTCGAATAAAAATAATAGCAATGTCCCTGTCGGAAAGAACAATAAATTCTTGGAAACCAATTATCCCTGTAAACTGCATTAATCCACTTATCTTTCAGTTCCGGAAGTTGGTAAACTAAAATCAACATACATACATCTAAAACAACATAAATAGAAACATCGATAATTATTTTTATCGTCAATATCGACTTTGTTTTGAAGTTGTCATAACACTACAGCATTATTACAGATAGAAAGGGACAGACGTAATGACAATACCCTAGTAAGAGAAAAGGACTTTTCAAAAAGACATCAACGCGGTACCTATACATTTTTTTGTGTCATTTCACGTACAGTTTTGCTTGAGCCTTGCTTGATTCATAATAATAGTAAATTAAAAATACATTGAAAACTTATGCATCTTTTTCATAGGTGGGATGTTCTAGACCAGGGTTACTCAAAGTGGGGTACGCGAACCTTCAGGGGTTCGCCATTTGACGGTGGGGGGTTCGTGACAAGAATCGCGTAATGGCGGCTGGATGGCTGGCAAGCGAGCAGAGTCGGTATTGACCAAAATCGACTCAATTTGTGACAAGAAACTAGCCCACCCCTCACATTAATTTTCTTTTTGACACTGTATTTGATAACTTTTATTAAAATAAAAACCGTATTTTCTACTACACAGCTAGATATTCTTTACAGGGTTGGGGGAGGGGGTTTAGGGGTTCGCTATCGTCAGGGAACTTTAACAAGGGTACGTGGGGCCATAAGTTTGAGGAACCCTGTTCTAGACGATTTCCCACACCATTTAATTGAACAGGAACTCATAATTGTTTTTATTTACGCAGATATGTTTGTAGCGAAATAACCGCGTGTGCGAGTGAGATCCAATCAAAACTAAAATAGCCACTCATATTGTCATCTACATTTCATTTATATGTCGTGAGCGTGAGTCGCCCGTATGACCAGTCAAGAGGCTATACTCGTATAGTCATTGTGACAGACGGACAGCGGAGTCTTAGTAATAGGGTCCCGTTTTACCCTTTGGTTACGGAACCCTAAAAAAGGCTTCATCACATACCTAATAATAAATGTATTAATACGAGTAGGTACTTATGTAGTAACTGTCATTTTGAGTAAGGTTGACATTAAGGGTTCCCGGGGACTTGTGTTTATTAATTCAATGAGTATAAAGAGTTAAAAGGTTGTCATCGTGAATGATAAAGTTCAAATTTTAATCAAATGAGCACCTACGGCTTCAGCTGACCGATTCATACAATCAAAAATAAAATGTAGTTAGACATTTCCGCCAAATAGGGCGGAAGTGTCTAACTACGTTTATTTTTATACAATTTTACACAATATTGGTTCCTCCTAGTCCTATTGGAGGAATAGAGATGTATAATTGTATTAAAATACCAACTTTTCACAACACCAGTCAATACCCCACCTTATCTCACTTGAGTCGAAATTCCATCTTTGATAAGGTTGGAGGATGCGTCCATGTGTGGCGGTTTGTTAAGGGTGTGTGCGTCAAGCCCATGGACCTAATATACAAACGTCAAACCTACAAGGATCTTATAGCGCGTGGCCAAAATCAGAACTAATGCTGCCATCTTATTTTTGTTTGGGCTCCGCTCGCCCCTTGGATGGATTGCCCGTTTCGATTAAAATGTTCCAATCACCCCTTTTTTTATTACTTTGTTGTAGTGATTCGCCTCTTACGAAGGAGCACGTGGAAAATTTACATTTCTGGATCCATGAAAAATGTACCTATTGTTATAAGAGATAAGCAGGTAGCAAAAACTACCACAAGTGTCACGAGTTGGTGAGATTATAGATAGAGTTATTAAAGTAATGGAACATGGTGTTATTCATAATGTGTAAATTTTTCTAACTATACCTTTTTTGGTTAAATTTCAAGGAAATGCCGCAAAGCGCGAATCAATACCTACACCAGAATAATTATTGAAATGTTAATTTTCAACTCGCCCTTTCGTAAGGCTACACCAAAATAATAAAAACGGGGCGAGTGGAATATTTTAATCGAAAGGGGCAAGATCCCACGGGCGAGTGGAGCCCAAGCCTTTTTCAATAATCTTTTATTTCACAAAACAAATACACAAATGTTTAACAACAGCTCCCCCTGTCAATATCATTCAAGTGGGGCCGAAACTGGAGATATCGCGTCTCAATCTCAACCTAAATCCCTCTCATTATAAAACGAGTCTTAACTAGGTTCCTATAGCACCTTCGAGCCAGTTTTTGTATTTTGAATTTTATTC
The DNA here is from genome assembly GCA_948252095.1 of Dicycla oo. Lineage (NCBI taxonomy): Eukaryota > Metazoa > Arthropoda > Insecta > Lepidoptera > Noctuidae > Dicycla > Dicycla oo. Next base: position 8,676,426 of record OX411714.1, on the reverse strand, counting down.
CAAACTAGCTTTTGCTCGCGGATTCGCCCGCCTGGATGTCGGATAACTATACGTAAGTATAAATCTACCTCTTGAATCACTCTATCTAAGTATAAATGAAAACCACATTAAAATCCATTCAGTAGATCTTGAGATCATCTCGAACATACAGACAGTCAGACGCGGCGGGGGACTTTGTTTTATGATATGTAGTGAGTGTCGATAATTTAAAAAAAAAACCGGCTCAGTGCGAGTCGGACTCGCACACTTTTTCTCTTTTCGCTCACATTCTGTACCACCACGCCGCCGTAGGTACAATATTATATTTAAAAAAAAACCGGTAAAGTGCTTGTCGGACCACGCACAATGAAGGGTTCCGTAGTTGGGATGAATTTATCCCAAGAACAAACTTAACATTGTAGTTGAAAAACATGTTCTCCCATACATTCCAAAGTTGGAACGTATGGGAGAACATGTTTGATGGATTCTTTTCGTTTAACTATGGACATTTGTAGTTCTACAAATGTCCATAATTAAACGAAAAGAATCTAACCCACATTTCACCTAATGTGGGTTGGATCCTTTTCGTTTAACTGTGGACAAACGTAAGTTTGTACGCACAAGATTGAGAGATTTACCATGTTATTTTAAGACCTTAGACTTCTTATAGGTTTTCCTGTAATCTATAGCTATAGAATTATTTTCTGTATTTTTTTCAAAATTTTAAAGTTAGTTGTTTCGGAGATAATGCTCAATTTTCGCCTATTTTCTTAAATAACTTTAAAATAGTTTATTTTAAAATTATAAAAGATATACAGTATGTTAACCAACAGAGGGCGTTCCCGTTAACCCGCAATAGTATAGCATCCATACATGCTAAAAAAAATATTACCATTCGAAAACAAAATGGTTTTTATTTTTTTTAATATTAAAATATTCACTAAAAATGTTAAATTGATACGTAAAAGAAACACTCTGTACACGCGTACTTGAAGGACGGAAACATCGCAATTTAGTTTTTATTTTTAGTGAATATTTTTATATTTTTTTGAATATTTTTAGCATTTTTAGTGAATATTTTAATATTAAAAAAAAATAAAAACCATTTTGTTTTCGAATGGTAATATTTTTTTTAGCATGTATGGATGCTATACTATTGCGGGTTAACGGGAACGCCCTCTGTTGGTTAACATACTGTATATTCGAGACCCTCACAGTAATCCCTTTCATTTGATATATCGCACGGTACAGTTAGCATTTTTTTTTCTTATTTGCCCCCCAAAATTGTCCCCCATATAGAAAATTCATTCATTTATATTACACTTCCGTGTTTGCGTCACAGAAATACATAAGTGTACCAAATTTCAACTTAATCGGTCCATTAGGTTCGGAGCAAATTGGCTGTGACAGACGGACAGACAGACAGACACATGAGTGATCCTATAAGGGTTCCGTTTTTTCCTTTTGAGGTACGGAACCCTAAAAATACTTTAGTTAAAAAAAACGTTTCTTTTATGAGGACCGACCCCCTTTAATTTCATTTTATTTTTATTATTTGCTGTTACAGAGGCCAATACCTACAATATCTGGTTTTAAGCTTTAACTAAGGTTAAAACTCGCTTTGTAATAAAACGGAGTTTATCAAAGGGCTTCAAGATCCGGGCATTAGATAATATTTTCTTTCTTTTAATTTTTCGTCTAGAGGTGGACACAGCAAAGTTCGACATGCCACAACTAAAGTCAGCGAGTGTGTTGACATCCGCAGCTATGATGGGATCCCAACTGTGCTGCCACTGCGGAGTCAAAGGATCTCATTTCAGTGGGTATTGAAGTTTTTAGAAGAGGTTTCAAGAAATATAGGTACTTACTACAATATGCCGATACCTATAGACTTTATTATTATGTTTCACACATATTAATAAGAGGCCTCACATGCGACGCATCACATTATGTAGCAGTTTGGCTGTTATTAATTATTATTAATTACGTTTATTTTGAGTCGTATATATATATATATATAATATATATATTTTTAGTAGGTATGAAATTTTGATTTTTTATGAATTAACGTTTATTGTGGTATAAATTTTACTTAGCAATATTAGGAGGAGAAATAAACAGTTAATTTTGAGCGTTTTTAGTACCTAGTTTTAAGGTTTTAAATGGGATTTTTTTTATAGATAGGTATTTCATACCTACATATTTCAAAATTCTGAGGCCGCTATGAACTAAACCACTATTTAAGATATGATTAATGTATATTTTTCATGTAATTTCCTTATGTAAGTAGTTCATTCCAGCTCAAAAAAAAAATGCAGTCGCGCATTTTATGAAAAACTTGCTTTGAAATTTGAGCTTTATAAAAGCGAAGAAGAAGCACTATAAACTATACTAATAACTATTCTCCACCACTGAATAAGTCAAAGTTGTCGAAGTCTTTCAGATTCTCAGAATAAGAACAACAAATTCAAATTTTCTTACGTTTTTTGCAATTTACAAGTAATAATTATGTTGTACGTTAGGAGCTCGTGGCTAAGTAATAACAGCCACACGGGTCGATCCATCAGGTTAAGCTACGCTTGCCGGGGTTGGTCTGTGGATGGGTGACCATCTTTTCATACCGAGACTCCTCCGTGCCTCGGAAAGCACGTTATGCCGTTGGTCCCGGCTGTCATTCCTGGATCTTTGACTGTCGTTACGGGTTGTCAGAAGCCCGAAAGTCTGACAACCAGTCTTACCAAGGGGTATCGTATTACCCAGTAACTGGGTTGTGGAGGTCAGATAGGCAGTCGCTCCATGTAAAATACTGGTATTCAGTTGCATCCGGTTAGACTGGAAGCCGACCCCAACATAGTTGGGATAAGGCTAGGCAGATTGATTGATTGAATTATGTTGTACGTTGATCAAAATGTTTTTCGCGGCGGCAACAAGTAGGTACTATATACCTATTTACAAAATTATAATTATTAAAGTGATCAATACAATTTACAATCAAGCCCAGGTAATCCTAATGAATGACTATTTCATGAAATCTTGACGTTTATGGATTATACTAACTGTTTTACTGATTCTAATGATTATATTTCTGTAAATACATATTACGGCCGCGACTCATACTTTATTTTTAACATACAACTTAATTACTGGCTTGCAAATTGCAAAAAACGTAAGAAAATTCGTATTTCGCGGGCTATCCTGACGCTACCCTCTTGAAGAACCATGATTGAATTTCAGAGCATGGACAGCAGGTTTGGAAAAGTGAGAAATCCCGCAGGGCTTTTTCTCATCCAAGCCATGAAGAAAGTAACGAAGGTAAATTGTTTTAGATCTAAATCATATACTTAAGTAGGGCAAAATGCGAGCCAAAAGCGCACAAGGCGACGCGTTTGGCTGGTGTGAGTCAAACGCGTTTGACTCACGTTTTGCCACGGCGCATTTTGTTCTCACCGGCAGCAAAAAGAAAGAAAAAACCGGCCAAGTGCGTGTCGGACTACGCACAATGGGTTCCGTATTTGGGACGAACTTATCCCAAGAAAAAACTTAACATTGTAGTTGAAAAACATGGTCTCCCATACATCGATATACGTCACGGTCAATTCTCCAACTGCAAAATTTAGTTTGTAATCACAAAAAATCTTTTTTTTTATGTGATAAAACTACAAATTAACGGTTTTCGGATTTTCCCTTTACTTGTGCTGTGAGACCTTGCTTCTTGCCAAATTTCATGATTCTAGGTCAACGGGAAGTAAGTGCCCTATAGGTTTTGATGCCCTTGTGAAATCGCAAAATATGCGACATAAACGGTCATATCTTTTGATTGCGTTCACTTACAAGTTTGATTTTTCACAGCTGAAAGATCATAGACAAAGGGTCTTGACAGACAGACAGACGGACAACAAAGTGATCCTATAAGGGTTCCTTTTTCCTTTTGAGGTACGGAACCCTAAAAACCGGCCAAGTGCGTGTCGGACTACGCACAATGAAGGGTTCCGTAGTTGGGATGAATCCCAAGAACAAACAACATTGTAGTTGAAAAACATATTCTCCCATACATTCCAACTGCAAATGTAAGTTTGTATGCACAATATTGAGAGATTTACCATGTTGTTTTAAGACCATAGACTTCTTATAAGTTTTCCTGAAATCTATAGGTACTTATTGAAATATTTTCTGTATTTTTTTCAAAATTTTAGGCTCAGTACTTTCGGAGATAAGGGAGGAATGGTCAATTTTCGTCTATTTTCTTAAATAACTTTAAAATTATTTATTTTGAAATTATAAAAAGAAATATTTGAGACCCTCACAGTAAGCCCTTTCATTTGATACACATTTGATACACGGTACAGTTTGCAAAACTTTCTTTTATTTTTTTGAAGTCGGTTATATTTTTTTTTTAATTTTATTTTATGTTTCATACATTTAAAAGAATCTCTATGACTGTTCTAGAATGCTGCGAGGCTTGCATGAAGAGACTCGTGGTAACTTCGTGTCGTTACTACAGCAACTTGCTCACAAAACATCTGGGTCGCGTCAAACACAAGCGTAAGTAGGTAGCATCGCAAGGCATAAAATAAATAAAATTGTGACAAAAACATTACCGATTGCGAAGATCCAGGCGTACTAGATGTAGGTATTCATTGGAAACCATAATAAGGAACAATTGCACACTGATCTATGAATACGGAACGTCATGTTATTCAGCAACAATGCATCATTTCATTTTGCCAGCTACATTTTATTAAGTGTCCCAAAAACACGAAAATATATTGCTGAAGCATTGTTGCACAGACAGACACACACACGTACAACATTCGTTCTGTAGAACATGCGTTAATTTACAGTGACGAAACACCTAACGCCATCTGTGGAGAAGGTCGAGCAACAACCTCAACCAAACAATGAAGCTTGCACCATGAAACCCAGCGATCGGAACACGTTTGCCAGCCAAACACTCAAATATAGACCTTATTACATTCCAACAAGGCACATGTCTTGCGGCGCGCTTTCTCCTGCAATGAGCTTAACAAATATTTGTAAATACGATAAGGCTCATTTAAAGTCAGAGTATTATGTGCTATACGCCATCGAGGGAAGGTTACGGAGGCTCAAGTTGGGTTCTCTGAGTACGTATTGTCAATAGATGTCGCTGTTTTAAGTTTTAGAAAAAGTTTGGGTTGTTGAACGTTAGGTATCTCTGTCACTCGTACGTTTCCAAAAACTATCTGCCTTACTAACGGCCGCATACTGTATTCACAACACCGGTAGATGTCACTTTTTTTGCTTAAATATACGGGTGAGTATATATTTTCAGGTCCAATGTAAACAAGCATTTTGATCCATCAAACTTATTTAAAAATATTTTGTCAATGTAGTTTTCAGTGGCGATTACACGATAAGAAGTAAAATAAAAATGTTAGTAGTTGTTATTGTGTTTTATTTGATACGATATAAACTCTGTAGCAAAAGTTAAAATGTTATAGCTAGGAAAGTGTTGAAATGAGATAAAAACAAATAAACATCTTATACAGGCGGAAAATTTAATTCATTGGCAATATTTTAACCACGTAATAAAACCATGATACTGCTTCATCTAGGCCAAGAATAGGTATTGAATATTAATATGGTCAAATTATTAAGATTAAAATGGTGATATAACTTGTTATTTACTTACGTAAAGTCCGAAATTTAAAAAAAAACAAGATAAAAATAATAATAGTTAATAAAAGTGATAATTAAACTTAAATTTTAAATATCAAGATTTGTTACTGACGACAACCAACTCTCATTTAGTAGTAGGTATGTTATTCAAAAGAAATGCATTAAACAAAAAGTATTTTAAGTCGAGTTTCACAAAAAAAAAAAAAACGGGTCTGAGTTCCAATTTTGGACAGGCTAACGGGAAGACAGGGCAGACACATGTTGAATGGGTCAAGTGAGCGACGTGTAATTCGCGAAAATTTCTTGGATTGCAGTGGTCAAAGAACCACAACCGACATGCCGCGACAACGTATGTACACGATACAGCAATACCTGGTCACAGATTAATACAGAATCAGATGGGACACTTGGCAGTTTAGGTATGAACCACAGGCACCATGCTGAGCTGTGGTACACGTGCTTATTACTCTAAACTAGGTTTCAAACACATCTCACACGCACATATCCGGATGTTATTAAAACACATTTAAATAAGCCAAAATTATGTTAAGTTTTAGACTGAGTATATACCTACCTGATATTGTATTTCTTTAGTAAAATATTTTGCTGTGCCTTTACGTGTTACGATTTAAAATTAATGTGATTAAAATAACTAAACTCGCCACAAAATAATAGGTCCGTTTTGACATGAGGGTGTCCCTCTTTGTCCCGCTATGTTTGTCTCTACTTGGCATATGCATCGTTGCATGGCATATGCATGGGCTGTCAAAACGGACCTATTATTTTGTGGCGAGTTTATTAGTTAGAAATTTATTTTAACATGAATGAAACTGCTACCTATGTGAATTTAATTGCAAAGTACTCCCAATCAGCTGTTTCGTCAGTATTTGTTTAGGTCCGTTACTGTACAAAAAAAAAAGGTTATTCGTATTTTTTGCGCCTGCGCCCCTCCGGCCCACCGCCTAAATAATGAAAGGCGCGCGTGCGACGGTCACCGATGGTGTGCGGTGGAGGGGGGGGGGGGGACGCGCTATTTGCCGTACCAATGAATTCAGTCTTCCTGTATAGGATGCTCAAGTTTTTTGACAGATCGCGTTTTCTTACTTCACCAGCTACACGTTTTATTGTTTCTATGGGTTTTCACAAAGGATTTTAAGTTGAATTCTTCTACAAAGGACCATCATAAAGACACCTAATGAAGTGCAAGAACTCAGAAGTATATCGTTTATTACTATATAATATCCAATAATAACAAGCTAGCTATAATATACATAGGTTTTGACCACATGTGGCATTATACAATTCTTTTGAATATACAATCATAATAAAAATATGTACAAACCAAGTATTTACAATTGCAGCGAAAATATTAGCTTTAAAAGCGCTAAAGCATTTCTTGATTTTTTAGCTAAAATAAAAACTTGCAACTAAATTGTTGTTTGTAGCATTTTTTTTTACATTTCATTTTTAAATATTACAACATACTTTTTGTTTTTCAAGAAACAAATATTGAAGGTCTTTCGAAAGGACAACAATATAATTTTTTAACTATAAATCGGCTGTGTTCTGGCCCATCCAGTTTTAATTAATTAAACAAACACCAAAACGTAGAATTCATACTTTATAATGCTTAAACATTACGGGCACAGGGCAGGTTGTGCAAAGTTACCACAGCCGAGACAAAGTCAAATTCAAAATATTTTATTTCAGATAAGCCTACATGAGCACTTATGAAACGTCAGAAGCTAGGTGCATGATTCCAATTGGTTGTTTCCTATGGAGAAGAGCCGGCAAGAAACTACACGGATACTCTTTATAGATTTTTTTTTAGTTTACATTGAAATTTATAAAAAAGCTCTGCCCTGGTAATGCTAGCTTTGCATCTCCTTGAAGTATCGTAAGTGTCCGTACATAGACCGGCTCGGAGAGGAGAGTACATTTTTATCGCATTTAAAATAGAGTTTTGAGTCATTGAAATAAGGTTAATTTTCATTTCACTTCTTACGCGATCAGTGTAAAACAATAATCAACCTTATTTCAATTACCCAAAACTCTTTTTTAAACGCAATAAAAGTGTACTCTCTTCTCCGAGCCGGTCTGTTTGAACGGACACTGAGAGTGAGACTCCACCAAACGGAAAAATCCTCGCGGATGCTCGAGCACTTTTTAAATTTCAATGAATAAGTAACTGTATCAATATTGACGTAAGTATAAAATTTGACGCAGACATCATGCTTGATACATGCTCGATGTCTGCGTCGAATTTTATACTTAAAAGTCAATATTGATACTTAGTTACTTATTCAGTGAAATTTAAAATGCGCTCGAGCATCTGCGAGGTTTTTACGCTCGGTGGAGACTGGCCCTAAGTATTGCTAAAGCGCAGGGATCGAAGCGAAGCGAAGCTAAGTTCATTTCGCATCGTGCCGCGTCTTTTCATACTTCGGTTCGCACCGCGTACTATGCAAAATGAAAACGGAAGTATGGAAATTCGCTAAACGAACTTAGCTTCGTTTCGTTTCGTTCCCAGTGTGGCCTGCGCTTTATAGTTGTGCCACTCTTTTTAATAATAATATAAGTGTGCGCATAGCCTAAGAATTAATCTACCACCATATATTAATGGGGTAATTAATCAATACATTTTATAATAATTAACTATTATTGGTCTATAGTAGCTTAAAAATATAACATTAATTTGCTATACAACTAAAAGGATATAAGAGACCATGTTCCCATCACAATAAAGTATGTATTTGATTGCTTAAAATATAATAGTCGATGTAAAAAAAAATAACAAATAAAAAGTTTAATATCATAACATAAAAGAATGCAACTAGTAAGTAATAGTTAGTACAAGCAATAATAAACTTTTATACGTTAACATAAAGTCTAAAATAAAATGCACCTTGTCTTAACAAATAATAGTATAGGCGTAAAATTCAGTCAGTACATAAAACTAATTCGTATAAATGTGTTAAGTACAGTTTTCACAGAGTTTGCGTAACATATTACAAGCTAAGCGTAATATTAATAAAATCACATTTAAGCCTTGTCTAAGGTGTATTGAGTACTTATTCAAAATGGGAAACTTCCTAAATTGCATGTGATTGAAAATCTGATCTTTTAGCTATAATGACGTAAATTTAAAGGTAGCAAGGAAATGCTTATATTATCTGTTCATAAAATCGGTGCGCAGGGGCAATAACATGATGCTTTTAAAAGTGGTAAATAGCGAAACTATCTAAATAAAAGTCTGCGCATAGGCGATCACCAAGCATCAAATTGTGTTGTTTAATTTTCGACTTTATGTCCTTGACATAAAGTCGAAAATTAAACAACACAATTTTCATTCTTCATTTTCCTGCTATTATTAAATAAGACTTTGTATTATTATTTTAGAGAATACACCTAAGACAAAGCACTACCTAACTATTCTTAAGATTATAAACAAATAATAATTTACAATACACGACTCTTCTATCACCAAAAACCTCGATATCCCTGTTCACCGTTACCTGCACAGAGTGAACGCTTGCAAGCGATTATGACCCTGATTGTCTTCGCAATAAACACTATAGTGGTTTGGCACGATACTTCTCCACATTCACTTTCAGTTTAATCACAGACGATCCATTGAATCCTGGAACAATGGAAATTAGATAACATAACAATATAAGTATTCCCTGGAAAACCTTAATAAAAGCCGCACGCGTCGATCCATCACGTTAAGCTACGCTTGCTGGGGTTGGTCCGTGGATGGGTGACCAACTTTCCATACCGAAACTCCTTTGCGTTTTTCCATATTGGAAAAGGCCAGTGGCGGAAAAGTGGAAAACGATAGATGTTAATTGGGAATTCAAATAAAGAGGCCTGACACAAAATTTCGTTTTGACAGATTAGGTATAACTATTGAAACACGGCGACTCATCGTATTATGTAGCAATTTGGCAGTTGTAATTACGTTTATTTTGGCACTTACATATTTTTTCTTCGTTAGAAGTATGAAACTTTAATTTCTTATGAACTAACGTTTATTCTGGTATAAATTTTACGTAATAATATTAATGTAGCAAGGGGAAATTTAACAGTTAATTCTCAACATTTTTAGTATTTTTATATTTTTGAATGAGATTTTTTTATAGCTATTCCATACATATTCCAAAATTCTGAGACCGCTATGAACTAAACCACTATTTAAGAGATATTATTATATAATATATTTTGCATTTCATTTGCTTACGAGGGCGGGTCAATAAGTCCGTGACTTTTTGAATTTCTGGCCTCTTTACTGAAAAAGCAACACTACTCCTGTCAACAGGCATCTGTCAGTTGACTCCTGTCAAAATTTGAACTTGCTGCGTCAGTTAGTTTGTGTTTGACAGCTATCTTTATCAGACTACTCAGTAATTTGAGGAAAAAATGGAAAAGAGTGAATTTCGTGTGCTTATTAAGCATTATTTTTTGCGAAAAAAAACCATTACCGAGACCAAGGCTAAGCTTGATAAATACTATGGGGACTCTGCACCATCGATTTCAATGGTAAAAAAGTGGTTTACTGAATTTCGTTGTGGCCGTACAAGCACTTAAGATGCCGAACGTCCTGGACGCCCAGTTGAGGTCTCTTCACCCGAAACAATCGATAAATTCAAGATATGGTGTTGGCCGACCGAAGATTGAAAGTGCAAGAGATTGTGGAAGCCGTAGGGATCTCGCATGGCTCAGTGGTTTCAATTTTGAATGATCACTTGGGCATGAGAAAGCTTTCCGCAAGATGGGTGCCGCGTTTGCTCGCAGTCGACCACAAACGCAATCGTGTAACAATTTCACAGGAAGGTTTGGCGTTGTTTAATCGCAATATGGAGGAGTTTTTGCGCCGTTTTGTAACCGTGGACGAAACATAGATCCATCACAACACACCAGAGACCAAACAACAGTCAAAACAGTGGGTTTCTAAGGGTGAATCGGCGCCAAAGAAGGCCAAGGTGGGTTTGTCAGCCAATAAAGTTATGGCGACTGTTTTTTTGGGATGCACGCGGGATAATCCACATTGACTACCTTCAAAAGGGAAGAACAATCAATGGGGAATATTATGCCAACTTATTGGACCGATTCAATGACGATTTGAAAAAAAACCGACCTCATTTGGCCAAGAAAAAAGTTCTTTTCCACCAAGACAATGCAAGGGTGCACACATGTGCAGTTGCCATGGCAAAAATCCATGAATTGGGCTACGAATTGCTCCCTCATCCGCCCTATTCTCCAGATTTGGCTCCGAGTGACTACTTCTTGTTCCCAAACCTGAAGAAATGGCTTGGTGGAAAAAGATTTGACTCCAATGATGAAGTCATCTCGCAAACAAAGGCCTATTTTGAGGACCTCGACAAATCATATTTTTTGGAAGGGATAAAAAAATTGGAGAAGCGTTGGACAAAGTGTATAGAGCTCAAGGGAGACTACGTTGAAAAATAAAATGATTTATTTATCAAAAAATCTGTGTTTTATTCCAAAAGTCACGGACTTATTGACCCGCCCTCGTATTATACTAGTCAATCCACGAGCTCGAGAAAATGCAGCATTTTATGAGAAACTTGCTTGGGAATTTTGGCTTTATTTATACAGATAAGAAAAAATTTCGAAAAGCGAGGCCGCTATGAACAAGTAAAATTTACAACTTTGACTTATTATTCATCGTTTCTCAGAGTAAGAACGCCAAAGTTGGCCAATTTACGCAAAAATCACGGTCGAAATGTAATTGATGCCTCTTAAATTAAATGATAACTCACTTCAGAACCATTCTCAGGCCAAAGACCTAGGTGTAAACACGTGGACCAGCGAGTCCCATCCGCAGTCAGCTATCTGATGTGGCCTCAGCGCGTTCCAGTCCAGTCCATACGTGAATTCTGAATGATGCCTTATTGTTTCAAGAGGCTCACAGCCACGTTTGAGGTCCCATATCCTGGAGAAAATAAGAATTAATTAATAAATGGTAAGCAGGGGTATGTACACCATATCCGTCGAGACCTCTCCGCGCCTCGGAAAGCACGTTAAGCCGTTGGTCCCTGCTTTCATTCGTAGATCTTTGACAGTCGTTACGGGTCGTCAGAAGCATGAAAGTCTGATAACCAATCTTACCAAGGGGTTTCATATGAGGTCAGATAAGCAGACGCTCCATACTCAGCTGCATCTAATTAGACTAGAAGCCAATCCCAACATGTTGGGAAAAGACTAGGTAGATTGATTCTACACCACTTTACGGTTGTAGAAGTTACTCCGTACAATGATTTGTCGTGAAGGTTCGCGTAAGTTCAGTTAGTCTAAGGAAACACTTTCCACTGAGATGCACTAAGTAGTTAAGTTTATTTAAGTCAAGAGTAAGTAACAGTTCTAGAGTGGAAGGCGATTATTCCTCTCAGTCGTAGTTTAAATTCGTTAGTCATGTCATTTTATAATACTAAATTATGAGGCGCATCGTTGACCTAAAGTAAGTTACAGAGTAAGTAGAAAAATGTACGGCGATGAGACCGTACAACCACTAACAAAAAGGACAAACATATTTAATAATAGAGTACAATGCACAATTTTTTTCTTGATGCAGAAGTAATATATCGCTTATGATTTTGAGTGACCACATATAAAGACATCTAGGGCTCTTATAAGCTGAAATAACGCGCCCTCTACCGCAGTTATAATAACCGGCACGAGTCGTGAGCACAGATGGGCAGTAGTGGGAGGGAAGCTCGCGCATGTACACTTTCGGCCAAATTGATTCCGTGCCGTTTTTACAAAAGTTGTTGATAGGGTACTTACTATAATTAAAATATTAGTGTTACTTGAAATTTTACTTTGATACAGTAATGTTGGAGGCCTTCGTGACTAAAATATAATTATCTCAATAAAACAATATAATTTTATTACAAGTGTTTTTTCTTTGTTTATTTATGTTTTTACAACGGTTTGAATAATTTACAGCATTATTGGTTGTAGGCAAAAAAATCGTCTCAATCTGGAGGAGACTTAACAAACACGAAAGAACAAAAATAAACTATTTTAAAATCCAAAACGAAAGTCACTAAAATTGCACGAAAGTGTACAGTAGCCGAATGACACGCGACAGTCCAATAGACAACGATAATTGATTGACGAACCAATCGCGTGCAGTTCGGCGCCCCCCGGCGCGTCTTCATTCCGCCAAAGAGACCCGAAAATTAACTTCTGCGCTGGTGTCAGACTCTGCTCACGATTCATGCCGGTTACTGTACCGTAGTGTAGTATACTAATGTGATGCGAAGGAATGAGGAAAATGTCGTCAGGAAAGTTTTGAGTATGAATGTGGGTGGCTATACGAGTAGGGGAAGACCAAAGACACGATGGATGGACTAGAAAGGGAGTGACTACCGAGACGACGGCTAATAGAGAAGTATGGAAGAAAAATACATGTTGTGCCGACCCCAAATAAATTGGAACAAGGACAGGAGAAGAATGAAGACGTATACTAATTTAAGAAGTGGGGCGTGTCGTTTTTGCGTTGACTAGCCATACTACTACGTTAATAAAACTTCTTTACGATATTCGTCGTGATGGCCCAGATGTTAGGGCGCTTGGTTCTCAAGAACGATGCTGCAGAACCGAAACCGGGCACGTTAAGGCGAAAGCGCCAGGGTACTTAGGTTTTTTTTTGCAATTTGCACGTCAGTATTAGGTTGTATGTTGATCGAAGTATGTTTCGCGACCGTAACAAATATATATTTACAGAATTATATTCATCAAAGTCATCAATACAACTCTTTAAGACCATGCAATACAGAATGACTACTTCATGAAATCTTGACATTTGAGGATTATACTATCTTAAGGCAAAAGCGTCAGGGTAACCCGTGAAATTCAAATTTTCTTACGTTTTTAGCAATTTACAAGTCAGTGTTTGGTTGTCCAGTCACGAGCCGGGATTGTTGAGCCACTAGCTTATCATCTTAACTTGGTTGTGTTACACGAATGCCGCCCGTTTTTCGTTATTAAAGTCACATGTCAAATTTCACGGGCGGCGTTCGTGTAACACAACCAAGTTAAGATGATAAGCTAGTGGCTCATCAATTCCGGTTTGTGACTGTACATCATCATTCTCCTGCCCTTGTCCCAATTTATTTGGGGTCGGCGCAACATGTCTTTTTCTTCCATACTTCTCTATTAGTCGTCATCTCGGTAGTCACTCCCTTTCTGGCCATATCATCTTTCACACAGTCCACCCATCGTTTCTTTGGTCTTCCCTTACTCGTATAGCCCTCCACGTTCATACTCAACACTTTCCTGACGACATTTTCCTCATTCCTCCGCATCACATGCCCATACCATGACAACCGATTTCCACACAACTTTTCAGTCACCGGTGTCACTTTCAGACTTCCTCTTACATACTCATTTCTTATTCTACCCACGTACTGTGTACGTTGATCAAAATGTGATTCACGACCGTAACAAGTATGTGTTTATAGAATTATAATCATTAACATCATCAATTAAGACCAGGTAATCCTAATAAATGACTATTTCATGAAATCTTGAGTTTTGAGGATTATACTAACTTAGTAAGTTGTATTACTGATTTTAATCATTATAATTCTGTAAATACATATATGTTACGGTCGCGAATCATACTTTATTCAACATACAGCCTAATACTTGCAAATTGCAATAAACGTAAGAAAATTTGAATTTCGAAGCCTACCCTGGCGCTTCTCTCTTACGATATGCCAATAACGGCTAGAACAGTGGTGTGGCCCAGTGGTATCTGTCCCGACTTACGAGTTGTAGGTTGTGAGTTCGAATCCAGGAAGGCACTTTGTGTATTTAATTCCATCACCATTGCTTTCAAAACGGTGAAAGAAAACATTGTGAGGAAACCGGCATGTCCTGGACCCATGTGGTGGATTATGGCCCACACCCTCTCACACAGAGGAGGCCAATGTCCCAATACGAAGATTATAGGCTAATGCAAGAAGGATACATGCAAAAAGGTTTTTATAATTACCTTGTAGTAAAATCATAGGATCCAGCTGCTAGAATGGAGGGCGCGTGAGGAGAGAACTGCACTCTTCTGACTGCACATTCACACCCTGAAATAAGAATGACAATAAAGGGCAACGCCTAAAAATGCCTTAAAAGGACAGAAACTACTAATAGTTCTTAATTCTATTTAGAATAAAATATGTGAAAATATAACGATCATTAAAATATTTAACTTGATATCCGACTAATTCATTTTTATTTTTCTATTGGACGTCATTGTTTTTTTGACATGAGTAATCGACATTCAACCAAAAAGGACGGGATTTGACGATTAATAGTTCTTATCGAAGTATTTTATAGAATTATTGCACGGTTATCATTTATTTAATATAATACCGTAAATCGAATTAAAATAACATATGCATGTCAATAATAAAAAATCAAATTAGAATTAAATCACAGCTCCGAGGCGGCCAGTTGACATCAGCATTTCGGCTGATTATTCGATTTTTCAAAACTTCTTACAGTTTGCGTTAAAGACTCACTACTTTGGAATTTTACCTATATTCATGTTTTACTTATTTCATATATGGATAAGGTAGAATTAGAAAAATAAGCTTGAATAATTAATGGCAATTTGTTATATTACCCTACTAATACTAAAACACCAATAAAAAAAACTGCACGGGGTTAAATTTTTACTAACTAATTATCATAAAACATAGTAAGTTAAAACATCGATAACTGATTATCGATAACAGTAATCTCTAATTGAGTAGCTGACTGTCACATGTGCATAGTTGAAATCTTCGAGAATAATATATTTGAGTTTAAAGATAAAGATAAAGATAAAGATAAATTTATTTGTCAAAAACTAAAACTAAAAGAAAAAAGAAAACAAAAACAAAAACTAAAAGAAAGTAGACTTTAAGTTGAACTAAATAAAGTCTACTTTTACATGTTTCGTTTAATAGAATATTGTTTTGCCAATTTTAATCGCAATATAATTAATTAGGACTTACCGACGGTATGATATACCACCATTTGATAAATTTTGGTTCTGCTATCATGTTAATACTCTAATCTTTGAATTATTTTTTCAAGTTTTCCTCACCGTGACGGTTGTAAGAAAACTAATGTGCGTGTTATGTACGCGGAGCAGGCATATGCGGAACTCCGCATATCTCGGGGTACGCGGGCCCCGCCTACTTACGTCTTCTACTGTTTTTCTGTTCTGTGTTTGTATTAATACAGAGCAAGGGCTAGGTTTTTCCCGCGACTTCACTCGCATTGAGGTCGGAAATTATCCCAACGGAACGTACTATGTTCAATTCAATAGCTAGGTCAATTTCATCCAAATCCGTTCAGTCGTTTTAACATGAAAGCGTAATTAACAAACAAGCAAATAAATAAACATACAAACTCATTTCGCATTTATAATATTATAGTTAGGATTAGGATATCTTTTAAAAAACAAAAGCTTTTGACACTTGAAACTTGAGACTTTGAAACTGCCCTTTTCGGGCATAACGCTATTTCGTTACGTGACTATTTCTACCAGTTTACTCTTACTGCAAGCCTTCTTCGTTCCAAAAGTATTGTGATCTATTGGTTAACTATAAACAAATATTAATCTGATATTTATCTTGATTTACCTTTGAGAGTAAACATAGGTGAGGTGAGCCTCCTCAGATCCCACCCTCGGATGAGACCATCAGAGCCAGCCGTGGCAAGAGCGTGCGTTTCTGTTCTACTCCAATCACAAGACAGTACCTGCAAAATCAACAAAAATATTAGAAAACTTGCTGTTGCCCGCGGCTTCGTCCGCGTAGGTTTTTTTTATTTTATTTGTAATGGGTTTTCTCTTGACTCCAGTCTAGATCAGAAGTGACAGAGACAAAGTCGACGATGGAGTGAGCTTACCCAGAAGAAGCCTGTTCACTCTCACTTTGAAGAGGTTAGGGATAGATAAGTGTCAATACTTCCTTATTTGAATCGGATGTTGTTCACAATTTCATGGGTTTTTATTTTTTGCGCGGAACCCTAATTCATTTTCTAAAATAAAAGTAGCATAAGTTACTCATTCTACCATCAGCTATCTGCTAGTGAAAGTCCCGTCAAAATCGGTCGAGCCGTTTCGGAGACTATCCGAATTTAATAAAAAAACTGTTATTTTGACATTACAGACACTTCTATTTATTTGTAGATATTGATGTACAGATGACATCTGTGACCGCTGTCGCTTTGTAGATGAAAATCCCAAAATTCAAACACTAAGGCGTGTCACCCACACGGGGGGTTTCCACGCTACCCCCGAACCTCCCTTCCCCACCCCCCGCACCCCTGCCCGCGGTCGACGCCGCCTCGACTCTAGCTCTTGTGGCCGAAGCGCCTAACTATGCAAGCTTTAGTAATAGAGGCAGCAACTTCTTTATTCTTCATCAATCAAAATAGCCACCAATAAAATATGCAGGTATCACAAAAGGAACGAATGTAGCATGTTGTACAATAGAGCGGCGAGGTGTGACATTAATTTAGTCTTTCTTTACTTCATTTAACACCATCTATCGTCAAATAGCAGAACCAAAAAGACGTTATCACTACACAAACAAAACTTTTAATATTTTAGAGAAATAAAGTCAACTAAATGAAGGACTATCATTCTAAAATTATCATAGGAATATAAAGAATCGAATACAATACAGTTGAACAAGCGAAAATTAAATAAAATATGCAATATTCCTCCATCCCGTTTTCGCTGACGCATTTTTTCTATATCTGTCTCTATCGTAACCCGTTGTACAGTGACTTGATCTCGTCCATAACAAGCGGTGTCAACTGACCTGAAGTGACTCCATAACGGGATCGCTATTGTTCCCGATTATGACGTTTTGGCACTGGCTTATTTCAGAACATTTTTGTTGTTGTTGTTGTAATTCAAAGATAATATGCATTTTGACGTTTGTATGTTATGGTTAATTAAATACCCATACTTAGTTTAACTATATTTTTGGTAATACTAGACACTATTGACTTCAGCATTTTTCAATAGCGGTAGAGTTGCTGATCTGAACCTCCTAAGGGAAGCCGGTAGGAATCGTTTTATAATGTGCTTTCGCCACTGGTACAATTACAATAAATATGTCAAAATTATTATGTAAAATAATAATAGTATTATGTCTATAAGTTTAATTAGGGCCCTAATTAAACTTTTCATCAGCATTATCCAACATGATACCGCCCAGCCGTCTATATGCAGGAATACACACTAGACGGAATGTAGAATAAGTTTAATATTCATTATGTTCAAAAACAATACTCAAATAAAACAAACATTTTTATTTCACATATAATTATCATGTTGTTGTTTTTTTCAAACTTTTCTTTCATAATCCATTTTAATTGAGCTAGAGCCAAGCCAGTACCAGTGCTGGTTTTGGCACTACTGGCGCCCTGGGCGAAATCTCTGCCACAACCGTACAATACCCATTCTTGGAGAGTAGAAAGTCTAAAGCGTTTAGTCTTTGTTCCTGTGCATTGATATATATGTAGTTTAATAGGAGATCTTTGTCAACTTAAGCAGAAAAGGGTGAATGCTCCTGCAAGACCGAGCGAAGCGAGCTAGAAAAAGGGCCAAAAATTGCCCCAATCTGTACATAATTAAAAGTATTACAATTAAATAAATTGAAATAAATGAAGAATTTATATTACATAATAACATTTCATAGCAGTGTCTGAATAAAATAAAATAATTGTGTGCGATTTTATCCGTTCAATTTCACTTTAAAGTATCTTCAATGTTGCCATTTAATAATATCAATGCTTTGAGAAAAAAGACAATGATATTCGTAACAAAATATTTATTTAAATATATTTTTGACCGTAAGTAAGCAATCAAACCAACCTTCTCTTAATTTATAGATCAAAAGTTAAAGTACAGTTATAGATAGTATATTCTAATACAGTAACGTCGTGTATTACAAAATTAACATTGACTTAATTACTTACTAGCAACACTCAATGAATCCGTCAAAATGGTAAATGTCAAAAGTGTCATTTCAATCACGCTTCGCTCATGCCAGCTTGTGCTGTTTTACGATATTTGTTTGCTTCATATTTGCGTATTTATGTCGTAGCCCCACGCGAGTGTTCTACTAATTAAAATAGAAATGCTGCCGACAAATTGTTTTGCAGTTTGGCAGGGGTTCTGTTAAAGTAAAACTATGTATCATAATGGATGAAATTTTAAAAAAAAACGGTGGTAATAACCTAATAAGTAAGGAAAATGGACCTTCTATAATCGTTTGTTAACTGTGGTATCACTATTAGAGAACGCATCAGGTGGCATGAAACAGCGTTTTAAGAGATCGGTGAAATCATGATGAAAACTGAGTGAAAAAATCAACTTTTTCAAACCTTCATAACTTTATTCAACGACTGCATAGTTATATGTAACCTATAATTCTTAATTACTGAAAATCCGTCCTATTGAACGACTTAAATTTCATCTCTGTACCTCCTGGGGTACAGGTCCTAACAATTTTTGGCCATCTCCTTTGGACCCCACCTCGGATATGTAAAATTTTTCTTTTGAACATTAGAGGATTAGGAAAACGCAGGATAGCAAAGCGAGCTCGAAAATCTTAGCACCCCGTCACGGAAGGCCGTGTGACCATTCTTCTTGTGACCATTCTTACAGAATAAGGAGTTACTTTGTTGACTTATGCAGAAAAGTTTGAGAACTCAGAGATCGTAGGATGCCAGAGCGAGCGAAGCGAACTCATAAATTGTTGGCATCCTGCCTCGGCTAGGTTTTCTTTTAGCCATTCATATAGAAATAGGACTAACTTTTCGACTTGTGCAGAAAAGATAGAGAAATAAGATAATTGGGCAGCTCGAAAATTTTTGCTTCCTACGTTTATATTTTGCATTACCTACGAGGTATTCTGAGTTAATTCAAATCTCAATGCAGTTGAGACAGACAAGACAGGAATCCAGATATTTGGCGCTCCTCAATGCCTGGTGCTCTAGAGCGGTCGCCCAATTGCGCCCTACCCTAACGCCGCTACTGCCAAGTACCTTGGTTTGTAAAAAGTAAAATAATGTGCTTACCTTTACAATGCCTGATGGCTTTATTAAGCTTGTAATAACCTATATTTTCTTGTGTAATACAGTATTTCATCACACATTATTATACTCTATTCAAAACACTACAAGATCCAAATTACCTCAGCATCATGCGCCTTCACCACCGCAGCAGGTCTGGAAGGTTCGGTACACGTCCATAGCTTGAGGTGTCCATCTCCAGACACTGACGCGAAGGTCGCCGGCGAGTGTGGCGAGAAAGCGGCCGTGTAAACCAGTTGAGAATGACCCACGAATGTGCTGAGGCATGCTTCGGATTCAGGGTCCCACTGAAATGGTTGTATTGGATTACGATTAATGTGGTTTTCATCATCATCATCATCGTCATAATTAGCCTATACTATTCCCACTGCTGGGACAGGCCTGTCTTCAAATTTTTAGTTCTAGGACATGCCGGTTTTCTCACGATGTTCTCCTTCATCGTTATGATAGCTGTGGTGATGAAATAATTTACACAAAGAAAAGCACCTGTCTGGGTTCCAACCAACGACCCGTACCTAAGAGCCGGTTTTTTGATCCATAGTTAACTCGACCAATGGTTAAGCATAGTAAGTAATGGTTGAATTTTGGTTAAATGTGTTTGCCAAAATGCCTATTTTTTAAAACGAATGAGTTAACTTGAATACATTCATGTTAACTCATTCATGTTTAGCCTTTCACATTTAGCCAAAATTTAACCATTACTTTCTTGGTTTTTTTATTTTATTTTTTTTATTGAGATGGGTTTGCTCTTGACTCTGGCCTAGTTCGGAGGCGACAGAAACAAAGTCGACGATGGAGTGAGCTTACCCAGAAGAAGCCTGTTCACTATCACTTTGAAGAGATTTGGGTTGTATGCGTTCGGAAACACTGACGCTGGTAGAATTCCACTTTTTTGCTGTGCGCATTATAAATGACATTTGGAAACCATTTGTTTAACCATTGGTCGAGTTCTTTGGGGTAGTTGTGTAAAAATGCAATACTTCATGGACGCTAAAGTCAAATAAATGGTGGAAAGATTATAATGGCAATTATTTTATATCATGTACTACACTGATATGATAGGCAGTCGCTCCATGTAAAATACTGGTATTCAGCTGCATCCGGTTAGACTGGAAAGCGACCCCAACATGTTGGGAAAAGGCTAGGTAGATGATAATGACTGCACTGAGCTGGTAGTCATGGGGAGAGACGGTTGCCCAGCACTGGGATGATACAGGCTAGCAGTAGGTAACTACATACACAGTAATCACGGCTCACAATAACCAAAACTTGCCAACATTAACAATGCTCTAATATTCTTACAAAACCACTCCAACACAGTATAGTTTCCTGGCTCAAAAAGGTAAGAGACAGAACCTTTGGTTAATCCTAACTTCCTAACTGTACCTTAATATTATAAATGTGAAAGTGTGTTTGTTTGTTATGCATTCACGCTAAAACGGCTGAACGGATTTGGATGAAATTTGGCACATGGGTAGACCATGACCTGGAGAAGGACATAGGCTACTTTCATCCTGGATCGCAGACGAAGTCACAGGCGAAGTCGCGGGCAACAGCTACTATTTTTATAATATATAGGTATGTATAGGATTACTGACAAATGCGTGCACTGACTGGACAGGTCCACTCAATCTGTGTGGTTCTTTCCTCAAAAGACCATTTCAGACACCAATCTACATGGTCTTCACATGATCTGATCAAGATTATGTCTGGACTTTAAAAAAGACTGTGACCTCAGAGTTTATTTCGCCTTTTCTTGTCAGAATAGTCAGACAGGGAACGCCGACCTCATCTAGTTTTTAAAAATAAAATACACCACCCGTCTAGTCGGAGGATCCTCCCTTTTCTATGGAGGATGAGTGAACTTTACACCCTGTTCCTCATACCCATATACAGCTATCATTTAGCAGACACCGCTGTGTCATTAACTATGCTCCACGTCCTATCCAGCCCTCTGAGCCCCAAAACATGCAGCCGAAGCCACCTCTGCGCTGCCACCGATAACGCCGTGGAAAAGGTAGTAGAAACAGCTGTGTCACAAACTATGCTCTAAGTCCTATCCTGCCCTCTGAGCCTTAAAACATGCAGCCGAAGTGACCTCTGCACTGCCACTGATAACGCCGTGGAAAAGAGCTACCTTTCTAAGGGGTCTGCTAAGACACACCTGTGTCACAAACTATGATCCACGTCCTATCCTGCCCTCTAAGCCGCAAAACATGCAGCCAAAGTGACCTCTGCGCTGCCACCGATAACGCCGTGGCAAAGGCGAAGTTTTGTGCCAACAAAATTTGAATAACTGTCGTGCCAACGATACGAAGAAGATTTAGCAGAGCATATCTCTTTGTAACCAATCTCAAATATAATCAAAACATTTACTAATTGGCTACTAACCAATTTAACAGTAGTATCCCAGCTTGCACTCAACAGATGAGTCCTAGGCCAGTCCACGGAGCACACCTCGCTGGTATGCGCCCTGAGCACTCTCAGTGGAGCAGCACAGCCGATCCTCCATACTATGACAGCACCGTCACCGGCGCCGCAGGCTGCTGCACTCTCTGTTGTGCCTGACCATGTCTGAAAAGGAGATTTTATGTACATGATATTTAACAAAAAACTGTAGTAAACACTTATAGTTTTAATCTATTTCACGAAGGCGTGTCTTGAAGCCTTTATGTCGTTAATCATAAGGTTTAAATTGCAATAACTAACACGCCTTCGTATACTTCGTGTGTATAGACACACCCCAAGAAGAACCCCAAGTGTCCATTCACACAGAGAGGAGAATACATTTTTATCGCGTTTATAAAAGTTTTGGGTTCATTGAAATAAGGTTGATTATTGTTTTATCCTGAGCGCGTTAGGTCGGCTCTTAAGCATTCTCATTTAAAAAATAAAATGAAATGAAAATCAACCTTATTTCAATGACCCAACACTCTTATTTAAACGTGATAAAAATGAACTTACGCTCCTCTCCAAGCCTGTCTGTGTGAACGGAGACACCAAAGCTCTTCTGTCCGTCCTATTCTGCCGTCGTAAGAAAAAAGGGCACAACTAACATTTAAAAAAAAGCTACAAAAAATTGAGCAGATTAGCCTTTTTTTTCTGATTCTAAATATGTATGTAACTCAATTTTTTTTTTTAATGTTAGTTGTGCCCTTTTTTCTTCCGATGGCAGTATTTGGCACGGCAGTGTGGCACACAAAATCCTGTATTTTTATTCCTATAATAATTTTGGAATGCTACCTAATTTATCTAAAATATTAAAAGTTTTGTTTGAGTAGTGATAGCGTCTTTTTGGTTCTGCTATTTGTCGATAGATGGTGTAAAATTCAGTAAAGACTTTTATTTTTAAGTTAATAAATATTTTTTTACTTTCTTGGTAAGCAAGTTAAGACCGGCTTTTATAAAAATTCACACCTCGCCGCTGCTACATTTGTATCTGTATTTTTTTTTTGTGCAGAAATAGTATTGTATCTTCGATCTGTTCGACCTGTCTTTGCCCATCGATATTGGTGTGTGTGCGGCGGGCATCGCCGCGGCGCACGCGGGGTTCTCAATCGAACCGACTAGTTTTAGGTTTTTTAGTTACAAGTAGTGATGCGGTGATGTACACTACCGCTCAAAAGTATTTGGCCACCTGCATTTTGTTTAAGTTACAAACAATACATTTTAAAGAAATAATTTATTGGGTTTCATTGTTTGTATAACACTGCAAAATACTTATCTACAGTACAAATCGTAAACAGCTATTGTTATTTGCCGACTCCTGCCATAAAACCATAATAGTATTATTGTCGGAATTTCTACGAAGTTAATCTTTGAAGTCCCAGTTTTGTTTGGATTTAGTTATTGAGAAATAAACATAAGCAAAATATAGAATAACTACTACAATTATTTTTACGGTAGTTATCTGATGTCATTTGACCAGAAAACACGCTCTGCATAGCTCAGTACTTAAAGTCTACCAATATTTTTTTGTTTCTCCCTTCTGAGTTTCATTTTTTGAAGAAAATGGGTAAAACTAAGGAATATTCCCAAGAGGTCAAGGGCATAATAATCGGCCTTCATAAATCCGGTAAAAGTAATCGTGAGATTTCAAGATTACAGAAGATACCAAGACAAACTGTTGACTACATCGTTAAGAAGTTTGCGGCTGAAGGAACAACTTGCAACAAAAGTCGTTCAGGCAGACCGAGAGTCACAACTTCGAGTGAAGATTTGAGAATAATAATTCATAGCAAACGGAATAGACGATTAACTGCACCGGAAATAGCAGCACAGTTTAATGCGGATCGCGATAAACCAGTCAGTGTATCTACAGTTAAAAGAAGACTTTGTGATGCAGGGCTCAAGGGATGCATAGCGGTCTCAAAACCACTTCTTAAACCTATTAACAAAAAAGAGACTTAATTGGGCGAATGAACACAAGAATTGGACAGTAGCAGATTGGGAAAAGGTCCTCTGGACGGACGAATCAAAATTTGAAATTTTTGGAACTAAACGAAGAGTTTTCACAAGGCGGCAGTCAAACGAAAGGGTGAATGACGCTTGTACTGTGGCTTCAGTTAAACACGGGGGAGGGTCTGTGATGGTTTGGGGCTGTTTCGGTGGTTCCGCTGTTGGAGATCTTGTGCGAATACAAGGAATCTTAAAAAAAGATGGTTACAAAAAGATATTGGAGGATAATGCAGTGCCTTCTGGAACCCATTTAATTGGTCCGGGATTTATATTTCAACAGGATAATGATCCGAAACACACGTCAAGACTATGCAAGGACTTTTTAAAAAGTAAAGAACAACAACAGGTGTTAAAACTCATGATATAGCCTCCACAGTCCCCTGACTTAAACCCGATAGAACTATTGTGGGATTAGCTGGATAGACAGGTGCGAAAACGTTGTCCCACATCTCAGGAAGACTTGTGGAAAAAACTGCAAGAAGAATGGCAGAAGATAACCAAGACAACGTTGGAAAAATTAGTAGCCAGGTTGCCGAAGCTTTGTAAAGTTGTCATTAAAAATAAGGGTGGACACATAGATGAGTCCAAAATTTAAAAATTTTATTCTTGTTATGTCTAAATATGGCTAATAAACATGTTAAAATAGTTATGAAGTAGTTTCACTCAATCAAACTTTTACAAAATGTATTTTACTAGGTGGCCAAATACTTTTGAGCGGTAGTGTATTTTGTTTAGTATACCTATAATCAAAAGTTGTAGTAGACATCCGTGTATAACCATGAAATACATCATAACCTCTTTCTCTTTTTGACCTATAAAGAGTTGCATATTTCCCTAACTTCTCATGTTCCGTTGCTGTAAACACTGGGCCACTTCTTATATTAAATAATTCACTTTTAACATAGAATTTTCTTCTAAAAAAAGTCAATCATATCGTAGATACTCCATTGCGACGATGACTACGTCTGGTTGTGCGATTTCCAAATAAGAGTGGCAGAAAGAATTGCCGCTGCGTGTGCCGCCGCGATAAACGCCGCGAGAGACGCGTCGATGCCATATGCGGGCTCGGCCGCAAAAAAACACTCCTTTTCAAGAAAACGCGTGTAAAATCGCTTCTCCGTAAACGCACTAAATGAGGCATTAAGAGCGTTTATTCCGCGATTATAGAATACTAGCTTTTGCCCGCGGCTTCGCTCGCGTTAATTTAGAATAGCAGTTTAGGGCGTGAAAAGGTATCAAGCTAAGATACTTACTTCCGCATCTATAATATTATATTTAGGAGGATGAAACACCGGTCCATTGACACTCAACGACTCACAAAATGTATTAGGTAAGTAACTAATACATCAAATTTATAAAAAATAAAAACATTTAACAGACTACTAAAGTACAGACGACAGCACATCAAGCTACTACAATCTGTCAAATTTCTTTAATAATATGATGTAGGTATGATGTAGGTAGGTGTGATTGGGTAACAAACATCCATCCATCCAAATTTTCGCATTTATATTATATTTATTAATATTAGTAGGATTTAACTTTACATAAAGATTAGTACAGACACCAGCACATCAAGCTACTACAATCTGTCAAATTTCTTTAATAGATTTTCAACTTCATCGCTAAAGCATTAGGTTCAAGATTGATTGGGAAAATTTGACAGTTTCGGGTAGCTTGACCTGCTGGCGTCCGTACCTATAATAATATAACTCAATAATGATTCGAAAGACACGTGGCGCCATCTATTATCATAAGAACGTTATTATTGTTTCCCTCGGAAACGGTACTTTTTTTCGGGATGAAAGGTACCCTGTTTCCGTATCTGTACACCTGACAACGTATATTATGCAAAATTTCAGGATGATTGGTTCAGTGGTTTAGGCGTAAAAAGGTAACAAACAAACAAACAAACAAACTTACTTTCGCTTTATAATATTAGTTAGGAAGTTAGGATTGTCAAATTTTATGAATAAATACCAAAATAACTGTAAAAAAATAGCATAGATACTTATAAATACCGCCGATATATAGTGTGTTAAAAAAAATTGTACCTAATTTGATTTAAATATATTAAAATAATCACGAAAAACCTGTAGAAATGCGAGGCTGCCAGCCCGTGCGGAATAAAACCTCTTAATAAATCTATTTTATTAAACACTTTACTTATAAAGTGCTCTTACCATAATAATTTGTTATCTGTGGTTGAACCAGTTTGTTGTCTCTAACCCTGCGTGTGTTGTATGTACTTGTTTTTAACATTAGCTTTATATATTCCAGACCTACCAAATAATTTACTTTTTTATCTATGGGTATAATTTTAGAGATGGGAAATAACTTATCATACACATACAATGGTCCACCTAAAGGACTAAGTGCTGAAACCAAACCCAATAACATAGAACTTATCATTCTCTTTGTTTGTCTATCACTTATCGTTAACATTTTTACTAACTAGAAACTTTATCAGTCATATTTGTATGTCTTTATTATCTCTTAAATATGTAATAAAGGTTTGCCCGTATACAAGGAGTCCATAGCTTATTAGCAAATCAGCAAGTGCGAAATACACCATTCTTAATGTCTATTTGTTCAGTACATTTCTAAAGTGGTAAAACGTACTTAGCACTGATCTTAGCCTATTGCAAATGTCATTTACATGTAATCTCCAGTTAAAGTAGGTACTTATCTACTGTTAGACCTAAATATTTAAAATCTACATAATCCAATTTTGTACAGTTACAATTACATTGATTTCTATGCAAACATTTGTATGTACTCAGAACTATTAACCATATCGAGGGTTCATGGAATATTTGTATTAAGCAACATTTATGGAACTTTACAGGGGAGCATTTTAAAGTTTAATTTTCAGAAAAAAGAACAATGTAAATAAAAGTATTAATATTTTTGACGAAAATATGGCCTATAGACGGTCAAGAATCAATAGTGTCTATCCCAGTTTTTTATGTTTTTCACTTTTTAATGCAGGTAGATTATAACTCAATATGATTATATCTCAATATCGGCCAGGATGTCGCTTAATACAAATAGCCCGTGAAGCCTCAATATTGAACATGGCAACTTCTAAATTACAATACGGAAATAAATAAAATACCCAGAACACGGTTTGCATTTACTTTCCATTTCATCCCTTTTTTTCCATTTTTTGCCCACCAGCCCATTACATTCATTGTAGTTATACAATATATAAAGGTCCCAAATCTAACTTCCCATTGCAACATAAATCCCTTACTTAAATTAACCAGGAACTTAACTCAATTGTCTATAAATAAATAAAGTAATGCTAACACACAAGTAATCCAATTATGTGATGATGCAAATGTTAAGTAGGTATGTATATGTGTTGTGGGGCTTCTGTTTGTGAATAAGGAGGTTGTTTTTTATGATATTCTCTTGGTTATTTTTATGGGTATGATTATAGAGAGTGTATGACTGAAAAGATATTGAGGTGCTATGCTATAGAGATGCCTGACCTGTTCAAATTATGAATGATTTTATTTATAGGCTATCTTTCATAAGTTTTTCTTATTCTTATTTTCTACTACCATACTAGATGTTTATTTGTATTTTCTACGTTATAGACAAGATAAAAGAGGCATTGTGGAGGTTAGTATAAGTAATAATATGTTAGGTATCAATTAGCACTATATGGACTACAATTTAGTAGCTAGATAAAACCAACTTACCACATCAAACAATCCATCACTCCACTCTAGTTTCTGAACTTCAATGAGAGTGCTACCATCAGGAGAGAGTTCTAAGAAGAACAAGGTTCCACCACCAGCTAAGCCGTAATACTGGCTGGTTGCAACCGCGAGGGTATCTGGCCTAGTCCGAGAAAAACGGACGCTGTAGCCGTGACGGCCTGGCGTCAGGAATGTTGGCATGCTGATGGTATAGCTAAAAAAGAAAAAACAATTTTGAATAGCACCTAACAATAAGCTGCAGAAACTTCGTCAATTTAACTTACAATTTTCCTACCCAACACGTCACATAGCTTTACATAAAACTGTGAATACACTAAGTTGGGTATCTAGGTCAAGTTGTATTAGAATCCTATTAGTTTTCGCTGTGTAAATAATATTTTAATCTCAATTAACGCTATATAACCTTTCGAAGCTGTCACAACAAATGTCAATTTATGACGTTTGGTAACGCAACGATTTCTTACTTACCTAAACTTAGTGAGGGGACATCAAATCGATTCTAATGCGAGTATGCGTCATTCGGCTTAAATCTTATTAGTACGCCTACGAATAAAATCCAATTAGCCGGTTAACGTATTCTGCAGGAAACCTCACATGTTACCTATATATACACCACATTTCCTAAACCAAATCATTTCTGGTGGACACCTCAAACTTTCACACTCGGTTTATTCAAACTAACAACTTGAATAAAGTTATATTTTCTAACGTATTTTCTTTACTCATCCCTTATTATAGAATCCAACAAAATGTTGGACTACTTCGGTTTGGCGTTTGTGGTTGCAGTAAAAGTATTTAAGAAAACTACTCCAAATGGAAAAGTTACGGTTTACCTTGGCAAGCGTGACTTCATTGATCATATGGATTACTGCGATCCGGTAGATGGAGTTGTAGTGGTGGATACCGAATATCTGAAAGGAAGAAAAGTTTACAGCCAGGTACCGACAAAAAGTGCAGTGTTCAGTGAAATTTAAAAAAAGTGGAGTGTGAGAAAACAGCCTAATTTTGTTACTTGTTCTTGTTTAGCTTGTGACCACGTACCGCTACGGTAGGGAGGAGGATGAAGTGATGGGATTGAAGTTCTCCAAGGAAATGGTCATCGGCCAGGACCAAGTTGTTCCAATGATCAACTCTAAAATGGAACTAACACCTGTACAAGAAAAGCTGCTGAAGAAGCTTGGGCCTAATGCTTTTCCCTTTACTTTCAACTTCCCTGAGCTGGCCCCAAGCTCGGTAAAATATTGTTTCGTGATAGTTCATTCAAATTTAATGAAACAAAAAAGGATTACTAGTAAAAATTAACTTTACTCTTTAGATAACACTGCAGCCCGCTGAAGAAGATCAAGGCAAGCCCATGGGCGTAGAATACTGCGTCAGGACTTACGTCGCTGAGCAGGAAGACCAGAAGAGCCACAAGAGGAGCTCAGTGACTCTTGCCATCAAAAAGGTATTTTCAGAGACAGTCAGATTCTAATACGAAAATTACTTGAGATTTTAGACCAAATAATTGATCTGTCTATCTGTTATACAGCTTCAACATGCCCCAACTTCCCGTGGACGTCGTCTGCCTAGCTCTCTCGTGAGCAAGGGATTCACTTTCAGCAATGGAAAGATCAACCTCGAAGTTACTCTGGATAGGGAGATCTACTACCACGGAGAGAAGGTCGCCGCCAACATCATTGTGTCTAACAACTCCAGGAAGTCTGTCCGCAACATCCGTGCAATGGTTGTGCAGCATGTCGAGATTACCATGATCAACTCCCAGTTCAGCCGTCATGTGGCCTCCTTGGAGAGCCGCGAAGGATGCCCTGTTACACCTGGAGCTAGTCTGTCCAAAACATTCTACTTGGTGCCTTTGGCCCGCAGCAATAAGGACATTCGTGGTTAGTGTTTATCTTGCGACATTATTTTGACCATAATTTGACTGTCTACGAGAGATTTTCATAATAACTCTGATCCAACAGGTGTGGCTCTGGACGGTCACCTCAAGGAAGACGACGTCAACTTGGCCAGTTCTACCCTTGTACCTGAAGGAAAATGCCCAGCCGATGCCATTGGTATCGTAGTCTCTTACTCCGTGAGGGTAAAGCTAAACTGCGGAACTCTCGGAGGAGAACTCGTTACCGATGTGCCTTTCAAACTGCTCCACCCCGCTGAAGGTAAATGTTCTTGATAATCATGATCATATTCACAGGAGAATGATCTTAGGTAGGTACTTAGTACCTGGCAAATGTTTTTAACATGTTTAATTTAACTTCCAGGCTCTATTGAACGTCAACGCTTCAACGCGATGAAGAAAATGCAATCCATTGAAAGACATCGTTATGAAAACTCTCTTTACACCAACGAGGAAGAAGATAACATTGTATTCGAAGACTTTGCCCGACTTAGGATGAACGAGCCCGAGTAAAGCCTAATTTATAAAATTACAAAAAAAAACGGAAAAACATCAGAAAATACAAAAAAAATGTAATCAAGCAAGTCAGTATCAGAGTATTTCATTGTCATTAATATCAGACGAAACAAATAGGATATTAAAATCTTCAAACAGATCAGCAACAACATGATCGCATCTTATATAATTTAAATTGTAAACGTCATTTTCATCAGATGTTATGTATTCAATCATTCAGTTTTATTATTAGAATTTATATATTACCTATTAAAATATAAAAATGTATCAAATAATCATCTATTAGGAACATATTGTACACTCATGTTTCAAAATTGTGCGAATATAAAAAAAAATCTGTACCTTCCTGTAATCCTCTTATATAAATTAAACTTCACCAGAAATTCTCAACTTTTCTTACACCCTCGACTTTACACTGATTCTAATAGTTCGAAGTATCTACTAGCACGTCTTGTACACCACTGATAGACGGAAGATGCAATCCAAGTTACATGCTTTTTTGCATATTCTATTGTTACTCGATTAAAAGGGGTTTTGATTTCCCCGCCCTATTTGGCACCCCATGCATAGATTATAAAAAAGATTATGCAAAGGCGTTGTAGATGTCAGCCACGGTCCGGTCATGTGTATTTGACTTCTAATTCGAGCTAATAACAATAAAAAATACTTTTGTGTTGGTGATGATGGTGACTTGCTTATAACATAACTGAGAAGCAGTTTTCATAAATTAAGATACCACAACTAAAACATTAAGAAGAAAGTCTGCGGGAGGCAGACTACAGACTTTCTATCGACCGATAGTTTAACCCCTCAAACGTATATCGTATATACTGGATGATTTTTTTACCGTCTTGAAAAAAATAGGGAACAATAGGCGAACGGAGTAGAAGCCTATGGTATACCTAGTTTTTTTTTTTTTCAATAACTTAGACAGAAATTGCTCTATCAATAAACACACATTTGAAGTAAACTAGAACAATAAAAAAAATAAATTTTGAAAAAAACTTTATAGATCGTTGAAAAATATCCGAATTCAAATCATACGCACTACGCAGGGTGCGTAGTGCGTACCTATGATTTGAATTCGGATATTATTATTTTGTTTTTCAAAAAAAAAAAAAAACTAGGTATGGGTAAACTCGCCACCTAATAATAGGTCCGTTTTGACATGAGGCTCTTTGACCCGCTATGTTTGTCTCTCTTTGGTATATTGTGGTGTGATGTCACGTATGTACATCAGCACGTCACGTATAGCACATAGTTTAAATTAAGAGAGATAAGGTATGTTCATTAGTTTTTTGGAATAGTATCACGCACGCACTATGCATATAAATATACACTAATAATTAAAGGGACAAGATTCTTCAGTGGAGTCATGGAGTCAACATCTTAGTGTTTATTCAACCCCCTTCCTCCCCACATCGCATGGCGACCCTGTGCAACGACATGGGCTGTCAAAACTGGCCTATTATTTTGTGGCGAGTTTAGTAGAAACTAGGAATAGGTATTGGTTCACCTATTATACCCTATTTTTATCAAGACGGTAAAAAAGTCATATAAACGTAAAAAATCATCATCCGATGGCGACCCCGGGCTTACAGTTGTTGTGAACCTATGGTGTTCAGTTGACATTCGAGCACACATTGACATGACCTATGCTGGTTTTTTTATGTATATAGCCCGGCAGTCGAGGGGTATGATCAGCGGTAAAATCAGTGTAAAGATGTACCTATACCTACACATTATAACGATTCGGTATTGGCCGATAAAAGTGTAAATTTTCTTCATAAGAAGAAACCAACCAAACTATCGGCCGATAGAAAATCAGTAGTCTGCGGGGGGCTCTTAATGTTGATCTAAACCTAAATGTAGTTTTAATCGAAATCTATATCCCAAAATGGCGTCGACAGTTGAAGGGATATAAGTAGCCGTAGGGAAAATAAAACTAACTTAGGTAGCCTCGGGTGGAATGAAGCCCTACATTGACAGCGTAGTGTAGCCAAAGGCTTCTGCGTCTGCGAAGAGCCGTCTCCCCTCGATTTTCGTACTAAAAGAGCTCCACGCTGGGTGCTTGCATCGCCGGCGAGGAGGGTGGCGCATTGTGACGTGTTTATCAAGGCCCGCAGCTCGTAAGGTTCAAACGGTCCGCGGGCTGCTTGTAACCTGCGTAGATGTTGATATCCTCGCCGGCTAAGTGCAGCTGAACACCCAGCGCGTAAAACGAGCTGAGTGACGGCAAGGGGAGTTCCTGATGGACGACTCTTCGTTTCAAAAGTACCGCCAGACTACGGTATTTGTTGTGTTGCGCCGACCGGTCGTCCTTCCTATATGCAAGATACTTGTACCACGGGAACCTAATATTGGCCTCAGATCCTAGGAGCATCTCGCTATAAGTATCGATACCAACACACTGCTATCAGTTAAATTATAACTTTTCTCTTTAGCATCCATCGTTTCCGTGGTCTCGCTATTAGTCATACCTAGGTACTCAAAACTTTTCTCACCTCATTCCTTCCCGTCACTTCAAGATCATAGATCAAGAAACAAATATGTAGTTCCTAAAGTGAATTGTGTATTTTGGTCAAAGGACGCAGCGATGGGTAATTCAAAAATTACTAAATGAATTACCTACGCAAATTACAACTGAAGCAGTTTCTAAAAATGTCTTAAAAAATGTCCTGCGTAAGCACTATTTAGGTTTGTGTTCTTAGCGTAAGAACCTAGTTATGTAATAACTTTGTGAGGCAGGCGCGGGCCGGCCAGTCTGGCATGCGCGCGCGCCGTGTTGTTGTTGTCGCTCGAGCGGCCATAGCGGCGTCTCGCTCGTGCTGGGTTTGTTGCGTGCATGCTTTCAGCGTTGCTCATGCCCACAGAAGCTCATGCCAGCCTGGTGGGCAAGCAAGACGACCTGAGCCCATCCGTAGATATTTAGTGTGTGTACTGGTGTGTACCCTTTTATTTGTTTATTTTCTTTCTTTTTGCTTCGACTTCTTATAAGTAGACAATAAGTACTTGTATGTCACAAACCTGTATCCACGTATCCACGGGAACACTGCCGACAAACTGTACAGCAGTTTGCCAGAAAATATGTGATTTTTTTGTTTAGAATATTTCTTGAATGAATAAATAAATAAATAAAATAGAAATAATTGGAAACCATGATCATCCAAAATGAAAGCCGGCGGGATTGTGTTCACAGTACCTACATATCTAACGTGACCTGACCTACAGCTACCTACAACCTATCAATGAACTGGCGTAGCTGGCTGTACTTACAGTTATGTTCCCATTACAAGCAGACAAATAGGAATTTTCTTGGAATTCCATAATGTCTACTGAGGCAGTGGCGTATCGCATTAGATGATAGATTACAAGTTTATTTGTCCATAGTTAAACGAAAAGGATCCAACCCACATTACACGGTGTAATGTGGGTTGGATCCTTTTCGTTTAACTATGGACATGTGGGAACCACCCCGTTTTATCTACTTAGTAAATAATTTGTCCCATTGTTTTACTTTCCACAACATTTGCTGGAAGCGCGAGGAAGCCAATTTTGGTTAGGCAAGTTTTACAACCTATCTTTATATAGCACTAGCTGACCCGACAGACGTTGTCTTGTCCAAATTTGATGTATGAGAAAATTAATTTTCCTTATATTTTTTTTTGGTATTTTTCCGATGTTTTAATAGTTATTCTGCTTTTTGGGACGGAGACAAATCGGTCCAGCCGTTCTCGAGTTATGTGTTCGAACAAACCCGACTTTGTTTTATATATAGAGATAGATTAATGCCTATTAAATACACTGGTCAGCAAATAAACCGAGCTACCTAGGAACTCTGATTCGATTTTCTCAAAAAGTATAAAACTTACAACTATCAAAGTTATACCTACAAAAAGTGCGTTTCATGGTGATTAAAATGACTACAAATTAATTCGAAATCACCGTCAACTCACATTGTAATCAAGCAACAAACACAATGCTAACGATTTGCTCTGTTTTCACCAGAGTTTGAAATTAGCGTTCTTTTTCTCTACAATGAGGGTAGTCGGATATTTCTTATCATTTCTTTAGTTTTTGTCCATCGTTTGCTCAGACGCGTGTGTTTTTGCTACTTTTTTCGATTAATAATGGATACAACACCTCAGGAAGCAGCTCAAGCTGTAGCATTACTTCAAGCAGGCATTGCGCAACGTGAAGTCGCTCGAAGGCTTCGAATCAGCAGATCTTCGGTGCAACGAGTTTACAGACGATACCTAGAGACTGGAGCATTCGATCGCCGTCCAGGTACGGGCAGACCTAGGGCTACATCAGCAGCAGATGATCGTTATAACCACTGTTCTGCGAAATCGCCACCTCAACGCAGTTCAAGTCCAACAAAGTCTGCGTGACGAACGCCAAGTGGTCATAAGTTCAGATACCGTCAGAAGGAGACTTGCTGAACGGAACCTGACCCCAAAAAGAGCTGCAACAGGCCCAGCATTAACGGTAGCACACCGTCGAGCACGACTTGAATTTGCTCGAGAGCATAGGGATTGGACATTAGAGCAGTGGAGTAATGTACTCTTCACTGATGAGACCAGGGTGAGTCTACATGGAAGTGATCGACGTCAGAGAGTATATCGTCGCCCTGGAGAACGTTATTCTCAGTGTTGCATCGAGGAAACTGTTGCTTATGCAGGAGGATCTGTAATGGTCTGGGGCGACATCTCGTTAACAGCACATACAGCGTTAGTTTTCATCGAACCGACGGGCCATACACGTGGACTGACTTCTCATCGCTACATTACTGAAATCCTCGCAGACCATGTGGTACCTTACGCAGGATATATCGGACAGGATATGCAATTGATGCATGATAATGCACGGCCTCATGTTGCTCATGTGGTGACCCAGTATCTACGCGACGTCAGCATTCGTACGATGGACTGGCCAGCTCGAAGCCCGGACTTGAATCCGATAGAACACTTATGGGATGAGTTGAAACGTCGGGTTCGAGCCCGGGTACCTGCTCCAACAAGGCTTCCAGAGCTGCGAATCGCAATTGAAGAGGAGTGGAATGCAATTCCTCAAGATTTTATCGTCAGGCTCGTAAGGTCGATGAATACAAGGATGCTGGCAGATCCGAGTAAAGGGAGGGAATACGGAATATTGATCAAAAACTTTTTTTTGATTTTATCTTTGTTTTTGGCTTTAATTTTTTTTTTTCACTTTATCATTACTAACGATTGTCACGACTGGAAAACGACTCTTCTTTGTAAAATCCTTAATAAACACTGAAATATTGATTAAACCCAATGAGTTTCCTTTCATTTTAATCACCATGAAACGCACTTTCTGTAGGTACAACTTTGATAATTGTAGGTTTTTTAGTTTTTGAGAAAATCGAATTAGAGTGCCTAGGTAGCGGGTGGTTCGGTTTATTTGCTGTCCAGTGTATTATCTAGTACTTAAGTTAACTGAGCTAGCTATGTTCCACATCAATAAACTTGCACTAAATACCACAGCATTCAAGTGGTAACCACAAAAATGTTAAACGGTTGTGTTGTAAGTTGTAATAATGTTACAGATTACAACATAGACAAAACATAACTCATAACTTTGTTGCCATCGCGGGCAGAATCTGGATGAGGCTGGCACAGGAGCGTGGGGATTGACACAAGAAAAGAGAGGCCTATATCTATATATATGTTAGATATATGTAACAGTGGGTGAAGTCGGACTTTGGATGATGATGATGATGAAACATAATTCATTAGGCAGGTAGGTACTGTAAAGGTTTTATGCAATGGGCAACCTTACTGGCTAACATTCTATCGCTCAAGCAGATATGGAACTGCGTTTTTAAATAAATAAAAAGGTAGGTAGTTCGTGTTTTTGTTTTAGGCTCATTTTCACCACACATCACTGAACGCATTTAACGCTAAACGCGTTTGAAACATCATTCTGTCTCTCTCATCTTCAAACGATTGAAAGAAACGGAGCGGTATTTTAAACTCGTTTAGCGTTAAACGCGTTTAGTGATATGTGTGAAAATGAGCCTTAGGGCTCAGTTCGGTCTAAGCTAGAGGATAGACAGTGTAGATAAAAGAAGTGCGATTTTTCTCCGAATATTGTATCGTTTAACTTATAATTACAAAATACTTTACTGCGTTACCATCTCTCATTTAGCAATATAGCTAATCTGCTGTGGAGTTAGAATCTCCACATATAAAAATTTACAAACCAAGAAAGATGACTCGTTGGCCATCTGATAAGTTCAGCAATGAAAATTCAGTGTGGTTTAGCATAAGTCGGAGTTGTTTCTAGGACCTATGGGCCAGACTCAAAACCGTGTTCTCGACCGATTTCGGAAAACATTACAGTTCCCATTGCTTTAACGATCAATGAAAGCAGTTTAAACTAAATGGGGAAGACAATCGCACCAAAGGTCCCTTTAATCGACAGCAAAATAAAAAATAATTACCGCTTATAATACTATTCTTTCTCATCACAAAACAAGTTTTGGACAATGGACTAGGAAGACGCTGTCCTTACAAAGGGTTCGTCCAAAAACCAGTTTGACCACCTCCTAGTGTGGGAAAGGACAGTTTTAGCAATGACCCTTTATATTTGTATGCCAGTAATTTCTGATAATCTTAGGGCAAGTCTAATAGACCGCGTTTTGAATTGAATTTGCTAAGTAAAGTTTGAAACTGACAGCCCTTGGCTCAGATTAGAATACGCGCAGTATGTGTATGTCAGGTCAACATGGTTTAATAAATTCAGATCGTATATTTCTTTACCTAACTAACACCACGATTCCACGAACTAGAGATCTTGATAAACATCTAATATTGTAAGTACAGGTTACAGGCATCATTAAGCACGCCACCAGTCGCGCGCAGACTTATCTTGCGCGCACTCTAATTCTATAATCCTAGGTCCATGGTTTGAAAGTTTATAAAAGGGGATTTCAACTATAGTCTATTAGTCCAGTGCGGGTTGGTGAACGTTGCACTAGAGCCTCGTTCATTGGACAGCAGGTGCACCACAGGAAGGCGAAGCTGGCTTGGATCTTTTTTAATATGTTAATAGGACCCCTTCCAACATGGCCAGAGATCGAACAAAGTAGAGAGGTAT
Source organism: Dicycla oo (assembly GCA_948252095.1). Classification (NCBI taxonomy): domain Eukaryota; kingdom Metazoa; phylum Arthropoda; class Insecta; order Lepidoptera; family Noctuidae; genus Dicycla; species Dicycla oo. The sequence goes on along the minus strand of OX411714.1, from coordinate 8,638,935 downwards.
GGAAGGAAAAAGGGGAGGCCTTTTCCCAGCAGAGGGAAACAATATAATGTTGATATTCGTTTGAAACAAATACTTACCAAAATTAAGTCAGTGTGGTCTTTGAATGTTGCCCTAATTATCTCCTTTTCTATACCGGGCGAGGTTTTCATGCCGGGTCCGTGGATGGGTGACCATCTTAACTGTTACTGTTCCAGTCACTTGGGAAACTGGACCAGATGCCTTCTCGGCGCAGAGATGGAACTGAGAAGAGTCTTCAATATATCATTGATATATTGAAGAAGACTGACCCGGACGACGTGCCCGATTTCGTGGCGAGGGAGCTAAGTAAATTACCCCCCGTCAAGTTCGATCACGTCGACGTTACACGGTAGCTAAAGGACATCACTTTCTTGAAAGCGGAGATGACCAAGATGCAATCCAGAATAGAGGTTTCAGAAAAAAACAATACTGAGCTACGTGCAGAAATAGCGTTATTGCGCAACGTTGGTAGAGTATTTCGTCACTAGAGGCCTCAAAGGTGAACACACGTCGAGGGGTGCAATTTGCATCAATCGACAGTTTTGAATAGGCGAACGCAATTCCGTCACCGGCTGCCGATAACGCTGAGCAAGCGCCGCCCGCTGCCTGCGTCACCCCCACCACAACACCGGCTGCGGAAACGTCACGCGCGGGTACGTCGACCCCTAAATGTGCCTACGCTGCTGATGTCACCAGCGGCAAACCAGATGGGTCGCAGCCTAAGCGACAAACTGGAAAAGGGGAAAAGCTGAAGGTGGGTGCTCAACCTGCCCAGCCTTCGGTCTGTGGCTCCTTGCCAAAGACGAGCCGAGTTGATGAGGAGAGTTTCACGAATGTGGAAAGGAAGAGGAGGAAGCCCAGTACTCGTAACCTGTGCGGTACTGCACCGAGTGGACCCAACATGTTGCTACGCCCTGCGGTGCCCACGTCGCAGTTGTATGTATCGCGTCTGCATTACACCACAACAGTTGAGGAGGTCGTGCAGTACATGAAAGTGAAGACCAACTGGACTCTGAGGGTCTAAAGGTTGGTTACGCGACACCGCGCAGCGACACACGACGCCGACAACGTTACATGTACAGTTATAGTTTAATAAGGTTTTTAATATGTATTAGTTTATTTTTGTTGTTAATATTATTTTGTGTATTTTTTCTATGGGCATCAGTAGCCTGATAATAAAATGATTATTATTATCAACATACCGAGACTCCTCCGTGCCTCGGATAGCACATTCGTGGATCTTCGACAGTCGTTACTGCTCGTCAGAAGCCCGAAAATCTGACAACCAATCTTACCAAGGGTATCGTATTTTCCGGTTACTGAGTTATGGAGATCAGATAGGCACTGAATGAAAAATACTGGTCCAATACTGACTGCATCCAATTAGACTGGAAGGCGACTAATATTGTTAACGTTGATTTTTGTATCATTTTCTATATTATGTTGGCTGTTGCGTTAGTTAGATGCGTTCATTGGTTTATAGGATATTAAAGACCGTATCGATTGAATACCGATAGATTGGTTTATTATTTTCCGCCATTCAAGGTAATCTTTCGAAACACGAATTCTTTCAGGTCTTGTAATAAATCATCAGTGACTTCCTATTTCGTGAGTTTTGTCGATATTTTTAATTTCATTATAAGTACCTAATTGTTCAACATCTAACTACCTATAATCAGGTGTATGAACATAAGAAACCAAAAGGATCTAGTATGTAAGGTTCGTAGCAGATTCTGTAGTTTCTGCCTACCCCATGGGAAAAAGGCGTTAGTTTATATACCTATGGCGATAGTTTATGTAACTATGTGTAAGTGTTCAAAATATTTATAAATAATAATCTCCTTTTAAGCTTTGTCGCAGTCGGGTAAATGGCTTGAGCATAAGAAGAGTAAAACAATTCAAATATCTGGGACATATGCTTACCGACGACCTGAAAGAGAATGTGAATATTGAGAGGGAGCGCAGGGCTTTGGCGGTCCGCGGTAATATGTTGGCTCGTAGATTCGCCCGCTGCACGGACCAGGTAAAAATAGGTTTTGTCAGGGTATGTACACTGGTAGGCTGTGGATCAATTACACCAAAAGGTCGCTAGATGTCCTGCGCGTCCAGTACAACAGTGTTTTTAGAATGCTCTTGAGACTGCCTCGGTTCTGTAGTACGTAGAACCGTACTGACGGCTTCCACGCAATTGTGCGGAAGAAAATAGCATCTGTGGCAGCTAGAACACGGGCCAGTGGCAAAATCATTCTATGAACAGTGACTGAGAATGTGTTTTCCCCTTTTATGAAGCATTTTGTGGAGAAGATGACCGGTTGAGAAACTGGTTCCGTCTTCTTTACAAAGTGTTTCATACCCAAATTGTTATCTTGATTTATGTATATACTAACACTAGGTATAAGGTACTTTACTAACACTACGGATCTCTGTTATCTGATTATTTTTGAAATAAATTAAATTAAATAAATAAGAAAGCACAAAAACACATCAACTATTCGGTAAAATCTTAGTAGTAGGTAGGTAGTGTAGGTACCTACCAAATTCTGCCAAATAAAACTTGCAATTATTTAAGCTAAAAATAGTTACCACTCTTTACTCATCACAAAACAAGTCCGACAAGTTTTGGACAATGGACTAGGAAGACACTGCCCTTATGTCTTCAATTGCGAAAAGGGTTCGTCCAAAAACCAGTTTGACCACTTCCTAGTGTGGGAAAGGACAGTTTTAGCAATGACCCTTTATTTGCAAGTTATACCTACGTTCCTTACGGATGTGACACACGGCCGTAAAGTTAGTGGAGAGTGTAACGGTTTTATTATGATTTTCGTTTTGGATTATTGTTTTTAATTAAAAGTAGGTAGGTACATAAGATGTCTTAAAAATATCTATACAGTATGTTAACCAACAGAGGGCGTTCCCGTTAACCCGCAATAGTATAGCATCCATACATGCTAAAAAAAATATTACCATTCGAAAACAAAATGGTTTTTATTTTTTTTAATATTAAAATATTCACTAAAAATGTTAAATTGATACGTAAAAGAAACACTCTGTACACGCGTACTTGAAGGACGGAAACATCGCAATTTAGTTTTTATTTTTAGTGAATATTTTTATATTTTTTTGAATATTTTAGTGAATATTTTTAGCATTTTTAGTGAATATTTTAATATAAAAAAAAATAAAAACCATTTTGTTTTCGAATGGTAATATTTTTTTTAGCATGTATGGATGCTATACTATTGCGGGTTAAGGGGAACGCCCTCTGTTGGTTAACATACTGTATATTAATAAAATAATCTAAATCTTAATACTAGATCGAACTACATAACAGGTTTTGAGAAAGCAGATAAGTACAAATATTTTGTTTGGTTTTCGTAATAAAAACCCAGATATCTCTACTTTTCAAGAAATGAAGGGCTAGCAACTTACACTCACGGTTCCTTCAATAATCATCACTGAATACCATCCAAAATTTAAAGCAATTTTGTACAGCACGAAAAATTCTGGTTATATTCTAAACAATACCTTCCCTATTAAAATAGTATATTTTAATAGGGAAGGTATTGTTTAGAATATAACCAGAATTTTTCGTGCTGTACAAAATTGCTTTAAATTTTGGATGACTTTCTACCGTCTTAAAAAATAGGGTATAATAGGTGAATGGAGTAGAAGCCTATGGCATACCTAGTTTTTTTTAAAAATAAATAATAATATCTAAATTCAAATCATACGCACTACGCAGTATGCGTTGTGCGTATGATTTGAATTTTGATATTTTTTAACGATCTATAGTTTTTCAAAATTTCTGTTTTAATTGTTCTAGTTTACTTCAAATGTGTAGTGTTTAATGATAGAGCAATTTCTGTCTAAGCTATTGAAAAAAAAATAACTAGGTATGCCATAGGCTTCTACTCCGTTCTAGGCTTGTACCCTATTTTTTCAAGACGGTAAAAAAAATCATTCGGTATAATAACACACTTTTAAAACAATTTATCTTTATTACCATCAACTTTTTTCTTTAACCCCTTCCTTCACGTGACATCCCATTCACGGTTCACCCCTTTCAAGAAACAAGTGCCACACAAGGGGTCACACGCAAGACAAAACAAATGCCATCCACCATGGATCGAATATTTGCAAGGAAACTGGACAATGGTTCCCACGTTGCAACTGGTCAAACTGGTTATTTCTGTTGCCTGGTTTCTTTAGCTGTCCGTAAAGGGTGGACACCCTGTGACCGTCTTGGGTATTGTCTGATTGGTAGGTAGTTTGATACCTACGTTACAGCGGATATTTTGCAAGGATTAATGTGTGGGAATGTTTGACAGCCGTTACGTATGGCTGTTGTAAGGGCAGTAATAGTAATTAGGAATAAGTGAAATTGGGAAAAAATGATAATAAATTCTAAATCATTGATTTTCTCGTTTGTAAATTAAATAGGCAATGGAGCGCAGCATAATAGGTGTCAAGCGTATTGGTACAGATCGCGTTAGAAACACCACCCTGCTCACTAACTCAAGTAACGGACGTTGGAGAAAAAATAGCCAGGCTGAAGTGCGAGTGGGCAGGCCAGGTCGCACGAATGCACCCGGAGAGATGGGCAAAGATCGTCACCCACTGGACGCCTCAGGGAGGACATCGCCGTCGAGGTAGACCGCGGCTAAGGTGGTGTGGCGATCTGGTCATGTTTGCAGGGCCCACATGGCCAGAGATCGCACAAGACAGAATGGTGTGGAAGGAAAAAGGGGAGGCCTGGGCCCAGGAGTGGGACACAAAATAGGCTAAAAAAAATAGGACTTACTAGTTCTGATGGCATTTGGGTTAGACCAAATTGAGATTCGAGGTCGAAGCCCTCGTGGACTTCAATAGTCTTAAATAACATTTAATCAAGAATGTACAGACCATAAGAATTGACACTATCATAATAAACCCTCTGAAAACGTGTATCCTCCACCACCATACGTCTTCATTATTTTTTCTAAAATCTTACCATTTCATTTTCCTATGAATTTGTAAATGTCAACCATACTTAATTTTGTTGAACGTTCGAACTGTGTGTCAGCTAGTTTATCGAAGGAAAATAACAAGAGCTGGCACTTCTGAACCTGATGTTACGTGACCATCACGCCACGGATGTATTAGTGCCGCCACGCCTGGCACTGAACACCGTAACGAGGAAGATTTGTCGTGTACTAAAGGTTCCTACGTATAAGAGCAAAGACGGATTACTTACACTTTTTTCAGTTTGAAAAATACTATTTAGGTACTTGGTAGGATAGATTCCATGTTTATAGTGCGAAAACTAGGGTATTGATGCTAGTTAAAACAACCAGGACAAACGTAATACTATTCTTACACCTGATTTAGGAGCAGTAACGCTAATACCCTTATTGCTAATGACGCTGATCTCTTTTGTTCCTAACACATATTTGTGATTAACACAAACCACAGGAAATTACAGCCACATATTATTTTCTGTCGAATACCCCATTGAAGCTATCTTTTATAAGCTCTATTAATATCACTATCAAACACCCCAGCATCAATATCCCCATTATGCAACCAATGATGCACACCTTTTCACCAACATGGCTTATCTAAAGGTGATGAAATATGAAATTTTACACTAACATTGCACTTACAATTTGTACCTACAATGAAGGAGGCCCAATACAGCAGCCCTTTTTTTTGTTCACAGTCGTTTTATTTTTTACATCTCAGTCGCGTGCCCACTTTGCATCCTTATAGGGACAGATCCAAGGAGCATTGTGTTCTCCCCTGGTCCAGGGGGAAAAAACATCCTGTTTGATTTATTTAGGCAAACAACGGTTTGTGGAGAGTGTTGAAGAAGTATCATTGTTTAATAGTAGATTAGGTTGCTTAAGTTGGTAATGTGTATAATGCTTTGGAATTTAATTAGGCCTGATTTTAGGAAGTTTCCGATGGATTTGAAATATAATTATTATCTAGTATTTATTTAGTCGTGATGTCACTTTAGTTTACGCACTCTTCTTGAAGCTCTCAAAAACTAAAAAAGAAACTAAGGACGAGTACCTGCTTTGACGTCTAAGTGTCCTTTTGTTTTTGTATAGATATCCTTTCGATTAATATTTAAGAAGTAGTTAATAAGATTTTATTAAAAAAAAAAAAAAATAGAACATGGCATCTTGTAAGCTCTGCAAACCTTCATCTCTATTGTCTACAATTTTCACACCAACGACTCCCAATTAAAAACAAAAACCCAACACATCTTGATTCAAAATTCGAAACAATAAACTCATCAACCCGCATCAACAAATCATCAGACAGTTACAAATGGCGACGATCAAGATTATCCTTCAAAACCTGTCGGTCCACTAGGGACAGCATGGGAAACCACTGACCCTTCTGAATAACCCATTCAAAAGGACCCTGATGTGTGACCCGATGAATACGTTGAAGATTCCTTATGAGGGTTTATTGTCAAACAAAGGTGAATACACTTTGAATGTGAATAAAATACAGTTATGGAATCGTATCTTTTTGGATGACGACGTTTATGAATGAAATGGGATTCAATTTATAGCTTGCAATATAGTTAAGATCCGTAATATTTGCTGATTTCGTAGAACTTATCGTATATCTAGCTTCTGCCCGCGACTTCGTTCGCGTGGAAGTCGTAAGACTCAACAATATACTAAAATAACAGCAACATTTTATAAAACTTTGTACTACGTTTGTATCTTTGCACTCAGCAGCCAAAATATAAAGAGAGTCAGGACTGGACGTGATGCGGGAGCAAGCGACGTGCAGTTGTCCGTGTGAGAAGCAGCTCATCCTGAGGTCGACACCCACAGCCTTCAGTAGCAATTTTCCATTGCTTGCGGAGTTTTTCGTTTTTAGTGAATTATTGAACGCCTGTGTTTCTGCATATACTACCTAATGGCACAACACAGATACACTGGCTGATGCATTCATACAGATTATTACTGACGAACAACAATCACCATAGTTGACAAAAGAGGCCTAAACGTCATGTTTTTCTGTGAACGTTCTACGAACATCACATTTTAATAGTATATAAAAAAAAATAAAAAAAAAAACAAAACATATCAATTGTTGGGAATTGATCTTAATTAAAACCATAGGTTAGCAAAGCAGTCTTCCAACCACTAAGGGCTGTGTTTAACAACATTCAAACCGCCGGTTAGGTATTTAAACAGTTGGTTTATGTCAAAGTTCCTTACAAATTTGACATAAAACAACTGTTTAAATACCCAACCAATGGTTTGAATGTTGGTGAACACAGGCATAAGCTATTTATATTGTTGAAAGATCATTAAAATAGTCGTTCTTGATTGACTGCTTAGCTCGATAAAGGTCGAAAAGGTTAAATCTGTATAACTATCTACTATATTCGTTCCCTATTCAGCCCAGTGAAGTACCTAATGGAATAATTTGACTGTCATACACTGGTTGACTGGTCATATTGTGTCTCTCTCATCTTAGTCTCATTTCCTACGAAATGTATCGGAAGTTTTTTGCAATTTCTGCCTTTTCTAAAACTCAAACCTCAGTTGGTCCTGTAAAGTTTTTTAATCCTCATAAAAAACAGGATCGATTGACATCAAAAAAGTTTTCGTGAAAATTGCCCATTATCTTGCTGACTGTACATTTTTTTCAATGAGCTTGTGGCTAAGTAACTAATAACAGCTGCACGGGTCGATCCATCAGGTTAAAATACGCTTGCCGGGGTTGGTCCATGGATGGGTGACCATCTTCACATACCGAGACTCCTCCGTGCCTCGGAAAGCACGTCAAGCCGTGTTAGTCCCGGCTGTCATTTGTGGATCTTTAACAGTCATTACGGGTCGTCAGAAGCCCGACAATCAGTCTTACAAAGGGGTATCGTATATCCCAGTTACTGGGTTGTGGAGGTCAGATAGGCAGTCACTCCGTGTAAAATACTGGTATTTAACTGCATCTGGTTAGACTGGAAGCCGACCCCAACATAGTTGGGAAAAGGCTAGGCAGATTGATTGATATTGTACAATTTTTTCAAGATCTGCGAATGCCGATCAAATGTTTCGAAAATTAAGGAAAGTCTTCTAAGACCGTTTTCTTGTAGCTACAATCGGTTAAGGTCTATTGACACAAAATTCGTAGTAGGTATATAACCGTATAAATAAGTTTAATTAATATAATATTTTAATTGTGGAAGTTCCTAATTTACGTGGTATTGGATAATTGCTATTCACTACAATATTATTAGTTTTAAGTTATCTTGCTGCGCCCTAACAGGGTCATGTACTCACTAGTTTAAGCCTAGCGTGTAACTATGGTTGCATTAAACAAATATATAAATACGGGTGTGTGGTAAATATTGTAATTATGTACTACAACGGCTACAACATTCTTGCCTGAGCAACCGGCAGCAAGTTCGTCATGCACCCTTAGATGTCACTGCTTGCGGTAGCGTCAGGGGTCGGGTTGCCTCCTTCCCTCAAATATGGCGAGGGAGGTAATGGCTGATCTTTGCGTTATGCTCGTGAACGGGTGCTGCTTGTGGTGACTGGTCGTCTTGCTGACCTTGGTTTTGTTTTGTTATTAGTAATTAACTCTTTGTTTATTTTACTTCGATGGTCCTAGTTTACCATTTGTGACTTCGAGTTACGGCTTCATATAAGTACGGATATTTGTAAGTGGGCACGTCCTTTATTACTGGAGGCTTTTATTAAGTTATAAAGTTCTGCTTACGTTCTTAGTTTTGTATTTTTATTTCTGCTTGAGTATAGTTTTCGATTTTTTTCATTTATATATTGGCGTGTGGTGGTTGCTTATAGCAAATTATTTAATTTAATGTTTTGTGTTGCGTAATGTACCTAAAATATTATGTGCAGTGTTATATTTAAATTTTTTTTAACTGAACAGACAGCTGTGCTGCTGGGGAGTTTGTTTCGCCACTTCTTCTCCCCAGCTAAAGCACTAGGAAGTGGTGAAGGGCGGGCGTCTTATGTAATTTTGAAAAGTGCTGATTATCAGCCTAGTTTGAATAAATGACTTTTGATTTTGAACATACATATCATGTTCTTCTCACATAGACATAGGTACATACGTAATAATGAGGTACCTATCTACGAACTTCGGTTACAAACCAAGAACGATAATCATCACCTTTGTACAATTAATATGTGCAACGATATTATAATGTATGTACAGACGCCAGCAGGTCAAGCTACTCGAAACTGTCAAATTTTCCCAATCAACCTTGAACCTAATGCTTTTGCGATAAATTTGAAAATCTATTAAAGAAATTTGACAGATTGTAGTAGCTTGATGTGCTGGCGTCCACGAGTACCTGTGTGCGCATTTTTTTCTGTTCCTTTCTTCTTATCTGTTTATGTGTAAGTATGCAAAGCCAACAAAAAGAACACTAAAGGTTTAAAAGGCGAAACCACACTCATCGATAAAGAGATCAATCAGCATGTCAGAAGGAGTTCTAAAACCGAGTATGCTGAACTTCCTAGTTAATAAAAATGTCAATGACACAATTCCCAAGCAGCGCAATGTCACTAATGACAAGAACATATTATTATAGCAATCATGGTCCCCCACAAGCAAGAATTTTATTAAGAAATTAATTCAAGCACGCAACAGTTTGTTCCATCCCGGTTGGTCACCGTGTGTTAGGAGTGTTACATCCGGTGTACCGGGGGGCTGAAAAGTTTTGAGCCTAGGAATGGGCCGCGGATGACAGAGACGTGATGATGTTTATGGATTAATTACTATAAGCGAAATGATGCAAATGACATGAAACTCTGTATTTGTACTAAAGATGGTATCCGCAAATTAGTGATAATTGACACAATTCCTAAGCAGCGCAATGTCACTAATGACAAGAACATATTATTATAGCAATCATGGCCCCCCACAAGCAAGAATTTTATTAAGAAATTAATTCAAGCACGCAACAGTTTGTTCCATCCCGGTTGGTCACCGTGTGTTAGGAGTGTAACATCCGGTGTACCGGGGGGCTGAAAAGTTTTGAGCCTAGGAATGAGCCCCGGATGACAGAGACGTGATGATGTTTTTGGATTAATTACTATAAGCGAAATGATGCAAATGACATGAAACTCTGTATTTGTACTAAAGATGGTATCCGCAAATTAGTGATATGAAGCGCGAGACAATAATGACAGTTGAAGGTACTTCGGCTCAAAACTTTTCAGCCCCCCTGGTAAACATAGAATATAGTACTAACATTTAGTTCAAGTTTTTTTTTTTTCATTATTTATTGTACAAACTAGTTGCAAGAAGTATATGGCTCTTTTATTTTTTTTAATTATTATGTGTGTGCATATATGGTTAAATAAATAAAGTCATCTGATAAGTTTAGCAATGAAAATTCAACTAGGTTGACCATAAATTGGAGTTGTTCCTGGAACCCACAGGCCAGGTTCAAAACAGTTTACAAGACTGATTTCAAATTTAAAATGTTTGGCAGTATGAACCTGAATTTCTCAAAAAAATGATCGCTGAAAGCAGTTTCAACTAAAGGAGCAGACAATTACACCATGGGTCCATACCATAGATATAAGAAAGATTATATTCTATGGTCCATACAATCGATGGCGAAATAAAAAATAATTACCGCTTATACTATCCTTTCTCATCGCAAAACAAGTTTTGGACAATGGACTAGGAATACACTGTCCTTACGTCTTTAATTGCGAAAAGGGTTCGTCCAAAAACCAGTTTGACCACTTCCTAGTGTGGGAAAGGACAGTTTTAGCAATGACCCTTTATTTGCACGCTAAGCTTTTCTAGTGAACTTTGTGAAGTGAAGTTATCGTTTCATTTGAATATGAACCTTATAATGATGTAATATAATTAATTATGTTTATATTCCTATGAGCAACTGTGAGCTTCATACTAATAATAATAATAATTATAGTGCTGATATTCGTCTGAAATGAAGTCAAAGTATGGTCCTTGAATTTTGCCCCAATTATCTCTTTTTCTTTACATTTTGTTGGCTCTTGCATTATTTTGATGCGTGCATTGTTTTACAAGTTCTCATATCTACTGGCAGGTTGGTTTAATATTTTCCGCCATTCAAGGTAGTGTTTCAGAGCAGTTGTGCCCCAGTAGAGCAGTGGTGGCCCAGTGGTAACGGCCCCGACTTACAAGTTGTAGGTCATGGGTTTGAACCCAGGCAGGAGGTTTAATCTGTATAAATAATTTCACCACCACTGCTCTAAAAACGGTGAAGGAAAACATCGTGAGGAAACTGGCATGTTCTAGAACAAAAATTTTAAGACATGTGACATCTACCAACCCGCACTGGGCCCACGTGGTAGATTATAACCCACTCCCTCTTTAAGAGAGGAGGCGTGTCTCAACAGTGGCAGTGGGAACATGATAGGCTGATTATGAAGGTAGTCTTTAAAAACCGGTATTGGTAACAGGTCTTGTAATAAATCATCAGTTACTAGCTAATTCGACAATTTTATCGGTAGTCCTAATATCAATTGTTTATTTTTAAATGTTACCCTCCTTTTGGGTTTGACCTCAGTCTGGTAAAACAAAAAGTCATATTATTTAGCCACATCAGTTATTCGGCAAATTCTTAGGTACTTATGTACTATAACTCTACTCGTACCAAACAAAAACTTTCATATATGTCGGTTAAAAAAAATATTACCACCCATTAGTTACAACTCTCTTTACCCATCACAAAACAAGTTGGACAAGTTTTGGACAATGGACTAAGAAGACACTGTCCTTACGTCTTCAATTGCGAAAAGGGCTCGTCCAAAAACCAGTTTGACCACTTCCTAGTGTGGGAAAGGACAGTTTGAGCAATGACCCTTTATTTGCATGTTATGTGCCTTGCGAATGTGACACACGGACCTGAAGTTAGTGGAGCATATAACGGTTTTGGAATTCTTTTTCTTTTGTTGTTTATTTAATTTTTGAAGAAAAATAATTATGATCTTAATGTGGACATTTATGCTGAGAGAACTCGAAGGTAAATTAATGTCATTGATTATTTTGGTTTCTCAACAGATGTGTAAAAATTTCTTTGCTTGACAGATTCGACTTAGGTTTAGGAATACGAGGGTTCTTAGATTATAAAACAAGGCTGAACTAAAAGTATCGGGAATGGAATATTTCCATTGTTCCTGTCATATTAAAATCTTTTTAATTGAAAACTCCTTGGTTTTAAAAATCGAATACCATTTATTTATTTTTTTTTAGAGTAAGAAAACATAGAATTATTAGACCATCCGCCGTACAGCCCCGACCTAAGCCCTAATGATTTCTATACTTTCCCTAAAATAAAGAATAAATTGCGTGGTCAGAGATTTTCATCACCTGAAAAATGTGTCAAATTTCGCGGAGAATACTTCGAAAAGCAATAAATACATTTTTAAATAGTAATGTTGTGTCACTTCCTTGATTCCCGAAATTTTCAGTGCCGCCCTCGTAGGTTGCTAAAAGCAAAAAAAAAAAAAAATCAGCACAGATCCCTCCGAAGTTAAGCATTATAAATCACGAAAATTTAATTATACTACTACGGTTCTAAACAAAACATTCTCCATTCAAAGTTTTAATAACAATCTTAAACAAATTATCTATTATATCCATATATTTTTACCTTCACCCTTTCCTTCACGGGACATCTCATTCACGGTTCACCCCTTTCAAGAAACAGGTGCCACACAAGGGGTCACACGCAAGACAAAACAAATGCCATCCACCATGGATCGAATATTTGCAAGGAAACTGGACAATGGTTCCCACGTTGCAACTGGTCAAACTGGTTATTCCTGTTGCCTGGTTTCTTTAGCTGTCCGTGAAGGGTGGACACCCTGTGACCGTCTTGGGTATTGTCTGATTGGTACCTACGTGACAGTGGATATTTTGCAAGGATTAATGTGTGGGAATGTTTGACGGCCGTTACGTACCTATGTCTACTTCAAAGGCAGTAATAGTTATGAGCAATAAGGGAAATTGTGAAAAATAATAATTTCTAAAGCATTTATTTTCTCGTTTGCAAATTAATTAGGTACTAGTTTTGATGGCATTGGGATTGAGACTATTGAAGTCTACGAGCTTGAAGTCCTCGTAGGCTCCAATAGTCTCAAATAGCATTTGATTTAGAATTTATAAGCAGTACCAATTTACGCTATCATATGAAATCTTATAAAAAAGTTAACCCTATTTAATCTGGGGGCCACCTGTAGATCCAGACAACTTCACATTTTTTTCGGATATCTTACCATTTTATTTTTCTATGAATTAGGAAGTGTCAACCATACTTACTTTTACCGAACCTTTGAACCGTGTGTCACCTAGTTTATCGAAATGTGGAACAGGACAAGAGCTGCACTTCTGAACCCGATGGTTCGTGGCCATCACGCCACGGAAGTATGAGTACCGCCTGGCACTGAACTCCTGGTAAGATTTGTCTTGTACTAAAACAAACCTTTTTTCCTACGTATAAGAGCAATGACCGATTACTTTAATAAATAATTATTATTTATTTAATAATTTCCATCCGATAGATCAGAGAATGAGGTATCTACTAGGGTACTGACGATAGGTTAAACATGTAGGCCAAACATTATAATATTCTTACTCCCTTGGCCACCATATCCATTAAGTACAATAAAACATAACAATATAAAACTACTGTTGGTAATAATAATAACGTATAATCTTGTGGAAGACAACTTAACGCGCTTATTTTGTATATTTTAATTCTAAAATAAAAGAAATTACGAAACAAACGCCACTGCGTCCTCGGTAGACTCTTAAAACAATCTTCAATAGCACTACCAGGGGGCTGAAAAGTTTTGTGCCTAACCTTCAAGTGTCATTTATTGTCTTATGCTGAATATTACTAATTTGCGAATACCCTCTTTAGTATAAATACAGAGTTTCATGTCAATAGCATCATTACGCTTTTAGTAATTAATCCATCATGTCTCTGTCATCCGCAGCCCATCCTAGGCTCAAAACTTTTCAGCCCCCTAGTACAACGGATGTAATACTCTTAAGAGCGCTATTGTTGCTCAGATTTGCTTTAGGGCTTAAAAACTTAGTGTACCGGGTTGCTGAAAAGTTTGAGCCTAGAGTTGGGCCGCGGATGACTGAGACATGATAATGTTTACGGATTAATTACTAAAAGCGTAATGATGATAATGACATGAAACTTTGTGTTTATATCTACTAAAGAGGGTATTCGCACATTAGTAATATGCAGCGCGAGACAATAATGACACTTGAAGGTACAGACGCCAGCACATCAAGCTACTACAATCTGTCAAATTTCTTTAATAGATTTTCAACTTTATCGCTACGAAAATTTGACAGTTTCGGGTAACTTGACCTGCTCGCGTCTGTACTTAGACTCAAACTTTTCAGCCCCCCTGGTGATATCGATATTGAATACGATTGTAGCATCAGCATCAATATCCCCATTATGTTACAAAAGATGCTAAAATTGCTTATCTAAAGGTGATGAAATATTAAATTTTACAGTAACATTGCACTTAGTACAACGAAGGGGGCCCAATACAGCAGCCCTTACATTTTTTCTTCTCGTTCCCTTTAATTTTTTTCATCTCAGTCGCGTGCCCACTTTGCATCCTTATAGGGATAGATCCACGGAGCATTGTGTTCTCCCTTGATCCAGGGGGGGAAACAACCTGTTTGATTTATTTATATTATTATAACGGTTTGTGGTGTGTTGAAGAAGGTATCATGTTTTAGTTGTAGATGTGGTTTGCATAAGATGGTAATAAGTTTAGTGCTTTCGGAATTTCATTAGGTCTGATTTAGAAAGTTTCTCGTGGTTTTGAAATGTTATTTATTATTTGTTATGGCAACTTTATTGTATTACAAATTTTTCTTACTTATCATCTTCATCCACAGCCCGACTTTATCTACTACTGGGCATAGGCCTCTCTTTTCTTGTGCCAATCCCCTGCACCAGCCTCAACCAGATTTTGCCCGCGATGGTAACAATGTCGTCCGCCCATCTCGCCGCCGGAAGCCCAACATCTCCTTAGACGCCGCTCTGTCACAGCCTTAGTCCACTTGTCATGAGTCCTAATATCCTACCTAGTAATTTTCAAGTCAGTTTTGAGTATTTTATATTTAGAAAAAAAAAAATAAATAAATAAATAAACAACGGAAAATTGCACGGAACATAAAAAAACAGTGGAAGTGCTAAGTAGGCGTGGCACGCGTGGCACAAATAAGCGCTGTATCGCTCGCTTGGTCCCCACAGATCTTAAACTATGGTCACAGTCGAGTTCTAACATCGCGTCGAGTTGCAGTCTCGCGACAAATTTATTTTTCCGTAGCTATGCCGTTTTGTTCCATTTTGGAGTGCAAAAATAATAGTAGGAAAAAAACTTTTAAAAATGGAGGTGTTTCGTACCATCGCTAAGTAAGATTTAATTTGTTTTCTAATAAAATCTTAGTTAATTTCAATTTACGAATGAAGTAATAGAACCTCTAGTTAAAATCAACCTTATAGTATTAAAATACAGTTTCTTTTGGATTGTTTGTATTCTCTGGTATTTCGTATTTCGTTCTCGAAAGTACTTCGCTACTCAATTAGTGATGTGGTCGGGTCGGATGTTAGTTGTATCCATAAAAGAAAATGGTACATATTCTCTTGTCACAAATGTCTCTACACTAGACTAAAAATCATCTAAATTTAGTTTATTTCTGTCAAACGACGATGGACTAAAGTTACACAACTTAATTATTTTATTGTTAGACAGCACTAAGTTGGTCCTAAGCTATTTAATTTAGTGAAAATGGAAATTTTGCTATTCTGAATTTGATGTTTTTAACCTAAAATTTTGATTATCAAACTAAATGTCTTTTTTTAATCGCGATTAAAAGTTTTCATAATTTTTTCTATTAGGACACACCGTTTTCGAGATATAAGCAAAAGCTAAAAAATAAATGACACCTCAACTGGACGAACTTTTCACTTTTTGTATGGAAAATATGAAAAATTTCAAAATTTCTATTATTGAGTATTACCAATATGTAGAGTTTTAGGGAGTTACGGGTTGCAAAGGGGGGCAAAATTTTCATTATTTTTTCAATAGGACACACCGTTTTCGGGATATAAGCAAAAGAAAAAAAAACACTACTTCATTCTTCTTGCAGTTTTACTTAACTCCCAACAATACTTACTTTTTCGATTTAAACAAGAAATCGGGTATCTATCGACATCGATAATGTAATTCAAAATTCAATGTGTTACTGCACTGGTGTGGCCTTGATCGAGTAGCAATAGTTATCGACCTATCACGCGAATGTCAACCTTATGATTAACGCAATTAGACTTATAATTGCGATCACTGAGAATACTGCCATCTATGGTCAAGTAGCGGAATTTACTCGTCAATCGAATCTAGTTTGACTTGAGATTACAAAACGTTGTAAATACTTTCTGGACTGAAGCAAAATTAATCCTATTCATAGTGCATGAAGGTTTATTTCTGGATGTAGGATCTGTGACTTACGCTAGTTTTGACTAAAATTAAAACGACAAATCAGACGAATTGTTTGTTTGTAGTGCATTATATGATTATAGGTTTATTTGTGTGAGTTTGGCGACAGCGGTTCCTATAGTAATTTTGTTGCATACCACTTCCACTGTTTTTTATGTTCCGTGGAAAATTTTATCTTGTAAGCTCTAGGTACAAACCATCATCTCTATTGTCACACTAACTACTCTCAATCGAAAACAAAAGCTACCAACATCTTGAATTAAAATTCGAAACTTAAGACTCCATCACCCGTATACAACAAATCGTCAGACAGTTGTCAAATTTGCGACGATCAAGATTATCCTTCAAAACCTGTCGGTCCACTAGGAACATCATGGGAAACCACTGATCCTTCTGAATATCCCATTCAAAAGGACCCTGATGTGTGACCCGATGAATACGTTAATGATTCCGAGGGTTTTATAACAATGGTAAATACACTTTGAATGTGAGTTAAATACAGTTTGGAGTCGTACTTTTTTGGATGATGATGTTTATGAATGAAGTGTCGTTAAATTTTTGTTGAAAAACTTTGAAATTGCAATAAAGTTCACTTTAAAGATTTTTACTGATTTGGACAACATATCATTTTATAGTGCCGCGTCATCATCATCCTACTAATTGCTACTATTCCTATTAATATTATAAATGCGAAAGTTTGTGAGGATGGATTGATGTTTGATTCTCTTTCACGTAAAAACTACTAAATGAATATTGATGAAATTTCGCACACATATAGTTTATAACCTGGATTAAGTTATAGGATACTATTTACGACATTCCAACGGGCTCGAGACTTACGCGGGTGAATCCGCGGGGCACTGCTAGTTTAGAATAATTTAGATAGATGCGAGATCTTTAGGACAGATTGTGGGTTAGTTAATGCTGTGTGTGAATTTAGTTGGTAATCACAACGTGTTCCTTTTGATATCCCATAACTCTAGCGTATTAATGAGACCATCACTTTGAACAACTTTTTTCCTATTCTATTCTATTCTATGGGACCAAACCTGAAATCGCGAAAAAAATCAGCAGTTCCCTACATTTTGATGAGTTTTGCGAACATAAATGTAGGGAACAGCTGATTTTTTTTATCGCGATTTCCGGTTTGATCCCATAGTAAAAGTTGTTCAAAATGATGGTCTCATTAATGTCCTAGGGTTATAGGATATTAACAGGGACACGTTGTATAAATAAATTAATTAATTAAATGAAATACTAAAGAAAGCAGCTCAGTAGCACTAGACCACGGATTTATTTTTCCTGATAAAACAGCCGTTAGCATTTTTTGTTAACTTTAACCCGGACTAATTATCATTAAAGGAACTATTAAAACCAAGGGCTGTTATTATACCACAGATAAAATAGCTGCCTAATAATGAATGAAATAACTACCTAGATCGTGCTTCAGCCTAGGCGGATCTTAAAAGTAAAAGTCAAAGGAACTCAGCAAGACACGCATAATGATTATAACTAAGCATAAGGTGGTATGCAGATTGTATCAAGAGCAAAAGGTAACGTCATAATGTAATACGGGCTATGTAACACGTCTTATGTAACGTTATATTGTTGTCCTACAACCCGATACGGAACGGTATAATTAATATTTTTGATCAAATTCTTGAAACAAGAATTTTAATAATGCAAATTAATTTTTATTACTTGTAAAGTTAAACAGAAACAAATGAATTTAGATAATGTTGTTGCTAATGCTGTTCAGTGTACCTAATGATTATCTAATAAAAAGTGATCAGCTGAGAAAATAATTTGCTATTTATTCTTCTTCTCATAAATCTTTGTCGTCGTTGTTTTTGCTTTCTGCTGTGGAATAATTGATGTCTATTTATCATCAAAAGAGTTCACAAATAAAACGAAATTCTTCAGTAAGTTCAATTTTCGTTTGCCTACCGTTAATAGGAAAGTGTTCACAAAAACGAAATCTGTTGATCACGTACCGAGAGCATTGAAGTTTTCTCTAAAAGTTTTTTATTTCCAATTAAACGGTACTTTACCCCATAAAGATATTTTGAGATAATACCAACACAGTCAACACGATTTTCCTAAAGTCAATAACTGGAAAGCTGGTTCCCTTTCCTGTCTGGTGGTCCGACTGGTTAGAACTTTACTTTCCAGCAATAAAGACGTTAATTTGCTCATTTTAATTTGCTGCAATACTCCACAAGTATTCATAGTTTTACGAGTGTATTCACCTGGAGGTAAATCTAAAATTATCTTGAGATAAGATAACCTAGGTCACAGTAGATTGCCCTGTATGGAATTGTTGATGGTTGCCTGACTATAATTCCTTGTATGGACCTAGAATAATCAACAAATTAAGCAACAGAAATACACTCAAAGCTTACAAAAGGCGTAAATCAAGTCACACCAAAAATGACAACACAAAATAACAACAACAGAACTTTAATTATAAAAATAAATAACTATAACATAACTACATTTCTAAACTAATTTGTTAGTACAACTTTCTAATTGTAATTATTACGCGGCGCTATTGGCTGCAATACGTAAGCTTGGCCTGTCGCTCTGTCTACGACATGACCTGTTGAAGGTTCTAGGAAAAGTCTTGGGACTGTGGCTGCTGCACTTACTTCTGATTGTTGATGCTGCCTCACTCCTGCCCCACCTTCGTATGGTACGAAATGAGGAGGTTCCAGATGCTGCTTAGGCACGTGTGGCAGCTGAGCTTGTTGCTGAGGCAAATACTGTGGTAACTGATCTTGATTCTGGGGCAAGTACTGTGCCAGTGCAGGTTGATTTTGAGGCAAGTATTGTGACTGTTCGGGTTGATTTTTCGGCACATACTGACTTTGCTGTTTATCTGCATCATCTTTATGACTCACAACTAACACTACTTGATTTTTTTCTTTTGGCTTTGGGTCTTCTTCTTTCTGCCTGTATTGGTGACGCCTTGGCTTTGGTTTTACATAGGATTCTTCCACTTTCTCATTTTCATATTCTTCTTCTTGAGATGTTTCAGGTGTTTCTTGCTCTTCCCTGTTCTTACGGTTTTGTTTTTTAGTGGGTTCCTCTTCAGACTCTTGCTCGGTTGATTTTGGATGTTTCCGTTCTAACTTGCGTCCTCTTTCTAATTTCGAATAGGCTCTTTTAGCTCGCTCTCTCACTTCATAGCTTGATTTTTCTGGATCATAATCGTCATTTTCGTATGATGGTGTGTCATCATGGCCGTAGCTTGGAGAATTGTTACTGGGCTCATCGTAGGGATCGCTATCATTATTCTCGCGGTACGAACCATCATCACCATCGTCTCCGATGTTTTCAGCATTACCTGCGTGGTTCAGATCCCAATAGTGTTCTCCATACCCTCCCTTTTTGTCACCCCATCGAACCTATATTCAACAATAATGTTATTAATTTACCCTTTAAATCAAATCACGACATTATTAGGTGGAGTTATAGTAGGGTTAGAGTATGTTATTTTCGTCAGTAACATTGTTATTAATCTGTTTATTTATAGAAAGAAATATAAAATTAATTAAAATGCCTGTAAAGTTTATTAGTACACAATTTCATATATGTACGTAGTTACAAAATAAGTGTTAATATAAGTAAAAGAAATAAAGTTAGAGTTACAAGATAGTATTGTTTATTTAAATTAATGCATACGTAGAACTTCGAAAATTAATAGCTAGAGTTATTGAAGAAATAAATCAAATGCACAAAGTATAGAACATGAGATAAATAAATAAATATAATTTGCGCAGGTTTTTCCTTTAGTAATAGAACTATCATGATTAAACTATTAGATAATAGCTTGATTTGTAGAAATCATAACAAATATAAGAAATGGGAATATACTCGAAAGGAAATTCCTGCGATTGAGTTAATAATAATAATATGAAGCATAGAAAGCATACTTTGGCAGAGAACACTCCTTCCGAGGGCTTGGCCCTCTCATGTCTTTCAGTGAAGTGTCGTTCGCTGCCCAACCGATGTCCCTGATCATACTGGTCAGCTTTCGGCAAGTGTCTATACCTTCAGCCAAGCGAAGCAAAGCGGGAAAGAGAAAGAAAATAGAAAGAGGTTAGAGACAGAGCGAGATAAAGGATGTGTTTTACTTTTCCCATGTCCCTGTGGTTCTTAAAGTCTTTCTTCTCGTAACGCTGCTCCCAAGTGTTAGGGTCCTCGCAGACGTGACCGAACTCTATCTTGTATGGACTCAACTGTACTGAGAAAAAATCCCTATAAAGCAAAGTATTTTCCATCCTTACTTATAATATTATGGAAACATGCAATGTGGAAAGATTCATACGGTTTCCGGAGTGCCTGCCAACCGCCATGGGAAAAAAGGGGGATTTTTTTTTTTAAGTTCAATTTAATTTTCAGTTTTGTGTTTCACACTAAAATGGCCCCTAAAGGTGGAGACTGACTTGTAACATTTGTTTGTAATGTATCATTCGAGGCAACCTAGGTTACAAAACAGCGATACAGAAGACGCGGCGAACGCTCGCTTCGAGCATATGGCTCAAGCGTGCTCCATTTTTATTCATAATGGCGGCAAACAAGCGCTCGCAATGCTTGCATCGAGCGGCGTGCTGCACAGACTACTGTAACGCGTTTCAAAGGAATTCACTAAAAAGCCGACAGTCGACTGGAGGATCCGGCACCCGCATCGGGCGGCTCGCTCACTGCATTGACTACTGTAACGCGTTACAAAAACTCGATACATTACAAACAAACGTTACAAGTCAGCCTCCACCTTAAAGACATCATTGAAAATGTTTCAAAATCTGAGCATATTCTCATTTACCATTAGTTTCACGTATCTAATAGTGAATGGAATGCCGACAAAAGAAACATTTTGGTCACCAAACCCCTTTCTCTAATTGCTATACGCAAAGTATGTCAATGTTTGGCTATGTTGAAACTTATTTGCATGCCAGCGACAATAGAAACCAATTAAGTCGAAGGTTGACACTGAAGTTGAAGTTTTAAAACAAGGCTGTTTCGCGACAGTTAAATTAGTCATTAAGTGATTGGATTTGAATTCTTTCAGTGGCTTGAAAATACTGATACGAATTGATCAAAAGGTAAGAGAATCTATTAGACTACAACCGGTCATGGTAGAGGACCTCATAAATTATATATCTAAATATAAGTGATACAAAAAGAGATGTGGGTGATGTAGAAGTACTTACTGGAAGAATTTGGCCTGTGCTTCAATAGTGGAAGGATTGCTTGGAGGAGTCCGAACTGTGACTGGCCGCGCTACGCCCCAGACTGTCCCAGCATGAAGTGCTAGGAGGCACCAGAGCCATTTCTGAAAAACCCAAGAAGTTTATATTTATAACAGAGAACACGTGGAGTA
Organism: Dicycla oo; assembly: GCA_948252095.1. Taxonomy (NCBI): domain Eukaryota; kingdom Metazoa; phylum Arthropoda; class Insecta; order Lepidoptera; family Noctuidae; genus Dicycla; species Dicycla oo. The sequence goes on along the minus strand of OX411714.1, from coordinate 8,617,005 downwards.
CACAGGTAACTATCAAATGAACTGAAACTCATGATCTCAAAAGATTATTAGATGAGATACACTAGCAAAACCACACAATAATTTTGGAGCGATGACTCAGATAATACAGATGGGACACTCCGTAGTTTAGGTATGAAGCTACAAATACGCAGCAGGCCTATCTTACTGGGCCAATTCAGTAGGACTGCCGCGGTCAGAAGGTATAAGAGTCAGTCAGAAAGATGAAGCTAGTTGCCCATTCCAAAGCGTAGTAGGTTCCTACAAATTCAGACCATCAATCTGACTAGCCTTTTCCCAACTATGTTAGGGTCGGCTTCCAATCTAATCGGATGCAGCTGAATACCACTATTTTACATGAAGCGACTGCCTGATCTCCACAATCCAACTGGATTGTGGAGACTGCTGGGTAATACGATACCCCTTGGTAAGACTAGTTCTCAGACTTTCAGAAAAGATCCACGAATGACAGCCGGGACCAACGGCTTAATGTCCTTTCCGAGGCACGGAGGAGTCTCGGTATGTAAAGATGGGCACCCATCCAACCTGATGGATCGACCCGTGCGGCTTTTATTACTTAGCCACGAGCTCAGACAAATTCAGACCGTATCAGTTTAAAACGGAAAAAGAAAACACTGAAGACAAACACTGTATCACTTTCACTAAATAAAACTAATTTATGACAATTTTCATTTCGAACTATAAATATTTGTTTTGAATAATAATTAAATTCAAGTACCGTATTGTCAAGACGTTGTGACATCTTGGCTGTTTGATCGAAGGTTTGTGCTCAACTCTGGTGGTAGTACATTTATAGACAAGACTGTTACAATTCGCTTTATGCAGTGGTTGACAACCGTTATCGAAAAACCAATCAATATATCGATTGTATCTTTGGAACTTATGGCATGTCAAGGAAATGTTACATTCATTATAATTAATAAGAAGTTTTGGAAAGTTAGCATTGGAAACAACAACTATCTACCTAATTTTGTAAAATGAACGTCACAGTGGTGAAAACTACCTCAGTTGGTGCTACAGTTGATAAAGACAATCGAACAATGGAGAGTCGACAAGATATAGTCTTGTAAGCATATTCAATAATCTCGACAACGTTGTTGACAGAACTACCGTTGCAATTTGGAAAGGCATAGAACAATATACTGTATGGAGTCATCTCTGGTAAACAGCGGAACGTACGAGTAACTACTGAAGAAATGGGACCAATACTAACTGAGACTCCTCAGTCCCGGGCTGTAAAGTCAAGCAAATAAACCACGTTGAAACTTAACATGGACGCAGTAAGTTCAAGAGAGATGAATGTAGCTTTAGCTTGTCTATTGTTTACCTACTACTTTCTATGTCAAATCAAAATAAATGTTGGTTATCTCTGACAATCTCAGATGCGCCCATTACGAATCGTGCCGCGTCATTGACTTCCAAGTTGTTCGGCTTTCCGTGGCCAATTGTGAAAATGTCTGTTATAGACTATTATTTGGATTAGGATGTACAAAAACGTTGATCTATATTTACTCAACAGAGGGCAAAAGAAATTGGTTCCTATTTCTATTTCATTGGTCAAGGAAATTGACTTAGATAAGTAGGTACCAGTTGATACATTTTAGCTCAAACATCCTTAAAATCTAGTCACTGGTGCATAGGTCTTCTTCTTCTTTATTCTCGGTCCTTCAGTGCTGAGAATTATGATCGTGCCCCGGCTTGGTGCCAAATAATGTCGGTCTTGTTTGATATATTGATATATAATATATCATATTTACTATATATATATATATATATATATTGATATATTTACTATTTTTACACTCAATATATATTTATATATTGAGTGTAAAAATAGTAAATTAATGTTCTTATGATTCTAAAGTGTATATTTTACTACTTTACATTATGTAGATTTAAGTAGACCACCAAAATTCTGTCTCAGAATAGGATGCTCGACTTTTCCAAAAAACTAATAGGTAGGTAGAACTTTTACGTATATTTAGACGTATCATCAATACTTGTTTAGAGCAAAAATAATATTGAGATTAAAAACAATCCAAACTCTACGTATAGGTAATGTATGTACAAGCTAAAACTAATATATATATATTATGTACAAGTATATAATAAAAAAATTAAAAGGAGAAGAGCTCATCGGGCATCAGAAATTCGTCCGCATCGCTGTCAATGGGAAAAGTATAAAAGGCTGGCACCATTGCCACGATGCATGGAAATGCTGATTCCTTGGGCTAAAAATAGGCCAGCTCTATGGTCCCGTGAAGAGTCGACCAACCGCTTGGCGATGTCCTGAAATACTCGATGAGCACTCGGACCCCAAGGCAAAAGAAATTGTACATATACTGTAAAAAGAGATTGTTTCAAATTATTAAAAATGTTAAGCAACATTAATTTTAAATCAGATCCAAAAATAAAAAAGAACAAACCTATTTTGCCTGTGTAAAGAACATTAATCCTTATTGATGACGCAACTAACGACAATAAAGTTAATCATTAAATCCAAGATTGAGTCATCCAATGTTTCAATGATTGAGTAATCACTGATTGGCGTTTCGAAAAAACAGTGTATAAACACTTTTATAAGGCTGCACGCAATTAGGAAGAAATGGAGCGAACGAGCCAAAAAATTAAGGTCTATTTCCAATAAGATTATTACATATTATTCTTTATTAGTTTCTTGTACAGTCTCTTCTATTTTATTTAGATCACATATTTCTACCCGTTTGTCTTAAAAGTGTTTACCAAATTATTATTTTGCTGTTTTATTGTGCGTTTTATTGGTTTGTTGTTTATCTCTTTGCATTAGAGTACTGATTGATCAGCAGCTGTATTCAAACTATAAACCGTAACCTCTGCATTATCAAAATTTGCCTTCATGCATTCTTCAATTCGTCCAAATTCTCTCTTATTAAGAAATTTATCTTCCCAATCAGACTTCCAAATGTTATTTCCGTTAACCTCGTTCATTTCTCGCTTAGCTTTCAATTCTATTACGATAAGTTTAATGGAAAAATAAATAGTAAAAAAAAGTAATATCTGAGGCGTTTACCGTGTAATGAGACAATAGAATATTGCGTAATCTGCTGCTGTAATGATTGCACCTGTTTTAGGCCTGGACACAACTGGGGTAGGTGAATTACTTTATTAAGCTTTATCCTTGGAAATGGTTATAGTTAGCTGTTTTAGAAAAGACTTTGGTCGAATGATTATCGCTGATGTACTACGTCAATCAATCTGCCTAGCCTTTTCCCAACTATGTTAGGGTCAGCGTCCAGTCTGACCGGATGCAGCTGAATACCAGTATTTTACATGGAGCGACTGCCTATCTGACCTCCACAACCCAGTTACTGGGTAATACGATACCCGTTGGTAAGACTTTTCGGGCTTCTGATGACCCGTAACGACTGTCAAAGATCCACGGATGACAGCCGGGACCAACGGTTTAACGTGCTTTCCGAGGCACGGAGGAGTCTCGGTATGAAAAGATGGTCACCCATCCACAGACCAACCCCGGCAACCGTAGTTTTACCTGATGGATCGACCCGTGTGGCTATTATTACTTAGCCACGAGCTTCGCTGGTGTGCTACGTGTTAAATGAAATTAGCTGATGCTGTGGTGAGGAACTGTGGTATGGTGGTGAATTAATAGTTATAATTAATTAAATAAGTGATCAAATGTTATTATAATACATATTTGTACGCCGTTAAGATAAGCCATGACTGTGATCCTTTCTGCAATGTACTTAACATCTTGCATGCTTTGTGTGTGCATACTCATATTACGGACAAATAAATTATCTCTTTAAGTAATTAGTAGTTCTGCGAACAGTAGACCTCGCGAATTATTTTCAGAATTATCTAGTTTTGTGATGAGAAGGTGGTCCCAGGTGCTCCATCAATCCTTACCTAGTGGTTAAAGGGCGGATCCCATTGGTAGAAATCTAAAAGTGAGCAATTTACTGCATTTTGAGGAGTTATTCTGCTGATCATAGATCTTCACCAAATTTTTATGAGACCAATTTAAAGTTACTACCTTTCAAATAATAAAAGAGCATTTGAAATAGGATCTCATAACGCGGAGATATCCCCTAGCCCCTTTTGTCTCTTTTTGGAGGAAGTACCCGTCCAATCAAAGCGCAAAGCGCAGACCTTCAGAGCTGAATCTCTCTTACTACAAAGCCCTACGTAATCGCTGCTGTCGTCTGTGTCAAGATGCTAAGAGACGCTATTTCCACGATCAACTTAATAACCGCAGTTCTTCTGATATATGGAAATTTCTCAAATCTATAGGCATTGGCAAGGCATCTACCAACCAGTGTAAGGATGTGAACCTCAATGATCTCAATAAGCACTTCTCTCCCCTTCCCTTTTCTCTTGATCCAACTGTCAAAGCTGCGACACTAGAGAGTCTTGCTAGCTTGCCGTTGCCCCAATGTTCTCACTTTAAGCTTAGCGATGTTACCGAGGAAGACGTTAAGAAATCTATATTTGCAATTACTTCTTCAGCAGTCGGTAATGATAAGTGGTGCTCAAGAATGATAACTCTTATCCTTGCCTCGTTACTTCCTGTTCGTACTCACATCTTCAACCACTCATTTACCTCTTGCTCATTCCCGTCAGTATGGAAACAGGCTCACATAATACCTTTACCTAAAACTAACAATCCTACTTTATTAACCCACTTTAGACCTATTTCTATTCTTCAATTTCTCTCTAAAGTTTTTGAGCACATAGTTCATAGACAATTATCATTTTTCTTGGCGTCAAACTCGATTATTTCTCCTTTTCAATCTGGTTTTCGCTCGGGTCACAGTACTGTAACCGCGCTTTTAAAAGTAACTGACGACATCCGCTGGGCAATGGAGAATAAGTCCCTTACTGTTCTTGTATTGCTTGACTTCAGTAGCGCCTTCAACTCACTGGATTTCGACATTTTACTTGGTATCCTTAAATCTATCAATTTCTCTTCTTCTGCTCTAATTTGATTCAGTTCTTATCTTCGGGGACGCTTTCAGTGTGTTCGCCTAGAGGAGTCTTTCTCTGATTGGTGTAGCCTCACTGAGGGTGTTCCTCAGGGAAGCGTTCTCTCTCTTCTTCTTTTTTCAATCTTCATCAACTTTGTTACCAGAGTAATTTCATCTACTTTTCATCTCTACGCAGATGACTTGCAGCTTTACCGACATTTTACTGTAGATGATGCGAGTTCTGCAATTGCTGCTATGAATCATGATCTGGCTTGCGTCAGCGTTTGGGCAAAGTCATTTGGTTTGCAAATTAACCCAATTAAATCTCAGGCCATGATCATAAGCAGCAGATTCGTTCGCAGTGCGGCTGATGTTACATCTCTGATGCCTTTATATCTCGATGGTGTGCGCATTGACTATACCGAAACCGCCCTTAGATCTGGGTGTAATTATTGATTCTAATCTTTCGTGGCGTGCTCAGGTCAATGAGTTCAGTCGAAAGGTACATTTCTCCTTTCATTCGCTGAAAAGCCTTCAAAGTCTCCTGCCCTTGAAGACTAAAATTTCTTTGGCACAAACGCTTATTCAGCTGATTATAGATTATGCCGACGCATGCTATCTGGATGCTACTGAGGAGCTATTAAACAAGCTTGAGCGCTTGCAAAACTTGTGCATTCGCTTTGTTTTTGTTCTTCGAAAGTATGATCATGTTTCTCACTTTCGCAAGGAACTCAAGTGGCTCCCAATCCGCCTTCGCAGGAACACTCGGATTTTATGTCTCCTCTTCAACATTTTACACAACCCGTGTTATCCTTCCTACTAGGGCGAGCAAAGGAAAAACGCTCACGCAGGTCGTGAGCATTTTTCCTTTGCGGCGAGCACTAGTGACGCACCGTGTAGATCACACCTTAGATCCCTCCTTAAATCTCATCCTCATAAAACTAGCTACTATTCTTATTCTTTCTCTATCCATGCTGTGAGACTGTGGAACTTACTTCCGCCTAGCATTCGCTATTTAAAAACTGTGTCTCTTTTCAAATATAGAGTAAAAGAGCATTACTTCTCCTCTCAACTGTGAGTATTTATATAAGTATAGTATATGTATGTTTATATATTTTAGCTTTATATATTTATTTAAGTTTATATTATACGTGTAGGTATAGTTAATATTTTAGTTTAAGTCTTCGCATATTCATATTTTTCTCTTCTTGTTCTCACACACTACTGTCTACATTTCTATTTCATTTCTCCTTTCACAGGTCTGCTGGAAGAAATTTCTTAAGAAATAAGCAGTACCTTTGTACTCCTAATTATAATTATGTATTTTATTATGTATTTTTCTGTGTGTACATAAATGGTAAAATAAATAAATAAATCAAAAATCCCCGATGTAAAAAAAAATCTATAAAGTCGTAAAACCTCTATACCAAGTTTCGTCTAGATCAGTTGTAAAATACAACCTGTAGAGGAGTAGCAACAAACTGACACACGAAGCAAATTTTTCCAGACTTGAAACAGAGATGCTTCGCTTGCTTTGCTCGCTCGGTCAAATAATAGCTGCTTGGGTCAACCGATCATGTTAAGCTACGCTTGCTACAGTTAGTCCGTGGATGGATGATCATCTTTACATACTCAATACCCGTGCCTCGGACAGCACGTTTAGCCGTTGGCCTTGGATGGATCTTTGACCGTCTTTACGGGTCGTTGGAAGGCCGAAAGTCTGACAAACAGTTTTACCACGGGGTATCGTATTACCCAGTAATTGGGTTGTGTTGTGTTTAGATAGGCAGTTGCTCCGTGTAAAATACTGGTATTCAGCTGCATCCAGTTAGACTGGAAGCCAACCCCAACATAGTTGGGAAAAGGCTAGGCAGATTTTGAGCGCACAAGATATCTTAATTCCAGAAGATATTATAAGACAAACTCCTTTTTAAGCAGTCACTTCAAAAATATTGTATTGCAGCGTCACCCCAAAAAAACTGTTTGCAACAAAGATGAAATGAGACATACTAATGAACATCATTATAATGTCATATTAAAAGTGAGTATTTTGGCTACTAGCTAAATTACTATGGCGTGTATTTAATCGAACCTCTAATAATTCCCATTTTGTGCTCCTAAAAATATTATTGAACACTCTAATATAATAAAAGCGCCTCTTTTTGTTAACCTCATATATAACCTATTTTGGGATCCTAAAAATACTAAGTAGCCAAGTAACTGCGACCTACTTGCGACTAACTGTGACCAACGGTGCTACATCCAAGTTGGTGCAACCACGCGCGAGCCGAATTGGTCGCCGTAACTATACTGCGGCCAATTCGGCACGCGCGTGGTTCGTCACAGCTCCTACCTAATCTAATCCGAATGTTCGAGGTAGCCTAGCTTAGCTGGCTTAGTTACAGCTACCAACTGTGAGAAAAGTAAGAAAATTAAAAAGACGCTTAATTACTAAAATAAGTGTGCGTTATTAGAAGCGCAAAAAGTTTTTAGAGGTTCCGTTAAATATTTCCCAATTACTATTCATGTTCCAAGCTTGGCGTGCTGTACTGGCGCCGCTGCTGCGGACGCTGAGACCGTCAAGCGGCGCAAACACTGCAACCTTATGGGTAACTACAGTTTTGAGCCGTTTGGGGCCGAAACGCTTGAGTCATGGGGCCCGAGCGCGCGTCTTCTTTTTAAGGAAATTTTTCGCCGACTGGTCGACACTTCACGTGACCAAAGGGCAGGTTCGTTCTTTGGCCAAAAAATTAGCATTGCCATTCAACGTGGCAATGTTGCCAGTCTTCTAGGCACGTTTTGCGGATGACAGCGATGCAAACGAGTACTTCGACACCTAAATTTCCTTTGTTTTTGTATTTATTTGTATATATATGTATTTTTTGAGATGCGTTTGCTCTTGACTATAGTCTAGGTCAGAGGTGACAGAGACAAAGTCGACGATGGAGTAAGCTTACCCAGAAGAAGCCTGTTCACTCTCACTTGAAATACTTTAGAAATTAAAAAAAAAAATAACTATTACGATCAGCACAACAAAGTCACACACATGATGTGTAAATGACGTCACATCATTGTCAATCTTATTTTGAATTTTCAGGGTTGCACGTTTCTGATGAAACATAATTTTTTTGACACTAATCTTCGTAACAATGTGATAATCACCATTCGTTAGTTTAGTTGAGAATCAGTGCCGTGTGAAGGTACATTATAAAATGATAGAGCCATTGTTTGTTTGTTTCGCCATTTTATTGATATGACTCGTTACGATGATGTTAGTGCTAATAATTTATTATACACGAGCGGCACGCGCCAACGGCAGAGGCAACTGACGAGTGTTGACAGTAGCCACCATCGACATGTCGCCGCTCGTGTATGCGGCACCTGCGCAGATGACACTCGTCGGCGGCAGCCGTAGACGTGTCGATGGCTGCAGTTGGCTCTGCCGTCGACGAGTGTTAACAGCAGCCGCCATCGACACGTCGCCGCTTGTGTATGCGGCACCTGCAGCAGATGACACTCGTCGGTGGCAGCCATAGACGTGTCGATGGCTGCAGTTAGCTCTGCCGTCCACGAGTGTTGACAGCAGCCACCAACGACACGTCGTCGCTCGTGTATGCGGCACCTGCAGCAGATGACACTTGTCAGCGGCAGCCGTAGACGTGTCGACGGCTGCAGTTAGCTCTGCCGTCCAGGAGTGTTGACAGCAGCCGTCATCGACACGTCGTCGCTCGTGTATGTGGCATCTGCAGCCGTTAAAACTTGTCGGCAGGAGCCGTAGACGTGTCTACGGCTGCAGTTGGCTCTTCCGTCGACGAGTGTTGATAGCAGCCGCCATCGACACGTCGTCGCTCGTGTATGTGGCATCTGCAGCCGTTAAAACTTGTCGGCAGGAACCGTAGACGTGTCTACGGCTGCAGTTGGCTCTTCCGTCGACGAGTGTTGACAGCAGCCGCCATCGACACGTCGCTGCTCGTGTATGTGGCATCTGCAGCCGTTGACACTCGTCGGCAGCAGCCGTAGACGTGTCGACGGCTGCAGTTGGCTCTGCTGTCGACGAGTGTTGACACCAGCCACCATCGACACGTCGCCGCTCGTGTATGCGGCACCTGCAGAAGATGACACTCGTCGGCGGCAGCCGTAGACGTGTCGACGGCTGCAGTTGCTTTTGCCGTTGCCGCGTGCCGCTCGTGTATTTGAGCACTTAATGACATTATTGCTGTGAGAGATCGTTATTGATGTGCTTTGTGTTATGAGATTATGATGAGGCCTGTTGATTGCTGTGTTACACAGTACAGACGGTATTCATCAAATTAAAATTGTTTTTTTTTTCAACATATTTATTATATTGTAGTAAAAACAAAAGGATGTATAGAACGCGCCACCAGCGACGAAAGTAAAATTCAAGCGCAAAAGTTTAAAACTCTAAAATTTATGAAAAAGAATAACAGAAATTTTTGGTCCGTATGTTTTAAGTTACACTTCTTATCCACATTAAACTAAATATTAAGTACTTATGCTTATCATACCAGCTGTTATCAATGAAGTTTATTTGTACAGCAGTCTTGGTAAGTTGGTGTGCCACCCATCTTATATGAGTATACACAAAAGAACCAGAAAGTATGTAGATGGCTCCTTACGGAAAACATATATCCACAGTCACAACACCACACGAAACTGAATTATAGTCGTTACGTGAAATACGTAACATTAGTACAGTATATTAAACTTTCACACCAATCGTGTAATATTATGACTGCAATCAAGATTTTATTATATATTAATCGTAGCAACGCGATGCTGGTTTGTTGCAAATGAGAGTTAAGAGGATTGTGAAGTGCCGATACGCGGCGCGATTTTTGGAGGCAATTACCTACATTTCATACAATTATTTACATAAATATTGTTTCGGGCGATAACGTTTTTACTCCCCTAAACCTTTACAAAATGAGACAATTTCATTACATTCAGTATATTTTAATCTAGGTCTGTACGTTTTTCGTTTTTAGTAATTCAATTTAATTTAATTAAAAAAAAAAAAATGCTCGAGGATGTTTTTATGTCAAAAATATAGACATTTAGATGCTAATAACTTATATTGTATAGAATATTTCTTTATAATAAAAACGTACGGACCTAGTTTTTCATTATACCTACATTATTTCCAAAACTTTTGAAAGTTAGACTATGTTTACAGGGAGAAAAACGTTATCTCTTTTTGTATGAAAATTTACAGCTTCACAATCCTCTTAATTTAAAATATCGTCGGCTTATTGCAAGAACTCGTTAAGTGACCAAAATGAAATGATGAGAAACCTATTAATGAACTTTTTCAATCTTATACCATAATGATGTTATATACAATAGGAACAAAGAAAAAAAAAATATAATAATAATAGTATACTGAGTTTTTGCATAACATTAAACGCATACAAATAAATTCCTTTGTGCTTTGAACTGTACTTGATGATTTTTTGTAGTTCTTGTAGTTCTCAGCTTTTGTAGTTGTGAGTTCTTGCAATAAGCCGACGATATGGTTATTTTATTTTCTAATTAATTAATGTAATATAATAATAAGTAAGTCCATATTGATTTGCAGATTCATTGAGGAACTAGTGGCTAAGTTATAACAGCCGCACGGGTAGCTTTATCAGGTTAAGCTACGCTTGCCGGGGTTGGTCTGTGGATGGGTGACCATCTTTAAAGAAAGAAAGAAAGAAAAATATTTTATATGGAACATGCACAGGAAACAAACAGTAAGAAAGGAGCATATAAAACTAACAATATTAACATTAAAAACAAATATTTTAAAAAACCGGTCAAGAGCGAGTCGGACTCGCGCACCGAGGGTTCCGTACCATCCTACTTCCTACTTATCCTACTTCCTATCCTACTTCCTAGTTAATATTATAAATGCGAAAGTTTGTAAGGATGGATGGATGTTAGTTACTCTTTCGCGCAAAACGGATATTCATGATATTTGGCAAACAGATAGTTTATAACCTGGATTAACACATAGAATACTTTTTATCCCGATATTCTAACGGGTTCGAGATTTACGGGGGTGAAACCGCGGGGCGCTGTTAGTCATATATATAAACAAGTGTGCTATTCACAAACATTGTTTTATTATTCCTGTATTCTTTACATGAACTTCTATCACACAGAATAATTTCAGATTTTTTTCTATGCAAACTTCGGAGATAAGGGAGGAACGGTATTTTTCAAAAGTAGAAAACTGTGCGGCCTAAAAAAGAGAAGAAATGTTTGAGAATGTGCAAACAGCGCTCCTTTATATGATACCCCACATGCCTTAGTAGCCTCACTTCGAATTTTTAAGACACCCCTTTCAGTCCCTGTTGCAAAAAAAAATATACATTTTTATTTCTTTCTTATTAGCAAAATAGTTGGGCAAACGTCATCTAAAACTATCCCAAAATTCAAGTTGATAGATAGCATTAGTTGATTCTTGAGATATCTAGCTGTGACAGACAGACGGACTGAGTCACACCACAAGTGCTCCTTTTTACCATTTGGGTACGGAACCCTAAAAAGACCGGTGCGAGGCCAAAAATACTCCTGTCTCAGCATAAAGCTGCGTTATTAAAAAAAAAAAAACATATATCGCAGCGCTGGGTGCTCAGGGCCCATGTGACCGTGGACACACCTACGAACAGCTATAAATCTGTAAAGGAATAAAATAAAAAAATAAGAAATTAAAATACACGCAATAGAATACTTATAACTTAGAAAAATAAAAACCGTAAATAGTACACTTACATTAGTTATGTTTACTTACAGAGACTCCTTCTCCGAGCACGGAGCCGTTGGTCCCTGCTGTCAGTCGTGGATCTTTGACCGTTGTTACGGGTCGTCAGACTCAACCTCAAACTCAAAACATTTCTTTCAAACTAGCTTTTGCCAGCGGCTTCGCCCGCTTGGATGTTGGAAATTATCCCACGGGGACCGTACCTTTTTCCTAGATAAAAAGTATCTTATGTGCTATTCCACACTATAATTTATCTCTGTGCCAAATTTCACCCAGGTCCGTTCAGCCGTTCTGGCGTGATTGACTAACAAACATCCATCCATCCAAACTTTCGCATTTATAATATTAGTTGGATAAAACAATCACAGGCACTTATGAATTATCAAGGGACAATAAGCAGTCGCTCCATGTAAAATATTCAGCTGCATCCGGTTAGACTGGAAGCTGACCCCAACATAGTTGGGAAAGGCTAGGCAGACTGATTGTTGATTTGCAGATTCTGTAGTTTCTGGCTAATCTGTGGTAAAAAGATGTGAGTGTAATTGATTAGCTTCTCTCAAAAAGTATTTCAGCTGAAATAATATACAATTATCTCATCATAGTTTTGGGAATAAACCTACCACCGGACAAAGTAAGTTACAATATTGACACCATCATCTTACTGAATACAATTTAATAGAAAATCTCATTTCTTTGTTTCACACTTTCTTGAGCCTATAAGCAAGTAAGCCAGAAGCTTACAAAAGGGTACAACTTACAATCTGGCGTTGTGAAACGTGGTCGTCAGGAAAGTATGTCAGTGTAGTACAACTGTACGATTTCCGATCAAGTCGACATCACGATCCACGGCCTAACCACAAATAATAAAGCTGGCACAAGTTGTAAGCGACCAGCGATTATTACGAAGATCCTCCCCTGACACCGACCAACCTCCTAATCTCCTCCTCATCAACCTTACACTTAACTACTACTTTACTCAGATCTTTTGTTTAATTATTTCATCAATGCTATCATTTATCAGCTTACTCAACTTGGACTTCATCAATTTTATAGATTTGTATATGTCCTGAGCCAAACCGGCTTATCCCGTGCGTGATATGTTACAGCCAACTAGCCTTTGGAAGAAGCGCTCGCCAGCCGCTACCGCGGCACCACTCCCCTTTAGTTTAGTTCAGTTGGTCCCTTCTAACCTTTTTTTTTTGTTCCGGGGTGGAAAATCCTCATGGGGGTCTGTCAGACTCTTACTGACTGAAAACCACCCCGGTGTTCCCTTTTCACACTTGGACCGGGATCATGGGAACTTGTGCGCCTTCAGCCAATTTGCTCCGAATCTAATGGACCGATTAAGTTGAAATTTGGTACACATATGTATTTCTGTGACCCAAATACGGACGTGTAACGTAAAAAAATAAATTTTGAATATGAGGGTCAACTTTGGGGGCAAATAAGAAAATAAAAAATAAAAAATTTTGCAAACTGTACCGTGTGACATATCAGATGAAAGGGCTTACTGTAATAATCTCGAATGTATTTTTTTATAATTTTAAAATAAACCATTTTAAAGTTATTTAAGAAAATAGACGAAAATTGACAATTCCTCCTCCTTTATCTCCGAAAGTACTGAGCCTAAAATTTTGAAAGAAATATTTAAAATAGTTCAATACCTATAGATTATAGGAAAACCTATGAGAAGCCGATGGTCTTAAAACAACATGGTAAATCTCTCAATATTGTGCGTACAATCTTACATTTGTCAATAGTTAAACAAAAAGGATCCAACCCACATTAGCTGTAATGTGGGTTGGATCTTTTTCGTTTAACTATGGACATTTGTAGTTATTGGTAGTACGGGAGAACATGTTTTTCAACTACAATGTTAAGTTTTTCTTGGGATAAATTCATTCCAATTACGGAACCCTTCATTGTGCGTGTTCCAACACGCTCTTGACCAGTTTTTTATTAACATGTTAAAGCAAAAAGTTATATTTTTTTTATTATCTGACTGACTAGAATTTCTTTTTTTTTATTATAAGCATAATATGAAAATAAAATCAATATGTCTTATTACAAAAAAGAACCGAATCTTTTATAGCTTGAGGCATCAAAACATATTTATTTAAAAGCCGAGACTAATGTTAGTTGACCTCTGAGATATACGCAAAATCTTCACTAAATCGATGCAATATTGTATTTGGGAAAGTCTTTGAATCTAGTCAACACCATTTAGGCCACGATCATAGAGATCGTGGAAACATGAAATCGTGAAAAAAGATTTTGTTTACAAGAATGGGAGCATTGTAGAAAAACCTATGGAAACTTTTAAGGCATATTGTCAAGGTGAGAGTTTATCAGTTTAATAGTTCAGTTTAACAAAGAGTGTTAGTAGGAAGGCATGCCAAAGATTCAATACGAGGCTTTTTGTAAAAACCTTCAGTGTTGCTTGAGAAATTGAATTGGTCTTGCTCTCATAAGTACTTACTTATAAGAAACAAAGGTGCTGGTGCCACCAGTTCCTGCTATTGTAGTCATGGTTTCGTGGAGTTTCTAACTTCAAGTAAAAGAGCAGAACTAATGCCTTTTAAATCTATGCAATCCTTAGAGGAATATTAGACTTAAAGTTTGAAACTAAAACTTGTAAAAAAAAGTTTGAACCTTGGGAAATAATTGTCAATCAATCTGCCTAGCCTTTTTCTCAACTATCTTAGGGTTGGCTTCCAGTCTATGCAGATGCAGCTGAATACCAGTATTTTACATGGAGCGACTGCATATCTGACCTCCACAACCCAATTACTGGGTACCACTAGAAACTATCCAACTGCCAGGTGTCAAGAACGCATTCTCTTGACGGCCGAACTGTTAGACTGTCTAAGCTACTGAATCTAAAGTCGAGTATTTATGATTGATAAATAAATGATAAATGATCTTTATTTCTGTAAGTAGGTTTGTACAAACACTTTTACAAGTCAATATATATATATTTTTTTAAACTAGATGAGGTCGGCGTTTCCTATCTGACTACTCTGAGAAGAAAGGCCGAAACAAACTCAGAGGTCACAGTCTCTTATAAAGTCCAGACATAATCTTGGTCACTTCATGTGAAGACCATGTAGATTGGTGTCTGAAATGGTCTTTTGAGGAAAGAACCACACAGATTGAGAGGACCTGTCCAGTCAGTGCACGCATTTGTCAGTAATCGCGCAGCTCAACTCAGAACTTAAAGAGCTCAACGATTCGACGAACAATACCAAAGAAAGGACATTGGGGTAGGCCGCATAGATTACTCAAACAGCCAGACCATGATTAAAAATAACTGAGGAAAAAAATAAAACAAACAAACAAAAAAAAAAAGCAACGACATACATTAGTCTTCACATTCACAATAAATTAAAATAATACGATTGCAAATAAGACATACATTAACTATAATATTACTCGAAAGTAGCAATAATGCACAAAACCATTTCAAAAGTTATGAAATTAATACTCAAATTATATACCATTAGTTTCTGCCCGCGACTTCGTCTGCGTAAAATTTTTTGTTCCCGCGACCCATCCCGTTACATCGCATAGCGTAGCCCGCCTGCGCGATTACTTCGTTTTCGCTTAGCGTTCTTTCTGACTTTTTTTCTTTTGGCTGGGCTCCCAAGGGTCATGTCATGATATTAATAACCTCCTTCCTCATGAATTGGAATATCAAATACATAAAGATTTTTTTAAATCCGACTGGTAGTTCCAAAGATTAACGTGTTCAAACATACAAAAAAAGAAACAGTATATAATTTGATTACCATTAAAAAAGGTATAGTGAGCCAACCTTAAGAGATAGACATTTATGCTATCGCTGACTTTTTTTATAACTTTTTAAAAGGAACAATTCCGTTGTGTACATGATTGTTGGATAACTTTAACCGTTTACGCAGCGCACGCAACGGAAGCTCTCAAAAAGGGATAAATTATCCCATTTTTGCGACATTTTTCATTGATGCTCCGCTCCTATTGGTCGTAATGTTGGTATGTGTTGGCCTATAGCCTTCATCGATAAATGGGCTACCCAACAAACAAACAAACTTTTCAGCTTTATAATATTAGTGTAGATTGAGAATCTCCCTTCATGCTGAATTTTGAAATAACGCTTTGTAACCGTCAAAATTCAAAATTATTTGTAACTTCACTATAATTAAACAATTTAAAACACATTAATACAAATTAATGGGTAATGGATGCTGCAATATTCAAGATGCATTTACTAATAATGCAATTACGTCAACAGTTTACTTCACTTTCAGTTTTTTCCAGATGATTGTTCATCTGTAAAGTCATGATAGAATCTTTTTTCGGTACAATTAGTCTACCGGATTTTAGAGTTCATTGATTAGTTTTTCCGCGTAATCGATTTTCTTGCTTGCGAATTTTGTGTTTGAGATTTATTTTGTTTTTGTCTGTTAGATAATCTAGATAATAATTATCTAACAGCGTTTAAATCGGAAGATGGCGTCATTTAGACAATGCTAAATATGTCATCCAAAGTAATTGAACCTGTGCAGTTGCTGCAATGCTGCACACCTACACCCTAATTGCGTCACACACTATTGATCGGAATCTGAATCATTTTGAAAGAAATTGCTGATCCATTGCTTCACATGTTCGCAAAATTTGTCGTCTCAACACCGTAAATAACCCAATGAATGTTGTTGAACTGACAAAATAAAACCGATTCCGATTGATAGTGTGTTACGCAATTAGGGTGCTGATCGTACAGACTCCTTTATGTATACAATTACACAATTTGACATATTTTGCGGAGGTAGGCTATTGTGGAAACATAACGAATCAGGCTACCATTAATAAAATACAGTTATGACAATATAGTCACTTGGAACTCATGAAAAAGCAATCTTCTTCGTTTACATTCATATAAACTGCGTGTCTTCAATCATACAATCCAGTTTCGAGTAAATCTACGAACGAACAATCATTACTTGAATTGTATAACTGGCTCTTAGATAACTTTCCTTAGTTACAACGATTAATAAAAACAAACCTATTTCAATTTCTATTTTTAATACAAATTCATGCATGTTATAGTAGGTACATTTTCATCTTTCGAAGAGGACTATTTGGTATAGTTGCCCGATTCGTCGATCTCGGCCGTATCGACGCGTCCGAGCGTAAAATCGACTATAGAAAGTGTTATAAATTCGTTTTCTATCTTATTTATAAGAAGCTGATTAACACCGCGGTCGCCATTGCTATCGAGTTCACTTACACTATAGTACATGAGTTTAGAAATGGACACCAGAATATTGGTAAGTTTAACTTTTGCAATATTTTAATTATAAGGGAGATTATCATCTTCAGAGCCAATATCGTGAATCGAATTAACGTTACCTAGTTCAAAGGAACTGATTGTTTTATGGTCTTTAATTGCCTACTGTCTTTAGTTATTACACTATCATATATCCATAGTTCTATGAGTCATAAGTATATGACTATGTAATATTTGTAAGCTTCGGTATAAAATATATTTCTTACTAGCTGTTGCCGGCGGCTTCTCCTGCGTGGATGTCAATACTTCCATATTTGAATCGGATTTTGTTCACAATTTCATGGGTTTTATTTTTTTGTGTGGAACCCTAATTGTTTTTTTTTTAAATAAAATTATCCTAAATTACCCCATAAAACATAACCTATCTGCCAGTGATAGTCCCGCCAAAATCGGTCGAGCCGTTTCAGAGATAAGCCGGAACAAACAGACAGACAGAGACAAACATTTAAAAACTTGTGTTTTTGTTATAAATAACGTATACTTTCATGTTATGCATTTAGTAAAAAAGCTGTTATTTTGTCATTACAAACAGACACTTCAATTGTATTTGTTTGTTTAGATAGGTATGATAAAAGATATGATCCTAGATCTACGATAGGGTAATATCCCCCTTATGAAGTTCCTTTGAACAAAGCTGGTCTTAACTAACAATACTGCCGCCATAAGGAAAAAAGACGTATCTGACATTTTTTTTTTTTCGAAATAGAGTTATTTACATAATATATGTACCTATTAGGAATCAGCGAAAAATGCGCATCCACCACTGAGATACGCTAGTAATAATAGTTGTATGGCATCCACCAGTATTTTTATATTGGCATAAACTTAACAAAAACCTAATAATTCTTACTCTTAAAAGACGCAATCTGCCTTTGTATTTTGTATTTTAAACAGGACAAAATATTTTTTTTTCTTCATTTCAATATTTCTGTAGAAACGTCCTTACGGCGGCAGAATAAATGTCAAGTTGTTTAAATTACACTTAATTTAAACAACTGTATTAATGTCTAATTCACCTACTAATTTAATTAGCATATTGCATAAATCACATGACTGCAATTAATCAAGTTATGAACAGTTTTAACCGGTTGCGGCCATTGAGATAAGGATTGGGCAATTAAATTGCAATTATTCGTGCATATATTAATTTTAATGTCTAACGTTGACGCTTGTAATACTAGTTTCTATATATTTAGCAAGTTTGAGACAGTAACTAAATAGAATTATTACGTATTAGTAGGGTAGGCTTGCAACCGGTGTAACCACCGTGCGTGTATGTTAAATATATGAACGCAAACGAAACAAAAGGATTAAGGAGGGTCACGCACAATGGTCCACTTGAAGGATTAAGTGCGGAAACCAAACCCAATAACATAGAACATAGAAAGGATTAAGGATCGTAACAGATCGCTTTTGCAGGCGTGAGTCGACCATTCTCATTCATAGGAAAAAGTACGTATCTACGGAAAAATTGAAATGGAGAATAAAAATATTTTGTCCTGTTTAAAATAAGTAAGAATTATTAGGGTTTTGTTAAGTTTACGCCAATATAAAAATACTGGTAGATGCGTCTTTTTTTGCTGATTCTGAATATTTAAATAACTCTTTTTCGAAAAAAATGTCAGATACGTCTTTTTTCCTTATGCACTCACATCTCTTATTTCCTTATATACGGCAGCATTGTACTAGTTACGGTTTTTTTTTTTAAATTATAGGTATTCGTGCGTGCTTTATTTTTTTACTTTATTCCCTTACGGATTTATAGATGTCCGTAGGTGTGTCCGTGGCATCACATGGAATACCAGCGCTGCGGTATTTTTTTTTTTAATATCACAGCTTTATGCTGAGATAGGTGCCTTTTTGGCCTTGCACCGGTCTTTTTATAATTTGTTATTTTGTATTTTTTTCTTTTTAATGTAAATTTTGTTAGTTTTATATGCTCCTTTTTTACTGTTAGCGTTTCTTGTGCGTGTCCCAAATAAAATATTTTTCTTTCTTTCTTTCTTCTTCTTTCTTTCTATAGTTTCTGCCTACCCCCATGGGAAGCAGGCGTGAGTTAATGTTTGTGTATGGTAGTGCTTTTATTTTCGTATTAATAGTAACGTCTCTCAGGAGGTGGGTTATTACGCTAAATATTCAGCTAATGGGAAATTGATGATGTTTCTTCGCATAGGTTTCCCACCATCCTATCCTAACTAACATTATAAATGCAAAAGTGAGGTTGTTTGTTTATTACGCTTTCACGCTAAAACGGCTGAACGGATTAGGATGGATGAAATTTGGCACATGGGTAGACCATGAGCTGGATAATTTCCGACATCCACGCGGATGAAGCTGCAGGCAAAAGCTAGTGATCTCATAAATTAAATCGTCACAAATATGAACAGACGTGGCTGTTAAATTCAAAACATTAATTCGATCAGTAGGTACCTGTTTAAAACAGTTCAGTTTTCTCTAGAACTTGAAATACTATTTATTTCCTGCCCTTTAGTATTTGTTTGGTTCATGGCAATAGCAGCCGCATGGGTGACCATCGACCGTCATTATACAGTATGTTAACCAACAGAGGGCGTTCCCGTTAACCCGCAATAGTATAGCATCCATACATGCTAAAAAATATATTACCATTCGAAAACAAAATGGTTTTTATTTTTTTTTAATATTAAAATATTCACTAAAAATGCTAAAAATATTCAAAAAAATATAAAAATATTCACTAAAAATAAAAACTAAATTGCGATGTTTCCGTCCTTCAAGTACGCGTGTACAGAGTGTTTCTTTTACGTATCAATTTAACATTTTTAGTGAATATTTTAATATTAAAAAAAATAAAAACCATTTTGTTTTCGAATGGTAATATTTTTTTTAGCATGTATGGATGCTATACTATTGCGGGTTAACGGGAACGCCCTCTGTTGGTTAACATACTGTATATCGAGACCCCTCTGTGATTCGGAAAGCACGTTGGACCGGGCTGTCATTCCTAGATCTTTGACAGTCGTTACGGGTAGTTAGAAGCCCAAAAGTCTAACAATGATTCTTATCGTATCTGGGTTGTGGAGGTCAGACAGGGAGTCGCTCCATTTACCTACTGGTATTCAGTTAGACGACCTCAATATATAATTAGAAAAACGCTAGGCAGATTGATGGACTGAGTTTCATTTTTTGTTAAATTGCAATGCATAGACGTTTTTTCTATAATTTGGTTAATCCATTATCAAAACTACATAATAATACGTTGTTTCTATTACCTACCATTTATAAAATAAACAACACGTTGTTATAGTACGCCAATTAGTATATAATGTCTTAATTAAAGACTTTATCGTATACTTAACTTCTTGTAATGCTGCACTGCTTCTGGACAATTTTCTTGCCGTAAATAATTTTCAAACTGGTTTTTTTCTTTAGTAGGCTTACGACCATTATATCATAGTGGTCAATTATATTAACGAAGAATATTAATTAACTTAACTCATCTATTAATTAAAATAACAGTTATAAAGTAGATGTTTGATAGTCAGGATATTGCGTTAGTTAAAGTTTCTAGATTTACTCTTATATAATTTTAATTTATTTTATTTAAATCAGACACTTGATCCATATTTATGTTAGTAGGTATACTTAAAAATTATATTAGTTACCAAAGACGAAAATATAAGTCATAATAATACTAATAAAACAAAAATAAATAATTTATTTCATTTTTAGTTCATTGATATCTTTTAACACTGTTTTAAACTTTTTTAATCTAAATTAAATTAGTTATCATCAATATCAGGAGGGACTCGTGGCTAAGTAGTAACAGCCGCTTGGTTCAATAGATCAGGTTAAGTTACGCTTGCCGCGGTCGGTCGTGGATAGGAGACCACTTTACATACCGA
Source organism: Dicycla oo (assembly GCA_948252095.1). Taxonomy (NCBI): domain Eukaryota; kingdom Metazoa; phylum Arthropoda; class Insecta; order Lepidoptera; family Noctuidae; genus Dicycla; species Dicycla oo. Next base: position 8,596,047 of record OX411714.1, on the reverse strand, counting down.
AACCCTCCATGCCTCGAAAAACACGTTAAGCCGTTGGTCCCAGCTGACATTGTAGGATCTTTGACAGTCGTTACGTGTCGTCAGAAGCCCGAAAGTCTGACAACCAGTCTTATCAATGGGTACCTATCGTATTACCCAGTAACTGGGTTCCGGAGGTCGGATAGGCAGTCGCTCCATGTAAAATACTGGTATTCAATGAGTCTCGTAATAGTGGAAGCCGACCCCAACACAGTTGGGAAAAGGCTAGGCAGATGATGATTAGTCTGACTCAAATTAATAATTAAGTACGGGATAAGAGCAATAAAATAAATAATGTTAATTTACAATAACATTTTGTTGGTCAAAGAATTGCCATACAACGTGGCAATGCTGCCAGTTTTTTGGGCACTTTTCCTGTTGACAGCTATGCGGTCGAATTTTATATACTTGTACATGTTCTTATTGTTATTTTAAGACTAGCTTTTAAATTATGTATATAAAAGTGTTACTTTAAAAAGTACGGGATATCTTCCAGCCTTTTCCTCATGTCTCTTTATTTCATTTTCTTTTCTTCTTCCTTCTCGATTATTTTGTCTACAACTCTGCACCCTGCTCTGCTGCATGCTCTGTACTCTAGTACAGAGCATTGTGTAGCTGTCTAGTAATCTTAATTCATCTTTAACCTTTTTACCTAACCTTATATTTTTCCCTCTTCTAGTTGATCTTATCCTGTACGGTCCTAGCGACGTCAGGATGGTCCAGACCTTTCTACCCTGTACCGAGAGGACCGATGCGTTTCACTAGATTCGCTCCCCCACCGCCTATGTATCTGCGTCAACATCCGCATCATCCACAGTCACTTCAGCAGCTTCATTCACAGCCGCATGCGCAGCCTCATTTGCAGCCACATCATAAAACACCAAGTAAGTTCAGTTGCATGATGGATAAGAGCAATAAAATCACGGAATAGAAAAAACAAGTGGAAGTGCCCAAGCAGCTATCTAATATACCTAATAACAACTTTCGTCGGTTGTAATAATAAGTCTTAATTTTGTATGAACAACAAATTCCACTTTGACGAAAAGCTTATTTGTTGTTCATACAAAATTAAGACTTATTACAATTCATGGAGGTTGTTATCTGTGTAAGTGGACACTTCCACTTGATTTTCAATTCCATGGATAAAATAATGTGAATTTACAGCAAGTCTTCGTTGTAAGCGTTCAAGTTACAGCGTTTAGTCCAGAACAGCGTTTAATCCATATTGTTTTTGAATTTTATTTATATCTCTTAAGCTGTAAAAATCGATCAGAATTCAATCAGTATTTGGATTATTGGATCATATCGCTGGTTAAATTAATTTAATGATTAATATATCTCTTGGAATCATTTTTATCATTGTCAGTATATTGTGTCGTGTTTACTTCCATTATTCTGCTTGCTTTATCAAGAGAGAAAAACAGATCTCTCATTCATCAAACAAATATCTAATTCAACGCAACCTTGTCCTTTCAGTTGAGGCAGCAGAAATAGAAGAGCCAAAATGGCAGCGACCGAAGCGTGGTCACGACCACCACGATTACGGCCACCATGACCATGACCACAAAGGAACCAGTGGAGTCACAGGCCCTGTTCACACGTTTGTCAAGACAGATAAAAATGCCAACTACAAATGGGGAGTACGACACCATGTGGGGGACAAGTACGCATCATAAACACCAAATTCATCTCCTTTCAAAACTATTCTTATATTATTTATTTAGTTGTACTTTTAGATGTAATTGTTGTACTAATTAATTAGATGTATCTAAGTTTAAACGCTGTTTTATTGGAATACGTGAATGGGTCGTGTCTGATGCAACGGTTGAAAAAAATATGTTAATGTGAGACTGGAATTCGGAATCTGGCTTACCTAGGCGATTACTTACATAGATTCTTGTGCACAATTCTTCATGCAGCTTTAATCTAAAAAAACTTGCCAGTGCAATGCCTATTTAAAGTAGACCATATTATATATTATGGAGTCATATGAGGAACTTGTAAAGAATCAGTATCAGATCTCACACTTTCAACTACTTACGGGGGAAGCGCCAGGGTAGCCAGCGAAATTCAAATTTTCTTACTCGTTTTTGCAATTTGTAAGTCAATATTAGGTTGTATGTTGATTTTCCCGGTGGGTTCCCGCATTGTCGAAGAGGGGGGGGGGGGGCTCAGTAGCTGTGACTTGAAGAGCTCTTTCTACCTTCCGCGGGCCTTGATGGGGTCGCCACCGTATGATGGCGGACTTAGGGCCGCAGGGGAGGAGGAGTGTCGGTTTTTTGTCGGCCGCTCTCCCTGTCCTCTGCGTCCGAAAAGTGGTGTGGTGGTTGTCCCCAGAGGAGGGTCGGACGGTGACGGACAGCCGCGGCAGGATCGCGGCGAGTGTTAACGCGTGCCCGCCACAAGCGGTGGAGGAGGACACCGTGGAGTTTTAGTGGGCTGCCCACATAACTTCACTACTAACTCCCCGTGGTAGTGCAGTATGCATGAGTATTTGTCCGCGCAAAAAAAAAGATTATTTGTTGATTAAACTATGATTCGCGACCATAACAAACATATATTTTGAGTAATGCGAAGAACTGTTCTAAGGTATTAAAAAGATACTTTCTAGATTGCAGTGCAGTGTAGGAAAAATATGTATGTAGCTACCTAGTAATTTATTACCTACTTTAAGAACTAAGTATGTACGAGTAGTGGCACCAAGTTGCCGTGTCTGGCCATACCGCTGTTAAACCCGCGATGGTTCGTGTGGAATGTTTTAAGGTATAACAAATGTATGTAAACTGTTTATTTGAATAACAAACAATAAAAAGTATAGATATATAATCATTGGAATCAGTAATACACGTTAGTATGATGTCAAGATTTCATAAAATAGTCATTCAGTAGCATTACCTGGTATTAAAGAGTTGTATTGATAACTTTAGTTATTATAATTATATAAATACATACTTGTTATGGTCACGAATCATTTTTTAAGTAACATACAACCTAATACTGACTTGCAAATTGTAAATAACTTAAGAAAATTTGAATTTCGCGGGCTACCCTGGCGCTTTCACCTTAAACGTAGCAAACTTGGGTTCCTCAGCAGAAACAATAAAGATCATAATTGGAATCACTCAGAATCTGAGTAATTCCAATTATGTTCTTTATTGTTTATTGTTTCTCAGATGATCCAATATTAATAACTGTATTGCTCTGAATAGCAGTTACTCTTATAAAACTGTAATAACGGGGTGTCCATTTCTCAGAAAGCACAATATGGCAAATCTTTCACATTACGCATTCTCTTATAATCGAGTTGTAACTCGACTTATTCGCTCCAGCGACCGCGTCGACCACGCCCGGTCGTTACACGTTTCGCCATCTTGTATGTGCTTATAGTCTATTCTAATTAGTGTCTGATGAAAGTATAAACAAACTTTTCATTTAAATTCATAAAAAAATATCCTAATTTGGTTTAATTAATACTTACAGGCAATTAGTAACACATTCTCTGTATTCTAAACTAGCTATTTGAATCGGATTTTGTTTACAATTTTTTTGCGCGGAGCCGTAATCTTTTTCTAAAATAAAAGTAGTCCAAGTGATTCTCTACAACATCAGCCAGTGAAAGTTTCGTCAAAATCGTTTCAGCCGTTTCGGAGATTAGGAACAGACAGACAGACAAAAATGTTTAAATTTGTTTTTTGTTATATTCGTACTGTATACTGTATTTCATATTCATTTAGTAAAAAGCTGTTACTTTGACATTACAAACAGACACTATCATTTTATTTATTTGTATAGATAGGTTTCAACTTTAGGTATATCTCATCACTTTCTTCAAAAACTGTTGCTTGACTACATAATGTATTAAAATGTAATTGAGAAATTGTCAACGAAAATTCTAGTTATAAAATTAACCTCAATTGTCAAACGAAAAACATTATTAAGGAGATTTAAAATTACAATTTTGTGGTTATAATGAAATCAAAGCACTCAATTTTGTAAGTGGCACTACAAATTGGCAACTACAGGTACGTTTTTTTTTATCTATTTGTGTACATTTTCATCAAATACTTTTTGAACAGACCATACCTACGTGTTACGGACTGGCACAGATATCATGATATAATTAAATCAACGTGTGATAGAAATGAGCTACGTGAGCATTACGCAGTGCAATATTATTTTAATTAACCAACTAGCTGATTCAAAACAAATTCCAGAACAAAAAAATAATTAAATTGATAGAGCAATTTTCGAGATTTTGTGACGGCAATAATATAGATATCGGGTGCTTTTTTTTACAGGGGAGAACTTTAAAAAGAAATATAACACAGAAAAACGTTTCTAATATCCATAAAATTGGTTTTATTTGACAGATAACTTTACGGCATTAATGTTTGAATATGAATTCGGGCATGTGGCCGCCGCGGCTGACGCGTACATGGCGTAATCTGGAGGTCAAACTTTACCACATACTCTTCCCAGTAAATCAGGCTGTATTTCGGCAATAGTGCATCGAATGTTGGCACCCAAGTGCTCAATTGTTACTGGTTTATCGGAGTAGACATGCGACTTTACATATCCCCAGAGAAAATAAAGTAATGACTTCAAATCGTACGAACGAGGTGGCCAGATTTCGTGAAATTAGTCGTTTGTCAAACGTTTAGTAATTTATGCCAATAAAAAAGTAAAATTTTCAGTAAACTAGGCGTGGCGTGGCGTGCCCTACTACAACAATGGGCTGGAAAGCTCGTGAACGAATTGATTATGTACATCAAAAGTGAGTTTCCAGGTTTATCTTGGCCATCACTAAGATACGGTGAAGGAAAAACATCAGTTGGAAACCTAAAATCGCCATTCCGCGTTGAATAAGTGCATTTATCAATTCTCTTACCTTCTCTGTATGAGAAGGGGACTTTGCACTGCAGAGAGACAATAATAGGCTGGCATTATTATTATTATTATTGACAGGCCAGCTGGCGTGGTTGGTTAATATACCGCCTATCATGTCGCAGGTCGTGGGTTCGTTTCCCATCCAGGACAAACATTAGTGTGCATGAACGTGTCTGTTTGTCCTGGGTCTGGGTGTAATTACCTATATAAGTATGTATTTACAATAAAAAAGTAGTGTATGTAGTATATCAGTTATCTGGTTTCCATAGTACAATTTCTGCTTAGTTGGGGATTAGATGACCGTGTGTGAAATGTCCCAGGATATTATATTATATTTATATAAAATTAGTTTATACTTCAGTCAGTCTGGTGATGATCACTGTATCCATAATGCTCAGTTCACAGGAGAACAAATGTTACGTAGATATCCAAAATAATTTCAAAATAAGGAAAGGTTGCATGTCGCTGACAGACAGTACACTCGCCTCAAATTACTTTAGTCCAGTTTAATTTTAATCAGAAATTTGGAAAGTCACAACGGAAATGTCACTTTAAAAACTCTTGACTCAAATAGGCTTTAAATGTTCGTTTAATGTACTTTATGACGCAATGTACAGTTTTTATCTCACTGCTGGTAGTTCAAAACTGTCGGCGCAATAGCAGGTCGGATTTCCGACTGGCCAATTAGGGCATTTTAAAATTTATAGTTCTGCTAATTTGATTACGTAAATCTTGGGTATTTTAATAAGAGTCAAAGTTCATACAAGTTTTTTTTTTTTTTTTATAAGGGTTCAATGATTTATTCTTAGAATAATATATGTGTTCACTGAATTTCTGGTATCTATCTACAATTCTACTACATATGTAAAAAAAAATCAACTGTTCAGTACATTTATGTTCGCATAATTCGTCAAAATGTACTGAACAGCAGATTTTTTTAAAATTGTTCATAATGATAAGTACAATGACCCCTTAAGAGATTGTTGGTGTTTTACCAATAACCCTGTATATGCAGCTCATCTAGATCTGCCTTTATTATACATACAGGTCAATTTTTTTATCCCTATCCAAATTTTCACAGGGTGTTCTACCCATGAATATGAACAACTTTCACTATGGAACCAACTCTAAAATTACGAAAAAAACCGGCCAAGTGCGAGTTGGACTCGCGCACGAAGGGTTCCGTATCGTTATCTATAAAAACGTCTGTTGTGTAATGTACAATGTCTGTTTTATGGGAGCCCCCTTAAATATTTATTTTATTCTATTTTTTGTTATAGCGGCAACAGAAATACATCATCTGTGAAAATTTCAACTGTCTAACTATCACGGTTCATGAGATACAGCCTGGCGACAGACGGACAGACAGACTGACAGCGGAGTCTTAGTAATTAGAGTCCCGTTTTACCCTTTGGGTACGTAACCCTAAAAATCAGATGTTTCATACAAAAGTTCAATATCTACTCGATTAAAATGTATGAAACAGCTGATTTTTTCTTTTCGGATTTCAGAGTTGGCTCCATAGTGAAAGTTATTTATATTCATGGGTAGAACAGCCTGTTAAATTTTATATACTGAAAAAAAAAATGTCCTGTATAAGTATTGTTTTTACACGCAATCTCAAAGAAGTATCAAGATCCCTGTTAAGGACAAATCCAGAACTAAGAGGTATCCTGAGAAGCTACATCAGTAACACCACCGACAGGCAGTTTGATATACCTAAATATGTAAGGGGACATAAGCCAGTCTCATAGCAACCAAAACTAACCTTATCATAAAAACAGCTGAACGAACTAATGACCGCACGTGTAAAAGACAGCTTAACTTATCACATAAAGAAACTATATCTGACCAATACTTTAAGATACAATCACAAATCTTCAATCAGCTGTTTCATCTGATCTTCCAAATGTCACATGTCAAACTGAATGAATCAAGATCACAATGTAATATTGCATATAGATTACACTACATTACATTTAAAATATCCCCTAGTTTTATCAACATTAATTTGCACGACAGTGTATGAAAAACCACTTCATACTTTCACTGGCTGTAATGGAAGCAGTGTGTAATTATGAGGTAATTAATTCCTCGTACATTGTCACTACCATCGCGATTACTTGTTTTTTGTTTCATTCATTGTGTTTGTTCGATATTTTCAGTGTTAAGGATACCTTGCAACGATGTTCGTGACTTCGATATTCATTGTGAAAAGAACTGCTGTAGAATATTTTAGATAAAATAATGGTATATAAATTAAGATTTTTACACAATCAAAAACAATCCTCTAATTAGTTAGTTAATTTTTCCTTAATTAGTTAATTTGTTTGTTTAATTAGTTTTGTAGTCTCGTTGAGGCTAAAATGTTGTAACTACCTATTTAATGGTGCCTAAGATACAGGCCGTGCAGCTTATACCTCGATATTGTATTTTTGATGTTGAAATAAATGATTTTTACTTTACTTTATCTGAACCTAAGTTGAAATTCGAAAGAAGGATTGTGTGGTCAACTTAGGAGAGACTTATACAGGATTATTGATAAAACACCAAGAACCTCTTAAGGGGTCATTGTACTCATCATTATGAACAACTTTTACTATGGGACCAAACTTGACATCGCGAAAAATAAATCAGCGGATCCCTACATTTATGTTCGCAAAACTCGTCAAAATGTGAAACAGCAGATTTTTTTTCGTGATTTCAGGTTTAGTCCCATAGTAAAAGTTGTTCATAATTATGAGTACAAGGACCCCTTAAGAGGTTGTTGGTGTTTTACCAAAAGCTGGTAATTAGTGACCGATACTTAAACACACTACTCATGATAACTCACAACTTTGACTATGGGACCAAACCTGAAATTGCGAAAAAAAAATCAGCTGTTCGCTACATTTATGTTTGCATAACTCGTCAAAATGTAAGGAATAGTTGGTTTTTTTTTTGCGATTTCAGGTTTGGTCCCATAGTAAAAGTTGTTTGTTATCATCAGTTCAAACATGTGTTTAAGTATCGGTCACTCTAATTACCTTTCACCCTATAAACACCAAAGTAAACAGATAATCATTAGAACTTCAATAAAGAAGATGCGGTAGACAAGGGGACATCGTGTACTGATGCTCGGTTTCTATAAACAAAAAGGAATCGTTGTGCTTACTTATGGTAGCCATTTTTATTGCCAAACTGGGTATATAACTAGATTCGTAAACTAATTTTACCTGTGATAGCTACTTCCATATGGGAGGGTCTACTAAGAATGCTATGAGGTATTTGCTTAATTATTGGTAAAGATAGGAAGTCTTAATTTTAACCAATATCGGTCCGTAAATTATAGGAGTCAGCCATTAGTCGGCGAAGACAATCGCTGAAAATAGCTCGAAATTGAGAAGTCTAGGAACAGATGTGGCCTTTCCCCAACATTATGAGGGACACAGAATAGATGACCTATGATCCATCTTTAAACAGCAACGTTCGTCATTTTTATTAGCAGTCCAGCCAAGATACGAGTATCATAAGCGTATATTGAGTCCAATGTTGATCAAATATCAAGACCATTCAGACACCAATCTACATGGTCTTCACATAAAGTGACCAAGATTATGTCTGGACTTTATAAGAGACTGTGACCTCTGAGTTTGTTTGAAAAAAAAAAAACATGATTGACTTGTAAAAGTGTTTGTACAAACCTACTTATACTATATTCGCACGGAATCTCAGACAACGCCCAGCAATACACACTGGACTACTACTTATCTAAGTCCGCTCTAAATTAGGTTATTATCTACTTACAACTTACAAGTCTTAAAAGCATAACACCTATAGGCAAGTAGCGTGTTTCACAACGTATGAACCGACCGGTTATCAGTTACATATTATAACAAAAAGTCGGTCATGTACTGTGCAATCTACTTGATAAATATGTGTAGGTATAGTTTTGCGCCGAAATGCAGACTTACTTATTCTCTAATTGGAACTAAAATGAGACTACCTGCAGCTCTGAATATGCAATATGTATTTAAATGAAGTCATAATTTCGTGAGGTTTTGGGCAAAAGATATAGGGCCCTGTCAATATTCTCTTGAATAAAGATATTAAGAAATTTTGAAATCACCTCCAGCCGTCTGCCATTCGTGAGCACTATTGCCAAATTCTCTGGGGCTCTGTCTCGCATAGGGTCGCAGTATTATGCTGAGTGATGGCCGTTTTGCATGGATGTGACGCATTAACTTGTTCTTTTTAGGGTTCCGTACCAAAATGGTAAAAAGGAACCCTTACGGTGCGACTCAGTCTGTCTGTCCGTCTGTCACAGCTGGATATCTCAAAAACTACTAATGCTATCAACTTGAATTTTGGAATAGTGTTAGATGACCTTTGGCCAACTATTTTGAAAATAAGAAAGAAATAAAAATATTAGGTTGGGGAAAAAGCCTTTTCGCATTATAGTATGTATGAACTTGTAATAAAATCTCTTTGGCTATACTATTTGTATCTGGCTGGTTTTGGTATCATTGAAAGTTTAAATTTTAAAGAACATAATTCCAAATTCAAATTAGGAAAATGTGTGATTTTCATTTGTTTTTCGGACCGTCAAGATGAGTGAATCTAATGAAGAAATTCGATACATTTTAAAATTTTACTACAAAAAAGGTAAAAATGCAACACAAGCCGCGATAAAAATTTGCGATGTTTATGAACCTAGTGTAGTGTCTGTGAGAGTTGCACAAATTTGGTTTAAGCGTTTTCAATCCGGAAATTTTGATGTCAAAGAAGCACGTCGCTCTGGTCGCCCTATTACGGATAAAATGGATGCCATTTTTGAAAAAGTGGAGCAAGATCGGCATATCAGTAGTTACGACGTAGCTGAAGAACTGGAAATTGACTACAAAACAGTTTTGGCGCATTTGAAAAAAACTGGGTACACAAAAAAGCTCGACATTTGGGTACCTCACGAGCTCACTGAAAGAAACCTAATGAACCGTGTACTGTGATTCTTTATTACGACGTAATGAAACCGAACCATTTTTGAAGAAGCTGATAACTGGTGATGAAAAGTGGGTCACGTATGACAAGAACGTGCGAAAAAGGTCGTGGTCAAAGGCCGGTCAGGCTTCACAGACTGTGGCGAAACCCGGGTTAACTCGCAACAAGGTGATGCTGTGTGTGTGGTGGGATTGGAAGGGCATTATTCATTATGAGCTGTTACCACCAGGCAGGACCTTCGATTCTGAACTCTACTGCGAGCAACTGATGAGATTAAAGTAAGAATTTGAGAGAAAGCGGCCGGAATTAATCAACAGAAGGGGTGTGGTTTTTCATCATGATAACGCTGGACCTCACACATCTTTAGCCACTCAGCAAAAATTAAGAGAGTTTGGCTGGGAGGTGTTAATGCATCCGCCGTATAGTCCTGACCTTGTACCTTCAGATTTCCACCTGTTTCGGTCCCTTCAGAATTCTTTAGGCAGTGTCAGGTTAACATCACGAGAGGACTGCCAAAACCACTTGTAGCGGTATTTTGACCAGAAGTCCCAAAATTTCTATAGCAATGGGATCATGTCCCTACCTATAAGATGGCAAAAAGTTATCGAACAAAATGGTACCTACATACTTTAGTTAAATGTAAATAAACTATATTAAAAAATGTTTTGAATTTTCTTAAAAAATGCGAAGAAATTTTTCCCCAACCTATTATATGTACCTTTTTTTGCAACAGGGTCTGAAAGGGTTTTTAAAATTTTGATGTAGGGCTACTAGGGCATGTAGGGTATCATAATTATGAAAGAGCGCTGTTTGCACATTCTCAAACATTTTTTTTAGACCGCATAGTTTTCAACTTTTGATGAAAAATGTAAAAAAAATACCATCCCCCCCCCCCCCCCCATCTCCGAAGTTTTCATTGAGAAAAATCAGAAATGATTCTGTGTGATAGAAGTTTATCTATGTGAAGAATACAGGCAAAATTAAACGATGTCTCTAAATAGCACATTTTTATATTATATGATGGTATGGAACCCTCGGTGCGCGAGTCCGCTTCACTCTTGACCGTTTTTTTTGGTCTTAGTGTTATTTCATTGCGTCATGTTTACCACAAATAAACGCATCTTCTTTCTTTCTCTGACGTGTAACTTTCAGTTGCTAATGAAAAGTCCAAGTTCAAGTTACTGCGGATTCATATTATACGTATAGAAACTGTTTTGAAATGCCTTTAATCCTTAAACACCTGGACTGATCAAACCCTGTTCCTAAGAATCGGCCCACACTCTCCTACTCCTAACGGCCCATTCGATTCAATGATTCGCTTGCATCCATAAAATCATAATGGTTCCTTCAGTTCCGTATAAAACGACTTTTTAATGGTGGTATTCACGTATTCGTATTCCGGTGAACGAAGAGCAAATTACTTGACTCGTAAGAAATCGTAAAGAAAGATTTTAAATTGTAATAACACTAACGTTTACGGCGACGATCGCGATATAGTGAATAATCTAAACCAATATTACAAATTGTACCTCGTTGGTCTAGTAGCCGCAAACGTTACTGCTGAGTATGAAGTCCTGAATTCGTTTCCCAGGTCAGGCAAAGTGTTATTGGGTTTTCCATGAGGAAGTTGTCAGTAGCAGCGCGAAGTCTGGATTTGTGTCCGGTTGATGGCAATAGGCTCGCCCCCTATTACATGGGGCTTAAACATAACTAACTAAATGTGGGTGTATAGGTGCAGCTCTGTTTAACCCTGCAGGGATTACAGGCGTGAAGTTATGGTATGTAGCTCCAATTCCAGTTCAGTGTAGTAGCTAACTTTGGAAAAGTTTTAAAGAACTTTCTTTAAACCAAAGAGCAGACCCAGTAATCAATAAAAAAAACTAAGAAAAATACATATAGATTTTTTTAAAGGGGAAGTGCATTGTACGCTTTTGTTTGTTCTGATGTATGATATATGGATATTCTTCCTTTGAGAAGGCTGATATTATAATCACATATTATTTACGGCTATGTGGATCTTAACATGTTTTTGTCAGTCAAGTTTCAATAATGAAGAATCTAGTAAATATTCGTCCGAGGCTAAATTGGAGTTGACAATGCATCTGGTAATCCTTTAACCTTTAAGGGTCAGTTTCCAACAAAAGGAAAAATCCTCACAGATGCTCGAGCACTTTTTAAATTTTACTGCTAAAGTAACTATATCAATATTGACGTAAGTATAAAATTCAACGCAGACAAAATCAATCAATCAATCTGCCTAGCCTTTTCCCAACTATGTTGGGGTCGGCTTCCAGTCGAATCTGATGCAACTGAATACCAGTATTTGACAAAGAGCGACTGCCTATCTGACCTCCACAACCCAGTTACTGCGTAATTGACAATCAGTCTTACCAAGGGATATCGATCCCTTGGTAAGACTGATTGTCAATTTTTCGGGCTTCTGACAACCGTAACGACTGTCAAAGATCCACGAATGACAGCCGCGACTAACGGCTTAACGTGCTTTCCGAGGCACGGAGGAGTCTCGATATGTAAAGATGATCACTCATCCACGGACCAAAATTGGCAAGCGTAGCTTAGCCTGATGAATCGATTCATGCGGCTGTTATTACTTAGCCACGAGCTCCTCAACTCCAAAAATTCAACGCTGACATCAAGCGTTTATCAAGTTTATCTGCGTCGGATTTATTGATACAGTTACTTATTTCAGTGAAATTTAAAACTGCTTGAACATCCGCGAGGATTAACCACTTGGTGGAGTCTGGCCCTAAAAAACCTTCAATACAGGGTGATCAAGATGTTAGCTTAGCAGAACATTGAGTTTAATTTTTTTTCCACAGGTCTTTTTTTTGCGAATCTTCGATAGTGTAAGAGACTTCAACGCGCAAATAAAAATCTGACTAGCCTTTTCCCAACTATGTTGGGGTCATCTTCCAGTCTAACCGTATGCAGCTGAATACCAGTACTTTACATGGAGCGACTGCCTATCTGACCTCCACAACCCACTGACTAGGTAATACGATACCCCTTGGTAAGACTGGTTGCCAGACATTCAGGCTTCTGACGACCCGTAACAACTGTCAAAGATCCACGAATGACAACCGGGACCAACGGCTTAACGTGCTTTCGGAGGAGTCTCGGTATGTAAAGATGGTCACCCATCCACGGACCAACCTCAGCAAACGTAGCTTAACCTGATGGATCGACCCGTGCTGCAGCTACCACCAGTATTTTACATGGAGCAACTGCCTATCTGATCTCCACAACGCAGTTATTGGGTAATGCGATACCCCCTGGTAAGACTGGTTGTCAGACTTCAACGCGCAAATATTGTAAAAATAATTACAAGTGATTTATTTTGTCAAATCCACACAATGCTTTTAGAGCAAGATCCCAGGGCTGCCAGACGTTACTTATTTTCTGATTAACAAAATGTAGGGTTAGAGTATTGGTACTTTGAACGTACTCATACCTGTTAGCTTGGGCTGACGGCCAATTTTCGAGTATCAGTTACGTAAAAATATTACTCACTTTTGTCTCTTTGTGTTTTTAAGTGTGACTGCTGAATCTGTGTATGTTTTACAATACTGTCAGACACTTCCCGTCGGCGGACGCTTCAAAGCTCGCGAAAAATGACGTCATCTTACTTATAGTTTGAGTCTTATTTTTTATATAATGATTTAATGATACTCGGGGAACTATTACAATTTCAAAGTACATACTAACACTACTCTATCCTATACATTTTGTAAATCAGAAAATAAGTAAGGCCTGGCCGCTCTGGGATCTTGGACTATTTTAATGAATAGCCAATCACAATCAAGCTGAAAATAAAGCTAAAATTAAAACACAATGGGTCCCAAACAGGAGCTGACGGCTACACGGCAGGCCCAGGAGGCGATGGCGGGCGTGCGAATTCGTCTTTTTTTTTGGAAAGGATTGGCAACAAATAGCAATAGGTAAGTGGAATTAGAGAAAGCGAGCCTTTGCCCTGCAGTAGCACACTTATAACAATAATAATAAACAGAGATTCACGTCCACGAACATCGTGTACCATACTTCTAGTATTATATCTTGTTATGTACTAGATTTACAACGTCTGCGAGCATCTTCACGATGGTGACCCGAGATTGGCTGCCAGTGCAAATGTCAGATAGTTTTACCTTGTCTTACTATTCCGACCTATTCTGGTTTAATGTACGTACCAATTTGTTGGTACTTGGTGCAGAGTACATACATATTCGAATACATAGGCTGTGGAAACCGGGTTCAACTGACCCTGAATCAGTTATTTATCATTGGTTAAGTACTTTATGCTATACTGTGCAGAAACTTAACCCGTCCTGGGGGGCCCCAAAACTCGTCATATACGTTTTAATCAAATCCCAAACAAGACCAAAATATGTTCAGTAGGTAAGTAAAAGGCAGTTTGTAGTTGGGTGCCCCTGCGCATGCTGTACTTACATCTTGGGGGACTGTTTTATGTAATTTTGACGTTCAAAAAGTGCTGATTCTCACCCTAGTTTGAATAAATGACTTTTGATGTTTGATTTATAAACGTAGGGTGCTAAAATTCTCGAGCTCGCTTTGTTCGTTGTTGCAACCTACAAGAGTGTAGGTTTCGCAGACTTCTCTGCGAAATCGACAAAGTAACGCCTATTTATGTACGAATTGTTAAAAGAAAACCTTACCTCCGGGGTGGGGTGCAAAAGTTTTCAAGCTCGCTTCACTCGCTTTACCATCCTGTGTTCGTCTGATGTTCTATCTTTTCTGTTGTCGACAATGTATGTCTTATTTCTGTATCGATAGTCAAAAGAAAACCTAACCTTTTCGGGGCAGTGTGCATTTCGACGATCATTCCAGGGCGGGAGCGCCGGATTTAGTTTTGGCGCCCCGAGCCCCCGTAAGACTTAGTTCGCTACTAGGTGGCGGGGCTGTTTATCCAGGAAGCGTAGTACGTAAATTTTAGAAAGTATCGTAAAGAATAAATGAGGTCAAGCTGAGTCTTTTGATAAAATAAACTAAATTTTGTATCGATTTTCTAGTACTTACATACTTTGTTTTACAATTCCACCATTTTATATTTAATTGAAAATCCATAATTTAAACGACTACTGAATGTAAGGCAGCCGTCAGTAAACTCAATGCACTTTCTAAGAAAGTGTAGCGACCTGCCCCTGCTTCACTCGGTTTTTACGACTAGATAAAACATCCAGATTAATTTACAATATGTAAGTTTAACATACACATACATTCCGGAATAAAATCTCTAATTGATGGTGTGAAGCGCATCAAAATCCATTATGCAGTTTAACAGAACAACGCGGTCACACAGATACAAAAAGTGACTTTAATTTATAATATATTTACTTTTTTACCATCTTGAAAAAATAGGGTATAATAGGTGAACGGAATAGAAGCCAATGGCATTACCTAGTTTAAAAAAAAAAATAATATCGAATATCAAATCATACGCACTACGCAGGGTGCATAGTGCGTATGATTTGAATTTCGATATTTTTTAACGATCTATAAAGTTTTTAAAAATTTCGGTTTTTAACCGACTTCAAAAAAGGAAAAGGTTTTCAGTTCGTCGGAATCTTTTTTTTTTATGTATGTTCGCCGATTACTCGAAGACGGCTGGATCGATTTGGAAAATTATTTTTATGTTTGAAAGGAGAACTCCACAACAATGAACGTCCCTGCATGGGGAAAAGAAATATTTTATAAAAGGTGATGAGTAGTTGATATTAAGATATTGTAACTTAGATAAATTACAAACTGACCCACTAAAAAGTGAAAAATAAAAACTTTTTTCCAAAAAAATCAACCGACTTCCAAAAAAAACCCACAACTTGCAAAATAACTTCAATTTCAGAAATCAGTGGCAAAAAATAAATAAATAAAAAACCAAAGACACTGACTTCCGAAATTAAAGTTATTTTTCACTTTGTGGGGTTTTTTTGGAAGTTTTGATATTTTTGGAAAAAAGTTTTGATTATTGTTCTAGTTTACTTCAAATGTTTAGTGTTTATTGATAGAGCAATTTTTGTCTAAGCTATTGAAAAAAATAAATAACTAGGTATGCCATAGGCTTGTTGTATCCTATTTTTTTCAAGACGGTAAAAGAAATCATCCAGTATATACATATATAAATTTATTATGCAACTAGTGTTTTCTGTACTTCATTCAGTAAGAGAAATGGCTACGTAGTTACAGGTTATAAGGAAATAAAATTAATAATAAACATCAAGTCGTCGCGCAAGTGAGCTCAGGCTCGCTTGCGCGACAACTCACTGAAGTATTATATAATTAAACCGTAATTCTGCCTCTGTCATTTTGAATATATTGACAGAAATAATTCTCTGCTCCGTCAAGAATTCCACGTAAACCCATAACTCCACTTCGTCCTCCACAGAGAAGAACGGTGTTGGGATCTAACTCCCCATGCGCTAGGTTCTGTAGGGTTTTGAATAGTTGCAGCGATCTAATCGATTTTCACTTTGACTCTCTGACTAAGCAGAAATCTAAACTCTTGAGTTGTTTATCAGAGTTGTTGTAAAACATTCATTGAATTAATTTGTTCTTACTTAATTTGTGCAATATTAAAAAACTAACTCTATACTTAAACATAGGCTACATATTTTTTCTTTAGTTTTAAGATAGCTTGTAAACTGTACGTGTACCTAGGCTTACAATTAATATTACTGTGGTGTTTACTACACTGTTCCAAGTTTTTAACATGTTATATTTATGCTCATGATGTTAGTGTAAACAATTGTTGGTGAACCAAATAAAAAAATAAATACAGTGATTTTCAGTAATGGTTAGCTGTGTTTTGTGGCCCATTTATCTGGAAAACATAAGAATACAATTTAGAATTATTTAATTCTGATGCTTTCCCAAACTTCATATGCAGTGTCCGACGATGTCTAGGTAGGTTGAGGATAATGGGATCTGTTTCACCGACTTCCGAAATTAAAGTTATTTCATAATTTTGAGTTAATGTCTTCTTGAAGTCGACGAGGAGCTCTTGGCTAAGTAATAACAGCTGCACGGGTCGACCCATCAGGTTAAGCTACGCTTGCCGCGGTTGGTCTGTGGATGGGTAACAATCTTTACATACCGAGACTCCCCCGTGCATCGGAAAGCACGTTAAGCCGTTGGACCCGGCTGTCATTCGTGGATTTTTGACAGTCGTTACCAAGGGGTATCGTATTACCCAGTAACTGGGTTGTGGAGGTGAGATAGACAGTCGCTCCATGGAAAATACTGGTATTCAGCTGCATCCGGTTAGACTGGAAGCCAACCCCAACATAGTTGGGAAAAGGCTAGGCAGATTGATTGTTTTTTTTTGAAGTCTTTTTTTTTATTAATTTTATTTCGTAATTTTTAGTTTTAAGTAAAAACTTGAATATTTGTTTGTAATAAGTAGTCAATAGTTTTGTTGTAAATATTGCACAAGAATTTCACCAAGGTTTTGAGATGTCCTTCTTTTAACACCACACCCGTAGCTGGATCAATAAGCCAGGCCGTCACACTTACACGTATTAGTCCATAACTTGAAAACTCCTGAGCCGATTCTGATGAAACTTACACTGTTCCTTAAGTTGAAGTAAACGTAAGCCAATAAATAATGATCACAATCCGATTAATAGTTTCGGAGAAATGTGTGGACAAACATATTTTTTTTTTATTTTAGAAGGGTTTGTTCTTGACTATAGTGTAGGTCAGAGGTGACCGAGACAAAGTCTAGAATGGAGTGAGCTTACTCAGAAGAAGCCAGTAGTGCTATTCTGTAAAAATGTGACGGTGAAAACTTAGGTGAAGTGAGGGTGAAGTGTCCTGTGATTCCACCTGATGCTTGGGATTGACACTGCTGACACTTCACTCAAGTATTCACTGTGAGTTTTTACAGAATAGCACTACTGTTCACTCTAACTTTGAAGAGATTCGAGTTCCACTCTTTTGCCGTGCGCATTATGAAGGATGTTTGGAAGCGCTTAGTACAAATTGGTGGAATGGTGACTAGGTATCGATGGTAACTTGCAGTGCGTCTAGATGTTCGATGGTAGAAGGGGGCCGATGGAATCAACATACATAGTATACACCTATAAAAATTTGTATTTGGAAGCCTTATTAGATCATCTTAATGTGATTATATTGCAGTTCCATTAATATTACATACATACGTGTTGAATTGATGACCTCCTTTTATTGATGTCGGTTAAAAACAGAAGAGTTTCTAAGAGTAAAATATTTTAATGAAAAAAATCAAGATTCAGTTAATGGCTGGTCAAGTCTGAAACAGCTTTGATCAAAACTTCCTTCTTCAAAGTTTGATTGGAATAGGTTCATAATTAAGACTATTTGAACCAAAACTCAGTAAACAAAGGCAGTATAATAAATATAAAATGTCTGTTGGACTACGCACATTGAAGGGTTCCGTAGTTAGAATGAATTTATCCCAAGAACAAACTTAACATTGTAGTTGAAAAACATGTTCTCCCATACATTCCAACTGTAAATGTAAGTTTTTACGCACAATACTACCATTTATTTTGAGACCATAGACTTCATATAGGTTTTCCTGTAATCTACAGGTATAGAACTATTTCCTGTATTTTTCTCAAACTTTTATGCTCAGTAGTTTCGGAGTTATGTGGGAATGGTCAATTTTCGTCTATTTTCTTAAATAACTCAAAAATGTTTTATTTTTAAATAATAAAAAAATATATATTGAAGACCCTCACAGTAAACCCTTTTATTTGATATGTCACACGGTACAGTCTGCAAAACTTTTGTTTTTAATTTCTTATTTGCCCCCAAAATTGACCCTCGTATTCAAAATTAATTTATTTTCGCAACACGTTCATGTTTGGGTCACAGAAAATCATACGTGTACCAAATTTCAAGTTAATCTGTCCATTAGATTCGGAGCAAATTGGCTGTGACAGTAGGACAGATATACAGACAGACACACGAGAGATCCTATAAGATTTCCTTTTTTCCTTTTGAGGTGTGGAACCCTAAAAATGAATCAACATCCTATTGAAGGAATTTGTCATAATTTGCGAAGAATAGTTCAGTAATGACCTCTTTACGCTAATGACTATGACGTAACTTGCGTCTTTTTTTACCACAGATGGATTCACGGATACTTACAAAATTCACTTCTTTTAGAACAAACGTGCTGCGAATACATTATAATAGAATCACGAGCATAATTTTGTCATAAAGTATTACTAACATTACTGCATTCTTACTTTCCATAACTTAACGAGACGTAATGCTGCTAGCAGAATGATGGTCCACAAAGATAACTCCGCATTATAGGGTATATTAGAGGTCTATAAGCATGTCGTTATAATAAAGATTTAGATTGGCGATTGTTCTTTTATGAAGCTACGTACTAGTAAGTCATAGTTTCTGTCTGTAACTAAAAAGTATTTCATTTTAAAACGGTGTGAAACCGGGAAACTCTCTTAGCAGCCCGTAGTCTGAATTTATACTTACCTACGTGGTAAATGATAATAGGCTAGACCCTTATAACATGAGACTTACTTACTTATGATAAAACATATCTGGCAAACAGTGGGTACGTACCCCTCTCTGTCCAACAGTTTGAAAGAAAGAAACAAAAAACTTTTTAGCAAAAAATAAAACCGACTTCTAAAACAAAACACTACAAAGTGAAAAATAACTTTAATTTCGGAAGTCGGTGTCTTTGGTTTTGTATTTTTGTTTTTTGTCACCGACTTCCGAAATTAAAGTTATTTTTCACTTTGTAGTGTTTTGTTTTAGAAGTCGGTTTTATTTTTTGCTAAAAAGTTTTTATTTTTCACTTTTTAGTTGTGGAACCTACCCCACACAAATTCGAATACATAATTGAGCACAATAATTGTAGATATAGCCATGTAAATAACAGTGATAGGAAGTTATTAAAACACCATCACAACATCCATATAAAATAAGTGGGAAATATACGCATTATTGAAGCTAACTCAAAAACTCCTCGAGCAAAGTTAATAAAATTTATATGGGACCATTTCGGAAGTATACCCTTTCAAAAAAAAAAAAAAAAATCCAAATCGGTCCATCCGTCTTTGAGTAATCGCGTAACAAACATACAAAAAAAAAAAAAAAAAAAACATACAGACGAATTGATAACCTCCTCCTTTTGGAAGTCGGTTAAAAATACGTTTATTTGCGATAAACATGGCGCAAAGTTTGGGGAAAATATGCGTCACATTCACGCAAAACGGCCGTCGCTCAGCATAATGCCGCGACCCCATACGAGACAGAGCCTCAGCGCTGGTTTTCAGCGACAGCCGGCGTTGACGTAAGTTTGGACAATACAGACTTGAATATTATATTCAACTATGTACGATGCAACAATTCGGTAGCTGTAATCAGCCACAAGAAAAAAAAATTACAACCACATCATCAAGAACTCCATAAAATAATGAAATGGGCTATGAAGCGAATCCATGGTTATAATCAACCACAACGAGCGTTGTCAATGATATAAGCGAAAACAACTAATATATATGTATAAGGTATATCTATTCATACACGAAATCTCTGGGGTTATTGTACTCATCATTATGAATAACTTTTACTATAGGACCATACCTGAAATTGCGAAAAAAAATCAGCTGTTCCGTACATTTTGGCGGGTTAGGCGAATATAAAATGTAAGGAACAGTTGATTCTTTTTTCGCGATCTACATCATCTCCTAGCCTTTTCCCAACTATGTTAGGGTCGGCTTTCAGTCTAACCTGTGTATATATATAACTGACTAAGTTGTGGAGGTCAGATATGCAGTCACTCCATGTAATATACTGGTATTTAGGTGCATCCGGTTAGACTGGAAGCCGACTACAACATAGTTCGGAAAAGGCTAGGAGATATGATGATATATATTTGTAATCACGTTCTCGAAAACGGCTCTAACGATATCGATGAAAGTTGCAATATAGGGGTTTAAGGGAGGGTCTCATACCTGGGAAAATTCGTTTGCTCTATTTTCACCCGAGCAGAGCTCGGTCAACCAGGTACTATATATAAGACTAGCGGACCTGACAGACGGAGTCCTGTCCGAACAGCGAGTCCGGTACTGAATCCAATTCTGAATTTAAACCATCCAGGGACCCACTCAAACACACACAAAATTTCTTAAAAATCGATCCATCTGTTTAGGAGAAGTTCAGTGACATACACACGTACCTACAGAAAATTGTATACATATATATATATATATATATAAAGATATATAAGTGCTTTGGCTTATGTCATTGACAATGCTCTTTGTGGTTAAAACGTTAATAAGAGATAATAGCACGATCAAATCAATAAAGTGTAATGAAAGCTTTTATCTAATCCAGACTTATAGATTGAATTTGCTAACCTATACCGGACACAATCCATCACCATTGCAAGCATTAAGTCAGTCATCCACTGCTTCGAGGGCTTTGCACGGAGAGGTTACCCAAGTTAGCTGCGCGGCTCATTTGTTTACCAGGCAGCACCCTAATTGCGTAAGACACTATTAATCGGAATCGGTTTCATTTTGACAGTTCAACAACATTCATTGCGTTATTTACGTTGTCGAGCAGACAAATTTTTCGAACATATGAAGCAATGGATTAGCAATTTGTGTTAAAATGATTCAGATTCCGGTTAATTAGGGTGCTAGCATTCGTGCATAGCGTCACCGTGGGTCGCAGTGGACTATCCCGCCTACATTTTCATACAAAACCAAGCTCGTCTACATTTTCATACAAAACCAAGGCAAGATCTTTCCAAACATTTAATTTACTTTTGACAGCTCGAGTACCAATCAATTAGTGATGTCCTAATGCGATGTCACCAATTTGATTTCTTATAACAGTACACAAACAGCGTCCTTGAAGTATTGCATTTTTTCTTCTATCAATAAATAATGAACTACATACGCGTGCTTAGATCAAAAGTAAAAGAAATGATTGATAAGATTATAAGTACACATGTGTAGCTTAGCACTGAGCTGCTGTTAGAGCAGCGCCTTTAAAATGCTTTCTCGAATAAAGTCATATGACTAGCCTGAAGCGATGTTACATAGATGGCCATATATGTCGTTTTATCGTGTATCACTGTATGTTACAAGGCAATTAAAATATATCGCCTAGTATGTTACATTTACGTAACAGCACAGATTAATACAGATGGGACACTCCGCAAAATCATTTAAATAAAAAGTGACTTTTGCTACGACACAATAAAGTGCAATTCAGATCGCACAACGCTTATTTCCTACAGTTATATTCACCTACAAGTTGCCTCTCTTTCTAACGTGTAACTCTTATACCTTCTGACCGCGGCAGTCCTACTGAATTGGCCCAGTGAGACAGGCCCGCCGCGTACTTGTAGCTTCATACCTAAACTGCGGAGTGTCCCATCTGAATTTATTAATCTGTGGTAACAGTAATAAATAGTTCTGATTTATAAGTTGTGACTCACTTTTATGGACGTCGAGTTGCATAAGCTCGCTAAGATAAGCCGCGAGGCTTGTCTCGGATTGTAAACTTGAATTGAATATAATTTGATGTTCTATAATAATATGATGTGTTATATTTAGGGTCTTGTTTCATTAATTTGTTACTTTAAAATACTTGCCTATTTTTACATATACACATAACATAAACTCACGATTTTTTCTAATGGGGGTAGGCAGAAACTACAGAAAGCCACCTGTTACGATCCTTACATTCTTCTTTTTCTTTATTTACGTTGATCTATTACACACACGTCGGTTTGGAGTACTATGCTCCTGACCATTCTGAAGAACATCACCAATTATGTCACTATATATCCTTCTAGGACATCCCCTCCAATTTTTGTCCCTAGGAAAAATATTCTAACCGGATGGTAAATATCATAAGTTTCTAATATATTAATAGCTGTTGACTTTGCATTGAAAGGGAGAGGAAACATCAGATCATTATCTAACCGACTATCGAATGGTCATTATGATCCATCGAAGTTAATTACATAAATCTATATTTATTACGCTTTTTACTGAGTTAAATTTTTGTCCAGGTTTTCAATAAGAGTGGTGCATTTAGTAACAGCTATATCCGTATAATTCATTTCGAAGGAACTAACTCTAATAATAAGTATTAGTATTACATATTACTTCTAAAACACAAATCCTTCAACTGCAATTGTTTCCGCCTCTAATAAACTCATCAAAGCCATCATCTGCCAAGCAATCAAAAATTTTTCAATCTGCTGAGTATTATTTTTGTGTGCCTTTTAGTCTGTGCTAAATAAATATATTTTCTTTCTTTCTTTTTCTTTCCAAGCTTTTCCCAAGTATTTTGGAGTCGGCTTCCAGTCTATCCGGATGCAGCTGAATACCAGTATTTTACATGGAGTGACTGCGTATCTGACCTTTACAATCCAGTTACTTGGTAACACGATACCCCTTGGTAAGACTGGTCAGACTTATGGGCTTCTGACGACCCGTAACGTCTGTCAAAGATCTGACAGCCGGGACCAACGGTTTATCGTGCTTTCCGCGGCAGAGAGGAGTCTCGGTATGTAAAGATGGTCGGTCACTCATTCACGGACAAACCGTGGCAAGCGTAGCTTAACCTGATCGATCGACCCTTTCGGCTGTTATTACTTAGCCACGAGCCCCATCTATTTACAAAGGTCAATTAAAATCAAACAGATGATTATAAAGTAAAACAAAAGTGAACGCATTTGTGCTGTTGAGCAATTGATATTTTGTGAATCTGAGAGTGCATTGGCATTAAGTACGTTGCAAGGCCAAACCATACAATGTGCACTTAGGAACCGATTCAACTATTATCTGGGTAGTAATTTGGTTTCATTATGTTCTATTTATAGAGCTAGATAAATAAATGATTTAGTTACTGCAATTACTGCCGTTTGGGAGTGCCTCGTTGTTCTAGTGGTCGCAAGCACTAATGGCGCCGACTCCCTTGTTCACAAACTAAACTAAATTTAAGTTCAGTACGTCTTTTTCTTTCTAAATCATTAACAAAAGGACAGACGATAAATATTAGTTTAGTCCTGTCAAATTAAGATACTCCATAGAAAAGTTTAGATGTGAATAAAAAAATCGGCTACTAAAAATACGTCAATTTACGTCAGGCGCTGCCTAATTTGACAGGAATAAACTAATACTTATCTTCTGTTTTTGTCCAAATTTAATTTAGTTTGTGAATAAAGGAATCGGCGCCACCGTCGATCTATTCTGTAAAAATCTCACCGCGAAAACTTAGGTGATGTGAATAAGAAGTGAGCTTTCATTCCACCAGATGCTAGGTATCGACACTATTGACAGCTCACTTGAAGCTCACGTCACCTAAGTTTTCACGGTGAGATTTTACTGAATATACCAGCTGGTGAGTATGAGATCCTGCGGATACGATTCTCAGGTTGGGCAAAGCGTTATTGGGTGTTTCTATCTGGGATTGGGTTTTTCTATCTTGATTTGTGCCAGGTTCATGGCAATTGGCTCACCCCCATTACGTGGGACTTAACATAACTGGCGAAATGTGTATTGTGTATTGTTATTATAAGTCCTTTGTCCAACCCTTCGGGGAAACAAGGCTTGATGTTATGTATGTCATCATCTGCCTAGCCTGTTGGGGTTGCCAGTATTTTGCATGAAGCGACTGCCTATCTGACCAGCATAACACAGTTACTGGGTAATACTGCCGTCGTAAGGAAAGGAAGGTCGTATCTACAGAAATACTGAAATGGAGAAAAAAAATATTTTGTCCTGTTTAAACTATAAGATCCAAAGGAAGATGCGTCTTTTAATAGTAAGAATTATTAGGTTTTCGTTAAGTTTACGCCAATTTAAAAACACTGGTGGATGCGTCTTTTTTTGCTTATTCCGAATATATAAATAACTCTATTTCGAAAAAAATGTCTGATAAGTACATCTTTTTTCCTTATGACGGCAGAATACGAAACCCTTGGTAAGACTGGTCATCAGACTTTCGGGCTTCTGAAGACCCGTAACGACGCGACGGTTAAAGTCCACGAATGGCTGAGCTGGGACTAAGAGCTCAACCTGTATGTATGACTAGCAGCGCCCCGCGCTTTTACCCGCGTAAGTCTCGAATCCGTAGGAATATCGGGATAAAAAGTATCCTATGTATTAATTCAGGTTATAAACTATTTGTGTGGCAAATATCATCAAAATACGTTTAGTAGTTTTTGCGTGAAAGACTAACAAACATACATCCTCATAAACTTGCGCGTTTATAATAGGATTTAGTTATGTCACTGTACCTAATAGCTAATAAGTGTCAAATTTAGGTTTTGCTCTATGATTGTTATAAATTGCTGTGAGCGCAGTCTTTTAAAATGGCCACATTATGTCTTCTCTCTTTCTTCTTAAATTCTCCGACAGACAACGCACAACCTACACCGCTGGGTCTATACCTATAGAAGCATAAAATTTTGCAAATTTGCCTTAAGGTGCTCCCTCACCGGGAGCATTCGCTTGTAATGTAACAATCCAAGATTCCACTGTAGCCGCTTGGGCTTTGCAAGTAGACTGTTCAAGCCGTCAGTCAGATGTTAGGTAGTGGAGAGAGATAATTGAAATCATCAGGATAGGTTAATGCATGGTAATTAAATAGGTAGAAGTAACACGTTTAGGTAAAGGTTACATTACAAGCGAATGCTCCTGGTGAGGGAGCACCTTTACATATAAACAGGCTTACAACAGAAAGGTGTGGTAAAATTTAAGGGTGTGGTACAGACCAATCAATCAATCTGCCTAGGCTTTTTTCCACCTATGTTGGGGTCGGCTTCCAGTCTAACCGGATGCAGCTGAATACCAGTATTTCACATGGAGCGACTGCCTATCTGACCTCCACAACCCAGTTACTGGGTAACACGATACCCCTTGGTAAGACTGGTCAGACTTTTGGGCTTCTGACGACCCGTAACGTCTGTCAAAGATCTGACAGCCGGGACCAACGGTTTAACGTGCTTTCCGAGGCAGGGAGGAGTCTCGGTATGAAAAGATGGTCACCCATCCACAGACCAACCCCGGCAAGCGTAGCTTAACCTGATGGATCGACCCGTGCGGCTGTTATTACTTAGCCATCATCAAACTGAACAACTTTCTCCATGGAAGCAACATTGTAATCGAGAAAAAATATCACCCCTCCCATAGATTTATGCCGAGTAAGTATTGATGCTTTGTACGGGACAGCTGATAATTTTTTCTTCATTGCGGTATTGGTATCTATTGAGAAAGTTGTTCAGATTGATGGTTTGTACCAAATCCTTAAGTTAGACCACATCTTTTACGTATAACGAAAGTGAGCACAAACGAAGGATTTTTGAAATACGGGGTTTTTTCAAAAGTCATTCATTAGTGCTAAAGAAATGAAAGTTTGTATAGACGTTCGTAATTTTTGTCGATTGGAAAACCTATCGGCACACACCTTGTCTTCGTAAGATAATAAGATATTCATAGGCTGAACAATATTCACATATTTAGCAAACAGATTCTAACTATCACAAAAGACGATGCACCCATCTCGTTGTCATGGATACAAAGGGCTACAAAGAGACCTATTGTATGCAGTTCGCTGATGACGTCGCTAGGTCAAATGTCATGGGGACGAGCCTGTCGATCGATATTTATTGGGCACGTTTTCAATTAGTTTATTACCGACTATGAGATTTATAGGTGATTCTGCCTAACCAGGATAAAAAGTCGTGACCTCTTAGCACGCTTATTTTACCATTGCAATTGTAATAATAAAGCTAAGTAAATAGTCTACACATATTGATACAGGGTCTGTAGAATATTTTTAATTAATACTACGTAGTCATTTACTACCAACTTAAATTGTCCGTAGGTATATTCAAATCTAACTAAGGGATTGAATTCGCAATACAATTAAGAGGATTGTGAAGCGCCGATACGCGGCGCGATTTTTAGAGGCAATTGCCTACATTTCATACAATTATTTACATAAATATTGTTTCGGGCGATAACGTTTTTACTCCCTTAAACCTTTACGAAATGAGACAATTTTAATCTCATTACATTCAGTACACTTTTATCTAGGTCTGTACGTTTTTCGTTTTTAGTATTTCAATTTATTTTAATAAAAATAAATAAAAATGCTCGAGGATGTTTTTATGTCTAAAATATAGATATTTAGATGCTAATAACTTATATTGTATACAATATTTCATTATAATAAAAACGTGCGGACCTAGTTTTTCATTATACCAACAACATTTCCAAAAAATATGAAAATTAGACTATGTTTACGGGGAGAAAAACGTTATCTCTTTTTGTATGAAAATTTACAGCTTCACAATCCTCTTAAACACTCGGAGACAAGCATTGCCAATGTTGGCGATAAGACCGCGAGGCTGAAATGGGACTGGGCGGGCCACACCTACAGGATTCAGAAAGAAAGCAAAAAAAAATATTTGGGGCACGCACAGGAAATACAAACAGTAAAAAGGAGCATATAAAACTAACAAGATTAATATTAAAAAACAAAAAAAATAACGGTGCGAGGCCAAAAGGCAGAAGGAGCCTTTTGGCCTCGCACCGTTATTTTTTTTTATCTCAGCATTAAGCTGAAATATTAAAAAAATAAATTATACCGCAGCGCTGGTTCAGGACAGATGGGCCAAGGTCGTCACGCAGTGGGGGCCTAAAGACGGGCGTCGTCACCGAGGCAGGCCTTGGAAACGCTGGCGCGACGACCTAGACTCGTTCTTGGCTGATTGGCCAAAAAAGGCAGCAGATAATATGAATAGAAAAGTATGGAGGAGACCTTCTCCCAGTAGTGGAACCGTATAGGTTAGGGGAAAAAAACATTCAAATTACAAGTGCCTTTGGAAGTTGTGATTGAGATAGGATGTATATTTGTTTAACAATAATATTATTATAGCAGCCGCACGGGTCGAGCCATCAGGTTAAGCTACGTTTGCTGGGGTTGGTCCGTGGATGGGTGACCATCTTTACATACCGAGACTCCTCCGTGCCTCGGAAAGCACGTTAAGCCGTTGGTCCCGGCTGTCATTCGTGGATCTTTGACAGTCGTTACGGGTCGTCAGAAGCCTGAATGTCTGGCAACCAGTCTTACCAAGGGGTATCGTATTACCTAGTCAGTGGATTGTGGTGGTCATATAGGCAGTCGCTCCATGTAAAGTACTGGTAATCAGCTGCATCCGGTTAGACTGGATGCCGACCCCAACATAGTTGGGAAAAGGATAGGCAGAAAGAATGTATATATAGACATGACTGACACCGTAACTGATGCCGATTAACCTTTCGTATGCCGTAATTACAGGCACAATTAATTAGTAGATCTGCGTTACTACGAAGGGTGAAGATAGAAAATCGGCGCCATCAGCAAGTATGCAAATCACTTCAGACTGTATCATTGACAGCAATAACTGAACTAATTAATAGGTCTACGAATGGAAATATTGTACCTATAACGAGGAAACCATGAGCCATGTTTATGTTAAACCAATAACTTACAGTTTACATGGCATTTTCTTCCCAATTATTACGGTATATCGGTTATCACTAGTTTATAAATACATAATATAAAATCATAATGAAACGTAAATCTTTTGATTATTAGACTCACCTAACGAAAAACGCAGCTGCACTTCCCAAAAAACTTTTTATCTAATGAACACAACATAAAACAAACAAATCCAAGAGCAAACTCAAAAAAGTCCGATGCTCCAATTTAAATTTCGAATCACACACACATACGTGGATTTTGTCACACCACTCCCGCCTTTACCACCTACGAGCTAGAAGGGGTGCCCCTATATATAGTCACAGTTACTTACACGCACCGCAAGATACCTACGTAAATACGTCGCGAGTGCAGTGGCCATTTTGAGTTCTTTTTTAAATAAATATTTTTTGTGTGTGCAACATGTTACGTCAGTGTGTCACGTTGGCAGTCTTGGGGTGTGTTTTGGCGGTTCCCGCACCCCAACATCAGTACCAACCTCAGCATCAACAAGTGAGTTTTTTTTTTATTATTATTAAGCGGTGATTTTATTATTTTTAATTATTAGGCTTAATTTCAAACTTCAGTAGTTCTCAGTTCTTCGACCTTAACAATTAAATAGGCTTTTTTACCCAAATTAATTATGCAGTAACAAAAGTTTTGTAAAATTATAAATTAACTCTTTAAGTACTAACTTATTTTCCAAAAATTAATAAGCCCATATTATTATGTACAATAATTAATGGGTAAAGTAAAAGTCGTGAGATCCTGAACTGAAGCAGTTTTTCAGCTTTCATTTCTATGGATAGTTTTTTGTTAAATTACGTCACATAATTAGAACTAATTTACCCGTAACCAATAATGATGAGAATTTATACATTTTTAATATCGTACGTATCTACCTAATAATTATTTATGGTGTAATATATATATATACGTATATTATGCTCATAGGGCATCAAAAAATTCGTCCGCATCGCTGTCAATGAAAAAAGTGCCCAAAAGGCTGGCAGCATTGCCACATTATATATACAAAAATAGGCCAGCCCTCTGGCCCCGTGAAGAAATTTAAAAACTAAATAAATAAATAATAAAAGTAAAAGATAAGTTTTGACACAGAAAATAAAAGCGAAAATCTTTTTCACTTAGAAGAGTCCTGCTTTGTAATCCAGTTAATGATAATAGAATTGTTACTATATTCATAAGATTAACCTTTAACTCGGCGTGTCGTTCACCGCTGAGGAGTGTAGGCTACAAACAAGCACCTATAAGCTATTGTTAAAGATTGCGTTAGTCCCAGCCTCAATTGCATCTAAATAACAATGACCGTTGCTATTTGGGTGGCATGGATCGTGTGAACATAGTATGCTCAGTTCAGATTTGTGATCAAACTTGCAATGTCCGCCTTGTATTTCATGAATGGATCGTTATTTTCAAAGTTATTGTTAAGAAATTGCACATCATAATTAATTCCGAACATAATGTCTTACTTAAATGTATTTTGATTCGAAATTCAAACCTAAAAACAAAATCATAAATTGATGACAATGATGCATGGTAATGAAACGTGAGATGAGAGTGTCAGAAGAAAATTCGAAATTAATAATTCTGCAGGAATACCTGTAAATCCTATATACATAAGTCAAAAATAACCTTAATCCTTGAATGGATATTAATCCGAGTGCATGGCCATTGAAAGATTTTAACAGATGAATGAATTGTTAGTAGCATAATATAAAAGCTAGTACACGGTCAATGGAAAGTTGATCGATTTGCATGCTTTATCTTTTCACGCTATTTGAAAGGATACTATTTCAACATAAGTTTCGTTCTTATGAAAGTCTTACACACTTAGTAAATTATAGTCTTTTCTGTTTCATCAAGGTTTCATCATTATTATTGTCATGTTCTTCTTCTACTTTCTGTCTATTTTAATCCTAAATATTCTTTTTTTGGGTGCTTAAATACGTCTTCTAACTTACTAAATCCAAATTCTTTTCAGTCTTTACCAATCGCACTTACTTCCACTAGATCTTCCTGTGTTATATTGACAAAAGATAGCTGAGATGCGTTAGAGAGTAGTTGTATATTACTTCATCCTTTTCAAAATCTTCATTAATATGAAAAAGCGTTTCTTTGACCACGCTCCAAGCCTTTGAAAACGACTCAAGTCAAGGCATCTCTCTTTTATTCTTTTATTTTGCTAATATCATTCATGATTGTAAAGCGGTTTTCTTTTGTAACTATTCCAACATTTTTAAAGAGTTGCTGCTTCGGTAACAATGTCAAAATTATCTACATTTGTACAACATCAGTAACACAGCTTGATATATTAATAGAAACAGATCATCATTAATAGTATCTACCTTAGTTCTTCTAAAGAAGTACAATGTACAACCTACATGTTACGAACTTTGATCACATAACAAAAATTTTAGCGTGATTCAATTCTTATGATCTAACTTTACTGACATGCAACGATAGCTACAGTCTTTAGCAATAATAAAAAAAGAAATCAATCAAATCTAAAAGTGGCACATCCGACATTAAATAGCAACACATGTGACCGTATTGCTTCACCGAACAACATAATGGGTGCAAACGGACCGGAAAACTGAACATCAATTTTTACACAACAAACATGCACACAAACACACGTGTTTTCGGCAACCCATGACAAATCGAGCGCGACGTAACTGGGTACGCCGTACGTTATTACAATGTTGTTGCTTGTTACACTTTTGACGTTTCGTAATGTCAGTGGAGCGTTTTATTTGAAACAAGCTATAATTGGATTAATGTTATGTAAGCTCTTGATCGCACTGATTAACGCGACTGTACCTACTTGGTAGTTAACAGTTTGGCTTTATTTTTCTAATGGCTGGGGTAATGCAATGGCGTGACATTGTGTCTCGTCGTCTGGGTTTAATTTGTCTTGGGTAGTTGATTGTTGTTATGAGGTTTTAAGTATGTAGTGTTAGCGTAAAAGTGCCATTTATTTTTTTATTTATTTAACCATTTAAGTACACACAAATAAACAGACAAGAGGAAAGGAACAAAACAATACGTACAAAGGTGATGCTTATTTCTAAAGAAATCTCTTCCAGCATACCTGCGATAGGACAGAGGATAAAATGATATTCATACTAAGCCATTATCTATGTTACTTTACAATGCTCAAGCTCAGTCTTAAAGTTCAACGTCTTATCTTACGATACCAAAATTACCATTGAATTCATTGATAAAAGCCTTTCCCATTTAACCATTGCCATTTTATATGAAATTCTTCTAGCAATATCTAAAAGTACTGAATTACCTACACATGATACAGCGATAATATAATCAGTTTGATCTCTAGTGCCTCAACCTTATCCACGCCTATTATTATATTTTTTTAATTCTGGAGCTTCCCAGTCGAACAATAACGGTTTGTATACTTTTACACTAAAAACTGTAACATAATTTACCAGGCCCTAACCACTTCCAATTTTGGAACATCACGTGAATAGCAACTAATTTAGGTATATAACTAACACTATTATACTACAACATAACATCCCAGGCTAACTCTAACTACTCACCCAATCTTACATTTCTAACTATAAACAATGAACTCACAACCAAACTATTTGTCAGCAGGCTGGAGGCTATGACCCACACCTACTAAGACAGTACCTGGCAGACCAACAAGCCGCAGCGCCAGCGCCCGCGCATACACAAGTCCTTCAACGGCCACAACACGTACAGCAGGCAGCACCCAGACCTGTAAGACATTTATCAAAACATTTCCTTAACCTTTGATTAAAAATATAGTCCTTCAGGCCAAATTTCGAGACTAACCATCGACGCATGAGATATTATATTGCACGAATATGTGCACAAACAGAGGTGCACTCTCTCTCGCTTCTCTCTCATAGCCAAAGTCATTAGCGAAGAATATGGGAGGATAGAAAAAAAAAAAGAAAATGACTCTGCAGCTACATCAATTTTATCGAACAACCAACGGTATTATTGCGAAAAAAGTAAAAGTTACCTAATGTTCACCTAAAGACTGTTGATGGAAACTAAAATTATGTTTCCATGTATATGTGCATATTAATGTTACACATGTTTGAACAATTAAATTTATCTTATAATTTACTCATCATAACATAGGGTACTATAGAGTAGCTATGTATATTGAAAAGGAAATCCCTTAATTCTTAAGTTTGACAACATCTGAGGAAACAGCAAGACCACTCTAATTTATAATATCTATATGAACTACTGTTTGCAAGCATTATATTGTCACCTATTTACTACAAGCAGGTATTGCAATAATTATTCGTAACATGAGGTATCCTATCCAAAGTATCTCGTTATCTCCATCAAGCTAACAATGTTTTCAAATCATCAGGCTCCTCAACAACTGTACACGGTCCAAAGTGAAGCCCAGTACCAGCCCCAACCCCAACACCAGCCCCAATATCAGCCGCAGCCGCAACAGCAACAATACAGACAACAGCAGCAGCAGCAGTACCAACCTCAGAGACAACAGGAACAGCGCGAGCCTGAAGAGACGTATGACGTAAGTTCTAGTATGTTTTACATCAGGTTTCACTAGTGTAAGTAGTCCAATATCAGGGTCAATGCCAACTCCAATGAAGGCAGAAGAACCTACTGTTGATCTAAAAACAATGCAGACAGGAGAAATGATAGTAGTTTAGCAACCAAATTGTAACATTTCTAGATGACCCTGATGTATGATGGTTATGACCGACGAATGTCAGCAGTCAGGACCAACATAATACATAATATCATCCACTGTCACGAGATGGTGGTCCTCATCATCATCAACTAGAAGCTATATAACATAAACAACTTTCTGAGGAGTCGATTAATCAAGAACTTATGGTTACATAGCCACGGAAAATTGTGTCAGCCTGATTATTTTCTTGAATAGCCTAAATTGCCTTTCAATGTTTAATTAAAAAGAATAAATAAAACGGCACAGACTCGTTTTTAGGAAATAAACTGCAATCGTCAAAACTAGGTTGCCTTAATGAATAAAAATAACAGACAAAACTAGGAAACATCATCTCTTTTTTTATCAATTTAACGGTACCTAAACGTCAGACAATTAAAAGTAACAGTGAAGCCGTTCCGCAATATTTTACAGCAGCAACTATCAAAATACGTAAACCGACTCCGGAATACATCCAACCTAGTTTGGTTCTCATTTCCTTATAGCCGATACAGTGTATAGTCAACACGGATGGATCAAATTAACAAGAGCGGGAATACGACCGGCTGCAACTTTCACTTAGAACTCGTATACGTAGTCGCTGTAGAATTGTAGATAAAGCGCTTTAGCGCTCGCTGCGTGAGATTGGTTTACGATAGCTGATGGGGAATAACTTTCTTTGATCATTGCGTGGAGATTAATGGTTACTTTTCAATCTTTTGATAGGTGATAGGTGAATTGATGTGGGAAATAGGAATAGGATCATAAATACATAGGTACATGGACATTGCGCTAAATAACTTTGAAGATAAAACAGTTACTCTACATTGATTAAATGTTTTGCAGTGACTCAACAGTTGGTTCTCATTTATGCAGATTTTCTGTCCAATACCAACTTTTCAAACATTGCTTTGGGTCCTTGTTCCGTAAATAAGCTGCAATCGCAATGTATTAATAAAAAATGGTGGTCCTGTACAACTAATTGTTGGTTTTCAACCTCTCTTCATGAAAACAATCACTCGCTAAACAAGGTTAATACCGAAACTGGTTGCACAGGGTCCGCAGTATTGACACTGGTGGACGATCAATATTTCTTTACCTAACCCTAACTTAGTGTCTCGTATAACTATAACTAATCTATCATCTTCTTGCAGTCCAATCCTTCCTACCAGTTTGGTTTCGACGTGAACGATGACCAGTACACCAACTACCAGAACCGTAAGGAACAGAGAGACGGTGACACCATCAAGGGTTCCTACTCCGTGGTCGACAGCGATGGCTTCATCAGGACTGTCACATACACTGCTGACCCCAAGGAGGGTTTCAAGGCTGAGGTAGGCATTTTTTTTAAATATTATTTATTTAGATAAATGGCAAACCAGCAGCCAGGTGAAATCTGGATGTGATTAGCACAGACCAAGGATGTGGGTAACACATAATTTCACCACCACTGTTCTCAAAACGGTGAAGGAAAACAGCGTGTGGTAACCGGCATGTCCTAGAACTAAAAATTTGACGACATGTGACATCTACCAACCTGCACTGGGCCCGCGTGGTGGTTTACGGCCCTCTCCCTCTCGAACAGAGGAGGCATGTGTCCCAGCAGTGGGAACATTATAGACTGATTATTGTAAGGATGCCGGACACATATGTGTTCTGCATCCTTGGAGGCCTGGACGTAACAGTAAGTGAAACACAGCCCCCAAAAAATCGGCGGGTTCGCGGTGGGTGCTAACGCGTGCCCGTGTTCCCGCCACAAGCGGCAGAGAAGGACACCGTGGATTTTTAGTGGTTTGGAGTCCCACGTAACTGCACTATCTCCCCGTGGTAGTGCAGTATGCATGAGCATTTTTTTAAAAAAAGGCCGCCAAAATTTACAAGATTTTCAATAACATAACATCATTTCTGTATCCCTGAAGAGGTAGTCAGAGCGGTAGCTGTTAGTTCACCCACATTTTCCTAGTATAACATGTTAAATTAGGCGATGAGCCAATCGCCATTAACCAGCACAAATACAGACTTCGGGTTACTATTGAAAATTTCATAAAAGACCATTAACACTGTCGAAGATTTAAATCTGAAGTTGGAAGAGATGATATCAGATGAGACGATAAGACCGTTCATTGTTGTAATGCAACAATTCGGTTCTTTCTAACAATAAAGTACAAGTCAGACTTGATTCATAGTAAGTGGGTGAACCAGATCTTTAACGCGATTAAATAATGCCAACTAAGTGTGCCCCTGGCCTAGTTTAAACGGCTTAATATGGGAATATAGTTTTACGTATTGCTTGGCTACTATCGTGATCGGAACTATTAGTGATAGATTTGTTTGTCCTAAGGAGTCCCGAGATTTTTTACAGTAGTTAAATACATTTTGTACTTATACTTTCAAGTGCATGCCATCACCATTATCATTATTTATTTATATATAGGTACGTACTTAATTGTACACAAAAAAAAAAACACTACACTACAATAGGCGGCAAACTAGACTCTCGATCTTATTAGGAAATTTTCTCACCCGACATACAACTGCGTTAATGTAGCGGTCAGTTAACATATTGCAACAGATAAACACAAGGAAACTGCCATCGGTATGTTGTAAATACTAATGAAGATAAAGCGTCATATTTTAATATTAAACTCCATTCCCCAGGTCTCAAGGCAGCCCACAGACATCGTCGTAAAGGTCCCCACCCCCAAGCCACAACAGCTCATCCAGCCTCAACTGCAGCACGCAGCGCACGCGCAACCCAGGCCGCAGCAGCCCCAACCCCAACCCCAACATGCCAACCCACAACAGTACTACCGCTACGAGCAATAAGCTATAGAGTACACCTTGTCTACATATTTATGGTGTTTTTAGGGAAATTAGGACAAACTGAAAATAATTTTGGAAATGATAATGTAAAAACGTTGAGTGAAATACAGACTGATGTTTTTACGCTCGAGATGTTGACCACGTAGTTTTTTAAACAAATGAATAATGAAGCTTGCGATAATATTTTTCACCATCAAAATAACATCTATACGAAACTTTTCATGGATTGATTTCCCAATTGGTTTGAAATTATCAAGTCATAATTTTAGTAATTCAGACCAATATCGCATAGAAAATGTAGACATTTTTATTCTTAGTTAGCTTGTATTATAGTTGTATGTAGATACTCCGTGCCTCGTAAATTAATCTATGGATATCATGAGTATTCGAGTTTTGTCTTTATTTAAGCTAATAAAGACAAATAGCTAAAATGTAGGCGATGATGTGAAGTTTATTTTGTAGTAAATATTATTCTTATTTATATTTTCAGGACCTATACAAGAAACTATTGTTGATACTGTAATTTTCTATGTTAAATGAGCACCTCCATTTTCTCTTTCAAATTCTATTTAAAAAACTTTATATTTGAATTAATTTTGTGACTGTGTAGATGTATGCCAGATATGTAGCTTATTAAATGTTAATAAAGTTACTATTATTTAAATTTTATTGTTTAATTGGGCTGCCCCACGATCTTCTCTTTTTCCACCTACACTCAAGTAATTTCTGTAATAAGTCCTATATTCACAATCATTTTGGAGTTATAATACCAGCAATCCAGGCTTAAAAGATACGTTGAACAACAAAAAAGGAATAATGAGATGACAAAATAAGGCAGAGATACTATTTTAAAAGAGACATTTTCCTCTTTTAGCGCCCTTAAGAGACTGCTCTCCATTTTATTCTTCCATATTTTAAAAACACAACAATTTGTAGATCCAGTGAACTATCTACTACCGACACGAACAAATACAACGAAATGAAAATAGTAAACATTCTAATCAATAAAAATAATGAAACTATCAGCATTATTTCCATTAAAATTTATTAAATCTTTGATACATTCGTTGTTCGTAATCTATCGTAACATCAGCGTTTCGCCAAGACATAATAAAATAAAATAAATTATACACAATAAAATTATAAGTTCTCTCATAAAATCTAGTCGTTATTTTATAAATAATCGTCAAATGACGGGACATAGAATAAATATAAATATCTATAATAAATTAACAAAAAATAAAATTAATATTCAGTCTGTTTAATAAGTTAACTTTTAATGAAAAATGGCCGACAAATTATTAGTTATTAATTTATCGGCGATTTTACAGTTCAATAAATGCACCCTTTAATACCAATAGTAAAGTCTCCCTCTATTAGAAAATACTCCTCTTACGACCAATTTAAAAAAAATCTAATAAATGCATCAAAAGTCTTAAGACTTTTAGTCAGAGATAAACAATACTTTTTATACACGCTCTAGATTCCGTTTTTAGTTATTAATAAATAATTGTGCTAGAACTGCCACCAATGAAAAAATAAATCAATAAAAATAAAAATAAATAATCAGGGATTGGTAAAAAAACAGAGACTTAGTTTTTTACCGAATCTTAATAAAACAAAGCCTGATATGGCCAAAGTAAATCATTCCTTCTACCTTTTATAACTGAAAAATAACCCAGAAGTATTGAGAAGTAATTCTTACACAATCTTTGTGACTCCTGAAATAAATATAAAAACTATTATTTAATTCCATTGCTAGCAAAAGGCAAGCAGATTATTATAAACAGTCGAAAAATAATTCGATGGTCCCTATTAACAATGTCGGAAATACATTTTTATCAATAGTCACTTTTTTACATAAAACGAATTACAATTTAAAAAATTTCTTCACTGTCAAAACAAACTTTGAACTGAGGGCAGTTTAAAGTTTGCCCTAACGATAAAAAAAAAAATCT
This sequence comes from Dicycla oo, assembly GCA_948252095.1. Classification (NCBI taxonomy): domain Eukaryota; kingdom Metazoa; phylum Arthropoda; class Insecta; order Lepidoptera; family Noctuidae; genus Dicycla; species Dicycla oo. Next base: position 8,558,115 of record OX411714.1, on the reverse strand, counting down.
TTATGACATTAACAATTTCAGTTCTGCAAAAAGACCACTGTTCAGTAGGGACTAAACAGTAGTCTCCCTGCAGAACCGACATTGTTAATAGGGACCATCGAACTATTCTTCTCTCAATTATAATTATTTGAATCGCAAAATGGCGGGAACCAGTCGCCATCTTGCAAATTATCTAATGGACGGATTATTTCAAAATTTCTCCTAATTTTTCATAGCAAATGGTCTATGGCAGGTCTATGGCGCCGGGTCTGGTCTACAGACGCACCCAGACTCTACAAGTACGTAGTCTTGACCTGTTAGTGTCACTGGACCCAGTGGAAGTACCAAGAATAGGTAGGGCACATATGTTTGTGAACATGTGCCTCTTATCAGCGAGCATTCACTTGATCTGAAAAAAAGAGAAGCAATTATTAAAAATAATATATTATCTAGAAAATACCCTCTTGACTTTGGGTAGTTCATTTCCAAGGTCAAGGTCAGTATGGAAAATATTTAAATGCCATTTTTCTTAAAGGAAATTCAAAACATACGACGTGGTTCCTCAGAACAGAATCAATCTCTAATAGTTTCAGATCTTCCCATACTAAACTATCTTGACGGATCATACTTTTTCTTAGAGTGTCGATGGAAATCTGACTGGACTCGGCCCAGAATTCTATGTGTTTGGCGCCATCACTATAGTCCATCAGTCCCTGTCACGTCCAAGAGACCGAGATGAAACCCAAACCCGGCCACACCTCCCTGGACAACAGTACTTACTCTTATTGCCGAGATCTGTCACCCGAAGCACGGTAACGCAGTGTTTGCTCCAGGCGTAAGCATACTATCCACCAAGTGCTCAAATGAGAACGGATCATACTGTAGATGCAAGTGACATTCTCGGAATTAATAACATTTCTCCTTAGTCTCTTAGGTATACCTATTGATCATAGCCAATTGCTAATAACTACCATGTCCTAGTCTTATACAATATGTAACAAAAACCCTGTTGTTCCTTTTAGGGACGTAAACATTCACCTACAAGCAGAACATTGATGAAATTATAATTTAAAAAATTAAGCATTGGCTAGTCGAGAGGTCAAAGTCAAATAACTATTAAAATCGACACATTCAAAATATGTTTAGAGTATCTGATTTTACAAGTACATCGGGGCGCACGGGCCCCGGGTTGGTACCACGTGCCTACCTACCCCTTTTCCCCGCCACCCGCCGCACTTTTTTTTTTTTGTGGATGGGAAATCATCAAATAACTTCTCCCGCTCTGGGTGGAGCGGAAGGGCGTGTCAGACTTTTACTGACTAAAACCCACCCGTGTTCCTTCAGTTGCCTATGCCAGGGCCACGGTATCTTTTTCAAACAACCCGCGACCCCAGCGGCATCGGCCCTATTGGACCCCATCTTTTGCTGACATCTCTTGACAGGCGCGCGTGGAACACAACGCGCCGTCGACCCGGGCCTGGTCCTCACCGGACGGCGAGTTACCCACTACTCACCGTCCGCAAGCCCGCGCCTACGGTGGCCGGGAATCGGCTATCGATTCCCGCCGCCCAGGGCGTCCCCTGCGGCGACTGAGGGCGTGAGGCTGCCTCTCCCTCACGCGTTCCGCCTCCTCCTTCGCGAGCATTACCGCTTCGCAGAAGGAGGTGACGGCCTCCCATGCACTCTCGCTCCGCACCATGGCCTGGACCAGGCTCGGACGCGAGAGATCGCCGCCGCCGATCGCCTCCGTGAGAACACGGCGGTGCTCTGCCCAAGCCGGGCAGACCTCCACACCACCCGCCGCCCTGCGAATCACTTACTTAGTCTCCCGCGCAGATTACTTTATGCTTTATCGCTTCAATCTTACACATTAAAAAAATTGAACATTAAATATTTATTTTAATTATTTATGTTGAAAAGTTTTGTATAAATAACTTGCTTTATTACGTATATTATGTATACCGATTCTTAAAACGTAGGTAGAAGGAACAACAGGGTTTATGTTACATATTGTATAATAAAAACATAGAATCCGAAACTATAGCAGTTGAATAAACACTGCCGCTACTGGTGCTGGTGCATTCAATAAATCCAAGGATCTGTTTCAGGTCACTAAATACACTTCTAATAAATCTGCTTAGCCTTTTCCCAACTATGTATGTTGAGGTCGACTACCAGTCTATCCGGTGAATTGTATTTTACATGGAGCGAATGCCTATCTGACCCCCAAAACCCAGTAATTAGGTAATACGTTACCCATTGGTAAGACTGGTTGTCAGACTGTCGGGCTTCTGACAACCCGTAACGACTGTCAAAGATCCATGAATGACAGCAGACACCAAAGGCTTAACGTACTTTCCGAGGCGCGGAGGAGTCTCGATAAGTAAAGATCTACGGGCCAACCCCGGCAAGCGTAGCTTAACCTGATGGATCGACCCGTGCGGCTGTTATTACTTAGCCACCAGTTCCTCCAGCTTTTTTTTAAAAGTCGGTTTAAGTTTCTTAAGATATTTTTAAGTTTTTCTGACGTCTTTGGATGTGTATTATTAATGTTTTGCCACCGACTTCAAAAATAGTTATTTTTCAATTTGTACCTAGTTTTTTTTAATCAATCTGCTTAGCCTTTTCCCAACTATGTTGGCGTCGGCTTCCAGTCTAACCGGATGTAGCTGAATACCAGTATTTTACATGGAACGACTGCCTATCTGACCTACATAACCCAGTTATTGGCTAATACGATCCCCTTTCAAATTGGAATTGGTGTCAGACTGTCGGGCTTCTGACAACCTGTAACGACAGTTAAAGATCCATGAATGACCGCCGGGACCAAAGGCTTAACGTACTTTCCGAGGCATGGAGGAGTCTCTGTATGTAAAGATAGTCACCCATCCACGGGCCAACCCCGCCAAGCGTAGCTTAACCTGAAGGATCGACCCTTGCCGTGTTATTACTTAGCCACGGCTCCTCCCACTAAATATTACTTCCAATATTTGACTAAATGATACTCACTCGCAAACCTCAAAGACGACTTGCTGCAGTAAATCAGGGAACTTCTGCACGATAGTGACGGGCTGCCCCGAAGTTAGGGACACACCGTACATAGGAGCAGTAGTGTTGTACCGTGTCCGGCATAGGCGAGTACCGCCACACGAGTTTGTGGACGCCGGAGATAGGCCGGGCAGATTTGTGGCGCGACCTAGAATTGGAACAAACAGGTTTAGGATATTTTAATGCTTGGTAGAAGTAAGAATAGGAGATAATAATCGATTGGCAACTTAAAATTGTTGGTAAACTTATAAATTCTTTTGCAAAAGAACGGTCTCTACTTCAATGAAGAACAAGAAAGAGGTTTTATTAATTTGACGATGTATTGGCATGTTATTTGAAGCATCCTGGCATGATTCATTACGTTCCGAATTTAAATTTTGAAATTAACAAAAGAAAAATGATTATTGTGGATTATTGTAAAATTGCTTTACTAATGGCGCGAATTGCTGAAACGATTATTTTACTGATTACTAAAATTTTAAAACTCACTCAATACCTACTCAATATCTTTATTGCTTTACCATAATGTGTACTTAGGTGGTAAGTTCTATATAATTGAGATCATTTTGGACCCTGTAGGGCACAGCAAAAGGGTAGGAGAGAGGAAGCCCTGTTTTAGGAGATCATGAATTATTGAATTATTGTGAATTATTGCTTTATTTTTTAATGTATTATTATTGCTATTTTCTTTAAGTATTTTTTGATGTATTATAATTAACATATCATTAATATATTTCTATATACTTTTTGGATACTTCTGCAAATTAAACAATTTAATCTTTCTTTTTACATTAAATACCACTTTTTATATGAGTGATATAGCGATAAGGGCCGGTAAAATTATAGCCCTATTTGAAGAATCAGTGGCTAAATGTGAGTCGTTCAACTGTCCAGAGGACTTGGCTACGGTACCAAGAGACCGGTTCGGTCAAAAGAAGACCCGGTTCGGGAAGAAAACGATGCACAGAACCAAGAGATGACCGCTTTTTGTGAGTCAGGCGTTGCAGAATCGTAAGGCGTCAAGTGTGAACCTGAATAAGAGCCTTGAAGAAGTAAGAGGAGTAGAAGTTAGCTTGTGGACAGTCAAGAGGAGGCTTTCGTCTGCTAATATCAGGAGTTACCACCCGGCTCGGGGCCCTAAATTACTCGGTGAGCACCGTGTTGCTCGACTTCAGTTTGCTCGAAACTATGCTTCATGGACTCTGGAGGACTGGAATAAAGTATTGTTTTCTGATGAAGCTAGAATCTCTTTGTGTGAAGAGGACCGACGACGGCGAGTGCTGTGAAGACCACGGGAACGCTATGCGGAAGTGTGTTTCGTAGAAATCACTCCTTATGGCGGAGGCTCCATTATGTTTTGGGCAGCAATTAATTTGACGGAGCGTACGGAGTTAGTTTTCATAGAAAACAGAACATTAAATGCACACCGCTCCATAATGGAAGTCCTAATTCTATATGCACAACCCGCATTGACTGCACTTGGGGAAGATTCCATTTTTATGGACGACAATGCTCGCCCGCACTGTTCTGGCGTCGTGGAAGCGTACATGCAAGAAGTTGAGATCCATCGTTTAGATTAGCCAGCTTGAAGTCCTGACCTCAATCCAATTGAGCATGTCTGGGGTGTTCTAAAGAGACGGGTAAGATCAGTGCAACCTGCTCCACAAAACATCAGGGAGCTAAAAAGAGTCATTGCAGAAGAGTGGGAACGTATTCCTCAAAAGGTTATTAAAAACATCGTGGAAAGCATGCCCAGAAGGATTCAAGCAGTGATTTTGGCAAGAGGAGGTCACACTCGTTATTAGGTTTTTACATTTGTAACTTTATTTAATTAACAAAACTAAATAAATCTTGTCTTTATTGCCGACCACTTCTTATTGTTTGGCCGTGTACATCGGTTTTAAAGAATTCATCGATTTTTTTTAATTGCCAGAATTAACTTCACGCGTATTAATTTACACGATTATAAGTATACTACGTCAAACAATTAAATTTCATTTAATTAACTCAAATCGACCTTACAACGTAAATTTCCTTAGGTGCCCGTTTTTTTTGCAAAAGAGTGTATATTTGTCTCTGCATCAGCCTAAGGTTGACTGTTAGAAAATGCCTCAGGCATTCCGGTCTGCCTTTGCACCTACAGTATATTTTTGCTTATGAATAAGTTTTAATAAATAATAAAAGTAGGCAGTCATAGGGACTACCTACAACCTACACAATAGCATGCGCACGTAGCGTGACGGTGACGCGAACTCGAAGATGAAGAAAAAAGAAGAGAAGATAATCCTCTACCAAAAATCGCTCAACGCGCCTAAAGAAGTTTTCACTTCAAACAAGTGCGTGTCGGACCACGCACAATCAAGGGCGGACGCCTCGGTTGGAATGAATTTATCCCAAGAATAAACTTAACATTGTAGTTGAAAAACATGTCCTTTAATTCCAACTGCAAATGTAAGTTTGTACGCACAATATTGATGGATTTGCCATGTTATTTTAAGACCATAGACTTCTTATATGTTTTCCTGTAATCTATAGGTATAGAACTATTTTCTATATTTTTTCAGGCTCAGTAGTTTCGGAGATAAGTGGGGAATTGTCAATTTTCGTCTATTTTCATAGATAACTTAAAAAAAAATTATATATATATATATATATATATATATATTTGAGACCCCCACAGTAATCACCCCCTTTCATTTATGTCACAAGGTACAGCTTGTATAACTTTTCTAACTTCCTATTTGTCCCCCAAAAGTGACCCCCATATTCAAAATTCATTTATTTACGTTACACGTCCGTGTTTGGGTCACAGAAATTCATACGTGTCACACAAATTTCAACTTAATCGGTCCATTAGATTCGGAGCAAATTGGCTGTGACAGACGGACAGACAGGCAGACATACGAGTGATCCTATAAGGGTTCCGTGTTTTTCCTTCTGAGGCATGGAACCCTAAAAATTAAACCAAATGAAAGGCCTACTGCATAATAAACAGTGAATACAGGATGTTTTTTTTTTTTAACTCAACAAAGCAATTAATGTTTCCTTTACAAAAAATTGCTCCCATCAATTCTATCGACGCTATGTTAGAGCACGCCACTTTCGCACCCTCCATGCATCTTAATCACGATCTCTGGCTGTCGACCTCATCAATTCAATACGCAAAAAAAAATGTTTTCCCACACATTCCAACTGCAAATGGAAGTTTGTACGCACAATATTGAGAGATTTACCATGTTATTTTAAGACTTCTTATAGGTTTTCCTGTAATATATACTGCCGTCATAAGGAAAAAAGACGTATCTGACATTTTTTTAGAAATAGAGTTACCGATTTACATATTCAAGCCAAAACGCACCTACCAGTATTTTTCAATTGGCGTAAACTTGACGAAAACCTAAGGGTACGGCCTGAGTGCACGCTCGACTCGAGCGTCATAGCGCGGCATAGCGCGGCGTGCAACGTTCGTGGAAAACACATGTAAACTCTCACGAGTCTCCTGAGTGGACGGCCTAGCTGCGCTCGGTGAACTTGCACGCAACGCTGAATGTCCCGCTGGATACTTTTTCACTCGGTTCATACACTAATAATTCTTACTATTAAAAGACGCATCTGCCTTTGTACCTATCTTATAGTTTAAACAGGACAAAATTTTTTTTTTTCTCCATTTCAATATTTCTATAGACACGTTCTTTTTTGCCTTACGGCGGCAGTATAGTAAAGAACAATTCTCTCACTGTAGGTAGGTTTTTTTTTCAACATTTTAGGCTCAGTACCTAGTTTCGGAGATAAGGGGGAAAGATCATCAGTAGGTATCATCTATTTTCTTAAATAACTTTAAAAGGTTTTTTTTTAATTTAAAACAATAATTGAGACCTTTACAAGTACATACAATAAGCCCTTTCATTTGATATGTCACATGGTACAGTTTTCAATATTTGCATTTTTTTTTTCATTTTCCAATTTGCCCCCAAAAGTGACCTCCATAGTCAGTATTTACGTTACACGTCCGTGTTCGCGTCACATAAATTCATATGTGTATCAAATTTCAACTTAATTGGTCAAGTAGATCCGAAGTAAATTGGCTGTAACAGACGGACAGACAGACACACGAGTGAAGCGTTCCGTTTATCATTCGGACGTACGGAATATAGGATACTTTTTATCACGGTAGTACCGTAATTCCAGTCTCACCAGTTCTATTGCTGCCACTGCTATGCGCAAGCACACCCTCCGAATAACCGGCGTGTGCGTCTAACAACGCCCTCCTCATGATGGCAGGGTCTACCGTCCGAACCCCTCGACCCTGCCGCGAAGACTGCCATGGACCCGACTTAAGGGCTCTATTCACTAAGTGCCTGGAATAAAAAAATAAGCGGTTAATACTAAATACTTCTTTCCGTCTCTAAGCAACTCCTCTGACACCGTAATATACGTGGCTACATAAAGGGCCCAAACAATATAAATAGATGTAAGTAGATGAAATCGACGTAACCAAAATAGTTTTGGGTGTTGAAGAAACGCTACGCTTCAGTCTATTGCAATCCTATTCTGAACCTTGTGAAATATATGGAGTGATTATCCGGCTTCTGATGGCGACTACCTCACTTATCAAGAACCCAATTCTCTACCACTAACCTAGTAGGTAATTAAATTATCAACGTATTATTTGATATAATCCGCTGTCCGCCTGAGTAACAAGGTGACCAGGTTCCACTAACAATGACAAAGCGCGCATTATGACCAATTCGCAGACTCTTATGACCCCTCATACAACAGTTATGAAGACCATAAAATCGCAAGTATTTTGGGGAGAGTAGTATAGTCAAGAAAAGCGCCATCTTTTGAATAATTACACACTAACCATTAAAGTAACGGCGTCTATGAAAGCAATCATGAACTTTCCCTAAACCAAATTATCAACTGCTAGTTACCCCACTCAGCACTAGATGTCGCGAAATTAAAGAATAAACCTTTTACGTTCCGTTACGCTCTGTAATCAACCGACGTAATAATCATCATTTTGCAATTACAGTAAGTGCGGAAAATATTAGGTACGCTGTATTAAGGTAGCAAAAGAACAAAGAAGAGGCTTAGTGAGAACGTTCCCACGAGTGAAGACTGGATGTAGGAACGTGCATTTGAATTAACGGAACTGCGTACTTCATACTAGTTATACATAGGTATAATATCTAAAACTGGATTTTGCATGATTGGTATGCTATATTGTTTTCGCAACGCATGGATAAACAGTTATGTTACAAACTAGTAGATTTCCTTGTATCACTTTCCCAGCTGGGTAGAAAGAGATAATAAAGCAGAGGTTATAGGTACTCGGCATTTGGAATTTGGTAGGTAGTGTAGAATTATGCATTCTACAAAATCTGTTCAAAGATTTTTTACATTACGTAAATACTCTTTGACTGGAGCACATATTCGAATTTTCTTGGTTTTTTTCACAACTTTTTTATAATTTTGAAATCGGAATAGTGAATTTTTGTCTCGACTTTGACGTTGATGTTTTTTGTCATTCAGCTCCGGATTTTTTCTCTTGAATCCGTTCTGTGAATTTCTTGGTATAACAAAAAGCTTAAATTGAATAGTAACTTTGAGAAATATTGTGCTATCGTCTTGATAACAACACAAGGAGTGTGTATTGGTGTCCTGTTTTTTTCAAACGCGAGTCTGTACCATAGCTCAGGGAGCTTCTCCATGGGAACGTCTCGTCAGCGGCAACATGAAATTATTTAAGCCAGCATTCTGGCTTTTCCGGTACCTACGGGGAGCACAGCTTCCAACTGTTTGCTTGGGCCCTGTCAGCTGTACCAGCGGCGGGCCGTCCCCATCAGCTCAAATACCTCACCTTCGCCGACTACACGACAGGCGATTCAGCAGTCGTCGTATAAAGATAACCACATTTTTTACCTTACTAATTTCTTTTACGGTTTAGATTGTAGTGTATTTAATCATACGAAAGAACGTATTTTAGTCTGTGATGTCGGTTATGATTCTGCTTGAATTTTATTGTTGGTCTGAGTCGCGTATCCATGGGATATGTTGCATACCCGCGTGGTTTAGCGGGCTCGCTCTATGGAATTTGAATTCAATAAGATAGGACGCTTAGATCCAATATAGTGCTGTCTCTCTTCACATTGAAGTATAACCTTATCCGACCACCGTTTCAAATAGGTACTTACCTAAATTATTTCCGTGTTCTACCAAACAACAAACGAAATCCGGGATTGTTTTTTTATAATTTTGTGTGCTTTTTTTATACTTTTGTATGTTCGTTACTTTTATAATCCGTGTTCCGTTGTTTTATTAAGTTTGTGAAAAATTCTACGTACCTTTTTAAAGTGGTAAATTTGGATTTTCTTTTTTTCCCATATGACAAAATGGCGCCTGAACTAAAATACAGTAATTTTTCACATTTGTTGAGTGTTTAAAAAGCTATTTTTTTTTGTCTCGTTTGCATCTGGCACCTACAGATTTTATGTGGGCAATTTTAATCCCTCTTTCTGTTACAGGATCTCATATAAAGCGGTTATTATACGTGTTTGTTATACATTACCGATGGTCTGACGAAGTTTGAACTGGGATATCAGTTTCAATGTGTGCTGTATTTTACTGTGACACTGTATTTGAATTCCATACTTCTCACATTCTCTTTTATTTCTCTCTAACAATTATACTTTAATTATCAAACCCGAGCTTTATTAAATGCCTGAAGTGTAGTGATATTTAGCAATCCTACAGCGCGTCTAGAGGCTACGTCTGTTAAGGCGAGGGCCTCGAAAGGTGAGTCTTTTATTTGTACCGTTACATGTTAAGGCGATTTCATCTTTTAGTAGGTTGTTTTGTTAGAGGCGATTTATTTTGGATATCTAATAGCCATTTCATTCCGCGGATCTTTTTCTTTAGGTTCCAACATTTATTTCTCTTGTCTCTGGCACAGCTGGTGTCTGATTTCGCGTTACATTGGCGGTCTTATTATTCTAGATTTATATAGACTTATCTTTCCTAATAGGTTCGCACCTACTTGTATCTTCCCTATTTTGTTCGATTTGGTATTTTCTTTCACCATGTGGCAGGAGGATCAACCCATCGTTGAGACACCTCAACGTAGTCTATTTATTTCTAGACCCTGTACGATCCGGCCTTCATCAGACGTTGTCGCGTCTTTTGCTGATATCCCATCACATTCAAATTTTCCCCAACGGTTCCAAAAACAATTTTGCATTTCAAAGTGGAAGTTCGCAAATTTTTCACAAGCCTCGAAGAACGTAGGGACGCTGATGACTTGCCCGATAGTTTGGATTTTCTTTTTTTCCAATACTACAGTAGGCAGGCACTAATACTTTATACCTAACTTTCACTATTGAGTGAGATAGATAGTAACTGCTAACTACTGTTAGATCTAATTTTACTTATCTAATATTAAAAGCGTTTATTAATTAGGTACCATAACCTTAATATCTTCACTAAATAATCACTACGACAATATATTATTGTTGATAGTACATCCTCCTACATAATTTAGGAATTCGCGGTACTTAATTTTAAAACGCGGGTATGATCCTGTCAATGTCAAAATTTTCTTAACCTCTCGAATGTCTTATGCTACACAGTTCGACATAAGAAAAAATGCTCCAAGTGTCTTAAGTCGGACAGTTACACTAAATTGACAAGTGAAAATATTAAAATGACCTTTATGATAATGTAATCCTAATACAGCTTGACAATTTCAGTCAAGTCAATTTAGTCTCCGACATTCGAGAGGTAGTGACAGCTCGTTCAGCCAATATTTTGTGACCCTGCTTTTAGGGTTGGGATTCAATATGCGATTTTTAGAATTCCGGTTATTACCACCTTTACTGATTAAAACCCACCCGTGTTCCTTCAACCTAGGAGTCAGTAATTCCTCCCCATCAAAATGATTAATTAAATCTACCCATCGCTTTACATACATCATCTCAAGTTGTGCCAAAAATAAAACCTCCTGTCAATATTTTCGATAATAGTCCAATGCTTAATACCTAAACAGTTAAGCATCCGCTTTAGAAACTTAAAATCCCATTAGAAAAACAATAGTATGCCACCTAATTAAAGTATTTTAAAACTTGTTTAGACCACCTACTTATGAACACTACAAATTCACACCAAATTAAACAATTTCAATGCTAATTATTTTTATTATGTAACTATGTAAATGTGAACATGAGATCAAAGTCAGGACGATACAACCGAAACACTACTTATGTATTACTACTAACTTTTCTTTATAATGAGTATATTGTTACAATCAGTACCTACTTACATGTAATGTCATTTTATTGAAAATCTTACTAGGCACTTAATAATAACTCAAAGATCTGTTTCATCATCTCCCATTTCATTTTCATCCTCCAGTTCGGCCTCTAATTTAATAAAATTGCTGGGTAACATCAATGACTCATCTAATTTAAGCTGTTTCGGTGCAATAGGATCTTTATTTTCTAAAACCCTTATCAGATCTTCTTCCGTTATCAAATCTTCGTATACATTTTTTGTCATAAAACCAGCGAGACCACTTTTCGGATTCTCGCCAAAAACCATCTCACTGGGTGTTCTACACAATACCTCGTTGAATGCTGTATTCAGCTCATGCTGCACGTACTTCACTCCATCCTGCCACTTTGTGTTCTGTGACTTGAACAGCCAATCGTTTAACTTCTTAAGAATGTCCTCGTTCGATTTCCCTTTAAAATCTGTTTTCGTAAAAACGGATCCTGATGAGACAATCTTAATTTGAGGACATAAACTAGAAATCCGTCTACAAATAGGATTTACCAAGGCCAGTCCATTTTTGGATTGCAAAATATTTGGAGCACCAAATATCAAAAATATTTCTAATAACTCGTCAACCGCTTCCACAACACTTAAACTTTTCATTGGCTTCAAGTGTGTATATTTCGAAATAAAATTTCTGTACACCATCAGATATTTATATTCATCACCGTCTTCGTTAGTAACTCCTAGTATGTCCATTTGCCCACGTGAATAAAGCTCCGGACTTTTATATGTTGTATTACTTAGATCTGTAATCAAATCTACAACTTCTAATTCAAGTTTAGAAGTCGAGCAGTCAGCGATCTGGTCGCAAGAACTGTTGTTAAAAGTTTCATCTGTAATTCTTTCATTTATTTTACTGGCATCCAGAAGTCTTCTTGCGCGTCTTTTCATCACTTTATTTTTACACGATGCACACATTGACAAATACACTTTTACACTCTCTGCAGTGATATTTCTGTATTTACGTTTTAACTCCACCATCATTCGACTTCGCCCTCCGTGATTCAACTTGACATGATATTGAGCTATGATTTCATACATCTCATCCATCGGTACATACATTTGCCGTCTGTCATCGCCTGGAACTGGAACCGCAAACAGTTTTTCTCCGTCAGGTGTTTCCACAATTTCAAACTTTTTCAAGCGACGATAATCCGCAGGAGTTTTCTTCGTAGTAGTTTTTGCAGCTTTCATCTTTTCAATGAGCCAGTAATATTTCTGTCGTGATAACAATACTGAATTTGGCGTCTTCTTATTGTTAAACACTTCGTATAATCTCCGATAAAATGCATCACGATCGACATCTTTATTGACTTTTGTCTTTTGATGTTGTTTTGATTCACAATCATCCATTTCAAACTTAAGCTAACCGGGTATTTTGGGAAAAAACTTGTAACAACGGAGCAAAAACACGCCTCGACGGTCTAAAATGTTTGTACACTGACTGGGGAGGGCACGAAATGGCAACATGGCGGACGCGTCAATGCCCGAAGTTGTCCGAGTGCGCGGACCGGATAGAGCCGAACATAACGCGTCTTACTCTAGCATACAGTCAATTCACCGCACCGCCTAGCACCTCGCCTAGGGGAAACGCGTATTACCCAACACCAATTAATAACCAGTTGCGTATCTAGCTAAATTATTATAGCTGTAGATATGAGGCTTATCACAAAATTGCGTTTTGACAGATTAGTTATATGGAAGGACGGCGACGCATCGCAGCGCAGTACCTACATATATGTACAATTTGGCAGTTGTAATTACGTTTATTTTGAGTTTTATAATATATATTATATATATTTTTTTGTTTAAAGTAGGTATGAAATTTTACTTCCACGAAGTAATGTTTATTCTGATATAAATTTTACGTAATAATATTAATGTAGTATGGAGAAATTTACTGTTAATTCTGAGCGTTTTTAGTAGTTTTATGGTTTTAAATGGGATTTTTTATACGTACCTATATAGGGTGACTGGCAATTAGTAACCGATACATAAACACATGAATGTACTCATGATAATAAACAACTTTTGCTATGGGACCAAACCTGAATTCGCGAATAAAAATCAGCTGTCCCATACATTTATGTTCGCATAAGTCGTCAAAATGTAGGGAGCAGCTAATTGTTTTTTCGCGATTTCAGGTTTGGTCGCATAGTAAAAGTTGTTTGTTATCATGAGTACAATCATGTGTTTAAGTATAGAACACTAATTACCAGTCACCCTATTTATTCCATGCATATTTTGAAATTCTGAGGCCGCTATGGAATATACCGCTATTTAAGAGATAAAAAAATCTGCCTAGCCTTTTCCCAACTATGTTGGGGTCGGCTTCCAGCCTAACCGGATGCAGCTGAATACCAGTATTTTACATGGAGCGACTGCCTATCTGACCTCCACAACCCAGTTACTGGGTAATACGATACCCCTTGGTAAGACTGGTTGTCAGACTTTCGGGCTTCTGACAACCCGTAACGACTGTCAAAGATCCACAAATGAGAGCCGGGACCAACGGCTTAACGTGCTTTCCGAGGCACGGAGGAGTCTCGGTATGAAAAGATGGTCACCCATCCACAGACCAACCTCGGCAAGCGTAGCTTAACCTGATGGATCGACCCGTGCGGCTGTTATTACTTAGCCACAAGCTCCTCCTATTTAAGAGATATTATTATATTATAATATTTTTCATTTCATTTTCTTATGTAGGTAAGTAGTTCAATCCACGATCTCAAGAAAGTGCCGTCGCGAATTTTATGAAAATCTTGCTTCGGAATTTTGGCTTTATATAAATAGATAAGAAAAAAATGCGAAAAGCGAGGCCGCTATGAACTATACAGCACCGACCATAATAGAGCATTCATTGCTCAGAAACAGTGCATTAGAGCAATTTACCGGCTCCAACCAGACGAATCATGAACACATGTATTAAAAAAACTTGGATTTGTTACCGCTACCGTCTCTTTACATCTATGTATGTATGTTTTAATGTAAGGTAAAATCAGGATTTAATTCTCAAAGCAGATGATGTTAATGTCCGCAGCCGACGAGACCCAATAGGCTCGTACTAAGCGAGATTCCAAGACTAACTAAATATAATAAAAGCTGCCTTGCAATAAGTTACCAAATGATCTCAAAAATTTAAAAACTAGATTATTTAATAAAAATAAAGTGTACGAATGGTCATCTGTTAAAAGTTTCTATAGAGTTAAGGATTTCATCGACAAACAATGTTAATGTCAGAAACCTACTAAAAAAATTGCATGCTTAATTTGCTTAAATTATGCTTAAATTGCATATTGGCAAAACATATTTTGTTCTAAATTGTATTTTACCATCTTTTTATACCGTGTTTTTATGCAAATAAATATAATTATTATATTATAATACTTATAACTATTTTCCACAACTCAATAAGTCAAAGTTGTCAAAGTCTTTTAGTTTCGCAGAACGCCAAAGTTGGCAAAAATCGCGGTCGAAATGTAATAGGCAGCGCCCTTAAAATTAACGCCGCCGGTGGGTGTCACGATATTGCTAGTTCCTAGTGTTCGTTAATTTTAGTTTTGAGTGCTAATAAATTAACGTAAGTAGATAGATAATTAAAGAGAAATCCTAACTGGGTCAACCTATCGTTGATAATAATCCTGCCTGTGAATAAAGTTAAAGTTTATATAAAGGCCTTTTTGTGAAAACACCTAAGCGCTTGCCGCACTATCAACTTAGCTAAGAGCTTAGTGCGTTAGAAATATTTTAATGCATGGAAGCAGCTATTTCTACCGAAGTTTTACGGTTATGGACTTTGACAGTCTAGTAAACTTTATGAAAATTTTAAAAAAGAGTTGCTTTTAAAAAATCTCAATATTTACCCCACTAAAAATTTTGAATATACAGGGTGTTTGGAAGCTAAGTGCACAGCCTTAAGGGGGTAATAGTTGAGCCATACATGTCTTAGACGAAGTCTGTTCTTTTTATTTGTAACTGTTATTTCAATTACTTTTTTTAAATAACCCATTTTCTTACAGTTAATTGCCAAGAGGGCCCCAGTTAAAGTAGGTATGTTATTTTTTTTTTTGTGGGTGGTCTGATATGTATCTTATCTAATACAACAAGTTTCAAGCATCTGTGTAATTGAAAAAAAATCTAGACGCTGGAAATCATAGAAAACATTTAAAATTAAAAAAAAAACTGCGTAGTTTATGGCATTAAAAAAAATAGCCTCAATCGTTCAAATCTATTTAATAACAAGCTCGGTTATTGGCGTTTCTTTTAAAGTATGACTTATGCTCAAGTGAGATTAATTTCGATGTTGAAATGGACAAATATAACAACGTTTTTACTGAATTGTGAACTTCCGTTCTGTTGATTTTGAGTTGCATTTTCTGCTTCATGATTGGAAATGATTTCTGAATTTTAAAACCACAGTTTAAAACCATGCTTATTATTGCCCTTTTTTAATTCAGTTCTGTAGATAACATTGAAGATTCGTGGTTTCTTGAAAAGAAAAAAACCTGTAGACCAAAGAATCAGACAGGAAGTAGGTGTAGTTCATGCGAAAATTTTCCGCTAATGTTTGGGCCGGAGTGATTGGCAGAACTTTGCCTGGGCCCTCATTTTTTACGTGACAATTTAAACGGGAAAAACTGTCTCGAGTTTCTTCAAAACGATCTGCCTGAGCTTTTATATGAGGCAGACGTTCTGGAAAGGGAAAGACCAATAATCTTCCAACAAGATGGTTGTCCAGCGCATTGGGCTTTGACAGTGAGAGAATATCTCAGCAATTATTTCCCAGACAGCTGACGTAACCCTCTATTTTTACATCTGGGGACGGGCTAAGGTGTTCGTATACACAGGTGAAGAAATTACAACAAGGGAGGAGCTAATCCGCTAAATTGAAGAAGCCTTTAATATGACATAAAGAAGCAAGAGATAAAACTGAAAATAACAACGACAGAAGTGAGAAGAAGGGCTCGTGCCTATATAAGAAATCGCGGTTCAAATTTCGAAAATGAAAATAAAATGATTCTATCAAAAATGTTGTTTTATTTTTACATTTAAACATTTCAAGTTTATTCTCTCAATTTGGTTGTTACACTAATTCAAACATTTGGCGAAATATTAGCTTGAATAATACCATAAAAGAAAGGCTAATAACCGAGCTTATTTTTAAATAGGTTTGAACGATTAAGGCTATTTCATATACTTATATTATTTTAAATGCCATTAACTACGTACTTAGTTTTGTTTTTTATTTTAAAGTTTTCTACGACTTCAAAAGTGCCTAGTATTTTTTTTTTTTCAATAAAACAGATGCTTGGAACTTGGTCTATTAGATTGTCAAAAAGAAGGTAGTATTCAATAAATGAATAAATATAGGTAGGTATCTAAATACTTACCCCTTGCTAAGTAACTAGTAATACTTGATAATTCCGCCGACGATGCAGTGGAAAGTAATATTGGTGATCGCAGAATTAGTCCACTGGGTCGGAGTCTGTTATAAATAAGTATAAACTGCTTGATTTCTATGTAGGTTCAGCAACCCATGATGGGTGGTTTGGAGAGGCTTTGGTGGCTGAAAAGCCTCTAATTAATTATTATAAGCCTCCGACCCAGTGCCTCCTAAATGAGCCTGGATGCCTTACTGGATATAATTGGATATCGAGTTTGAGGCCTAGCTTTGTCGTGCGGGTGGCGGACCCCGAGTCGGTCACAGTGAGTCATGTCAGCGTGGAGTTTGAACCCGTTTATGGCAGTAAGGCTACCCTACCCTCGTTACCTACATGGAGCTATTTTTAGGGTTCGAGATATTATGTAAGTCAAACATTATAGCAATAGGTTTTTATATCATAGTCCTTAGCTTTCAACAAACAAATAGAAATATCTTATTTTGTTTACCTGCAGACCAAATCAATTTACCTAATTAGCTAAAAGCTTAATCCATTTTTAGTAGTTCTCATAAAATTAATTGAGCTCCGTGTTCTGCATTATCGAAACGTGGAAAACGAACGGGCTAACTACGAAACTTCGATCCCCAACGAACTCATCATGATTGACTTTGAAAAATTATTGTTTACAAAGCAAGGTGCAGACACAAGAAAGTATTTATTATTCATATACTAAACTGACAAGACTAATTTCTTTGCTCGATTTCTTTCTTCAAGTAGTGTATGAAACGTAGAAAATCGGAAATAAAAAACCGATAAACTATAAAATGACGTGTTACCTAGGATAGGCTGTTCCGTCCGGACCTGCGCAATCTGTTCCTTGTAATGCATCACCCCACGTGTACTTCAGTCTTGGACCGCAGTCTGCAACCACGCAGCATGCTACGAGTGCCTGGAATGTACGTGAAAAGAAAAGTTAACAAATGTCATGGAGAATAAATTAATGCAGTGCACGCACGCGTAATGGTCTAATTTCGTGTTATTAGGAAGAAAATAATTTCAATTGTAATTTTTGTGATTTCTGATTTTGTTCGTGCATGAGCGTCTAATTAGCGATCGCAGTGCAATCAGAAAAACGCTTACTTATAAAAATTGCTCTGTAATTTTTCTTGTTTTTAAAGGAAGTTTTAAAGACAAAACTAATAAGTATTAGTACCTACCTAATTATACTTATGACTTTTGACTTTGTATGGAAGTCACTATTATAAATAAAATATGATTGGCCGCACGAATTCATGGCCGGCGCGTGAGTCGCCGCCATCAGGGCGGTATGTGTGTCGTGGCCGAATGACACAGATCCCCCTGCCACGGACCATCTTTGACAAACAAAACCAGTCCTTTTCTTGTCTAATTCTATTGGATAGCTATCACAGGAAGTGCACATCGCAAGCTTATCGCAAGTGAAAAAAAAATATATAGCCTACGGACAAACCCAAACCGTGTCTATGCAAGTATATTTATGTACTTCTTTAGTGAAATAATAACACGATCTTAACCGTGGACTTTAACGTACTGACTCTGTTATTTACTATTTGTTTAAAAACGTATCGGTCTTAAACTAAGAAGACATTGGGCACTGTTAAGAGCATGTGGTTGAGACAGGTGGATCAAAGCTCTTGAATATACCTCCTTATGGTGCACGAAAATTGAAATTATGAAAACGACATTGAAAAGTGTCCCCAGTAATTAAATCCAGGCTACTCTCTTATTACGTACCTGTTGGTATTTAATTCCAAGGATATCTTAGAACTACTTATTTTTAATATCGAGAAATTAGCTTACTTAACTTATTGAGAAACGATAATATTACATTTTGTAAATAATAAGAAAGTAGACAATATTATCGTTTCTAGATCGTATCCTTAATTAACTCTGTGATCCTTTACAGTGAAATTCAGAAACCAATAAGAATTTCATTTCATTGGAAACGAAAGGGTAACGTAGTGATGTGCGATGAATCGAAAAGACCCTCAAGAAGAAAGTGTCAGTGTCAGATTTCTAGGTCACATGTGAATAACATGTCATTGAACTCAACAGGCTAGTCAGTGACAAGTGTACATTGTCTTATTTTATTTTAACAGTCACTAGCGATTTTCAGCTTCAGATAAATCTGTAAATGTTTTTACTATTTTAGCAGATTTTTTTTTAAATTGTAAATGTTAGAATGCTTCACTAGGTATGCAAATTGTATTCTAGTTGCATCATACCTAATCATAGTCTGTCTTTCTTGCCAAAATTTATTATTCGCACCACGGTGTTTCCTTTGACGCAACGTTTTGTCCCCTGGGTTCGATTACTTTATTATTATAATGTCAATTGAAAGTCTCAGTGGGCACAAGGAATAATTCAAAAGTGAAATTTGAATAAAGAAAAAGCAGCGAAAGTGTTCATCGGTCTCTTGGGTCTATTGTCATGGACAACACGTTCTTGAACGACATTTTGAAGCTCGATTTCCGAGTAGTAACCATCATGACCATAGTATTATCGTTTACCCAAAGAAGTGTAAGCAAGAGAGATCTCGAAAGCTTGAAATAGGTAGACCGTACCTACTTATCGTGCAAGCTGTCAATAGTTTCTCTGTTTATTTTGGCACGTTATCAAATGTTAGTCATGCGCTTAATATTTACTAGGTAGACATACAACTTTCTACTAAAATGACAGTTAAGCATAATATGGATTTCTGTGTAAAGAAAAGCCCCAAGACAGTAACTTTATAACACAATGTAGATGTAGGATGCTGGATGAATGAGTTTGGTGTAGTTTCTTTTTTCATGATTAAATGATATAATGCTGCTCCTATACTGCTTTCAGAGGAATTTGAAAAGTTTATAACATTGCAAATAATTAAGTAGTTTGGTTAATAATTACTAATAAGTACTTCTATTAAACTTGCGTTTAAATTTAGATTCAAAGCTAAAGCTACGAGTAAATACTATTTTAATACTCTTAGCTTATTGATATTTGTAAGCTAAAAATTATGATTGCTTATCATGCATACCTATATACTCAATAACCTACAAGTAAGTACGCAGGCCTAGAATTAACGCGCTAAGCTTACGGAGAAACTATACATTAAAGTAATGGAAAGAGGTTTGAGGTTTATGATATTGGTTTACATAAAACTCTTACGACTTCCTTTTGCGGATAGTCACCATGTCGTCAAGATATAGAACATGATGTCGGTCAGCAACCTTCAACTAATGATACGTTAATGCGCCTAGACGGCGAATGGGTGCCGTGGGTAACAGTAAAATAAAGATAAACTTCACCCACTGTTTCATGCTTTTTTTACCTATCTCCTGAGCGCTTGTTCGCTCCAAATGCATAGGCAATGAGTCAGTCAACCATGCAGATGACTTAAGATAGCTTTATGGGTGACTCTGACTGACTGCAAAAATAACAATTCTCTGAAATGTGTCTCGAAATAATGTTCGATGAAGTTCAAAGTTTTGAAACTTTGAGAAAGAGTCGAAACTAGTTGAAATAAATTTTGTTTGCAATCAGAAATTTTAAAATCCGACGACGTTGTCATCATTCCTTCGAATATAGGTATTCATTTTCCTTATCTCATAGTAAAAAAATGAGGGCGCAAAACGAGTCACCATACCATAAATGAGCGGTAAAATTTGATAAGAAGCGATCGATAGGATTGGAAATCAACCAAGCAGTTAAAAATAGATTGTTTGTTACAGGATAACTAAATAAATTGGTAAGTATTTAGGTATGGAATCGAATTCGGTATAATTCTTTTGTTTTAGGGAAATAAAAAATATGTTTAAAAATAAGAATTAATTTTATTTACTTACCAAATTAATGTAAAATGATAAACTTCTTGAACACATTTTATAAATTAAACTGTAATTAATTCTATAAATAATAATATTAAAAATTGTGCGGCACACTTTTATACGCGAATTATCGTCCGAATGTGAAGATGATACATTCGCGTGAGTCGAAGGGCGTGCGGTCGACGCACTGCCCGCGCAGACAACAAGTGGTGTTCATTATAACGGGAGTTACGCCGGGAGTCCTCAGAGCGGGCACAGGCGCCTACTTTACCTTCCATAGCGGTAGGCGGTAGCTCTCTCTCTATGGATATTTGAAATTAGCGCCATCTATTTAACGTAGCATGACTTAATCTGCCGATTCATCTTTTGCCGGTTTTACAAAACAACATATGACTGTTCGTCGTCTTTTGATACGATGGATACGATACGGAACAACACTATTCTGAAACATGGCCGCATGGCTCGGTGACAGCGGCCGCTTCGCTAACTCAATACAAAACACGTATACACCCTATACGATTGGGCATTATTCAAACGATAATAACACAGATTTAAAATACCTTGACTTGGATAGCAAGTTTGATAATTTTCAAGTGCGTAATTACGACGAAAAATCTCCTGAAAGCACAGTGACGTCGAAAAGCGAATTAATTCCCAAGGACAAAAACACAGAAAATCTAATTGGATTTCCGCCGTAAGTTTTGTTTTTATTTAATTTATATGTTTTCTATAGATAATAAAGAATGATAACAAATATTGTGTATTTCGCCGCTTTTTATTACTCGCATTCAATTTGATCCAATCAGCTGTTTGTCAATAGTGTTCCATCTCTTTCGCACTTGCGGGGTTGTATATATAAGTGGTCTTTTAGCCGATGTATCGTTTTTGGGCATTCTATTTTGGTACATTACCATCACGATGTGATGCGAATATCCTAATTTTGTGTTCTCCTATGAGTACACTATTGAAAGCCGAGTAAAAGGTATGTTAATTAGAGTTACTTTTTCATTTAACACCTGTCTTGAGAGAGTTTTATTACAGTAACTTAAAACCACTTCAGTAACCTGAGTGTTTCAGGACTATTTATATTCACTACAATTTCCTTTTACTGGACAACATGTTCACAATAAAACTCAATCGCTTTACATTTCCACGTTACAACTTATTGTTTACCTTTGTTGTTGCCACTTGGATGCCAATTAGTCAATAGTATTTAATTAATATTCTAAAGACATTTGATCCATTCCATAGATAAGTATGAAACAAGCTTTTCTTTTTTAGTCATGATGACACAGTATCGGATATTCAAAACTCGGACATCACATCTAACATGGATAAGAGCAAGAGGAAACAAGAAGACAGCAGCGCGAGGTACAAATGTGAATATGACGGTTGTGAACGCACATACAGCACTGTTGGAAATCTGCGCACACACATGAAAACACACAAGGGTGAGATATTGTAAAGCAAATGTAGATACACAAACCTTTTTGAAATACCCTTCAATGCATAAGTTTTTTGCGTATGCTTTTCGTATTACCCAGTAACTGGGTTGTGGAGGTCAGATAGGCAATCACTCCAAGTATAATACTGGTATTCAGCTGCATCCTGTTAGATTGGGAGCAGTGTGACCGTTTTTGGTATTTTTAGTACAAAATTGGTATATTTGAAGCTCCAAAGTCCGAAGAAGAATATGGGTATATATTTAAAAAATATGAAGCAAATATTTTAGTAGTATTTTGGTATAATTGAATTTTATTTTTAGTAGATTTCAAAGATTCCGTTGGTAGGTTTAAAAAATTAGAAACAGTCACACTGATTGGGAGCCCACCCCAACATTGTTGGGAAAAGGCTAGGCAGATGATGATGACATAAGCTTCTTGCATACTACCTTACCAACTCAACATGGCTTTTTAACATTTATGAAAGATGATTTCAGTGTTGTTATAGGACCACCTAAAGATATGTCCATAGTTAAACGAAAAGGATCCAATCCACATTACATCTAATGGGGGTTGGATCCTTTTCGTTTAACTATGGACATTAAACAAACAATTACTGAACAATGGTTTCACATTAACACTTCCACTATAAACTCAGTGATAAACTATAATAGATAATGACCTTTTAACTGCTTACATAATTATATCAAACCCCAAGATACAGGCTATGCCTAGTTTGGGGGTCACCGTCCAATCTGTTCTTAGACATTTATACAATCTGGTTATTAACAAAAAATAAAAAAATAGGATTTTAAAATTCTAAACTTCATTTGAAATAAGAGTAGACTTTTAAATAAACTTTTTTACAGTCCATTCAACCAATTTTGACTTCTATTGTGTTGGTGGCATGACAAATGGCAGCTGCAGTAAACAGTTGGTATTGTAACCACGTTTTTGCTTTTAATGCCATGCCTATAGAATAGAAGTCAAAATCAGTTAAACGGACTGTAATTTTTTTAATTTAAATGTCTAATCTTATTTCAAATGGAGTATGTAGTTATAATATTTCCTTGCAATTATAATTTGAACTAGTTACTATGAGTAAATTATATTATTAATTAATGTACATTCCATGCCTAGTTTGTTTACAATGTTGCATCGCTTTATATATGTACCAATGTCAGCAGGTCAAGCTACCCAAAACTGTCAAATTTTCCCAATCAACCTTGAACCTAATGCTTTAGCGGTAAAGTTGAAAATCTATTAAAGAAATTTGACAGATTGTAGTAGCTTGATGTGCTGGTGTCTGTACTAATCTTTATGCAAAGTTGTACTTGTGAGAAAAGCACACTTTATTAATTCACCTCAATATATTAATAATCGTACTAATATTAATAAATATAATATAAATGCGAAAATTTTGATGGATGGATGTTTGTTACCCAATCACACCAGAACGGCTGAACGGTTCTGGATGAAATTTGGCACAAAGATAGATTATAGTCTGGAATAGCACATAGGCTACTTTTTATCCCAGTAGTATGTCTCCGTGGGTTAGTTTCCGAACTCCACGAGGGCGATGACGCTGGTAAAAGCTAGTATTTAACTACATTTACATTGAATGTTTCAACCTGGCATCTGTGTACTCAGATCACGTCCGATTACGAGTATTATTGGTTTCTTTCCTTAAGTTACATCAGATTTTTTAAGTCTATAATACTTTTCTTGAGTATGTAAGCCATAGGTACTTAAAAAAATTTGTTAGTTTTGCGAAATTTTATTCCCACTTATAACATTGTTAAACGCAAGTTCTGCAACTGTATACAAAGTTTTATTATCCTTACTCACTCACATGGAATGCACAGAATATTTTGTTTTATAGCTGTAACAAGAAACCACAGTTTAACTTCCACCAGTTTCATCTATGTTACCTATATATATATATATATATATATATATATATATATATATCGTCTGCTTACTGGTAAAACAAGATAAATGCATTTTGTTACTAAATCGAGTTGAAAATGCAGTCACATGTATTTTTTTACGCGCTATCTACTGGTAAAACCGAATAAATGCAATATCCAATGGCTGCAGAGA
Source organism: Dicycla oo (assembly GCA_948252095.1). NCBI lineage: Eukaryota > Metazoa > Arthropoda > Insecta > Lepidoptera > Noctuidae > Dicycla > Dicycla oo. The sequence goes on along the minus strand of OX411714.1, from coordinate 8,533,986 downwards.
TAATGAGTTTGTAAAAGTGATATCTTCTCACATTTTGAAAAAAATATACTGGTCTAACATAATAAATAATCTTATGGCATAAATCCGTTTCAGTTTATATAGTTAAAAAACAATAAATACGGTTACAGCTTTTTACATTTTATAATTTAAATATTAAAATGGCAAGAATTATTCTGAGAAAAGGTCATAAACGCATTTATTATTATGAACCTTATAATTTTAACACCATAAATATGTTAAAGTTATTTGTTCCATTTTACTAGTTAAAAACTTCCACTTGGTTTGCTAATTTATCTACAGCAAAAACGAGATAAATGTCATTTATGCTTTTTTACCAGTAAGAACGAGAGCGATCGAACGCAGTTGTCATATTGCGTGCGCGCGTGATCCACGTGCTCCGCGCAGAAATAAACATTTTAATTATTCAATAGTTGTAGTTGAGTGTTTTGTGATAACTTACTATGGAATCCAGAGGAAAAATATTAGTGTCCATGATCAATAAACCTAAAATACTTGAAGGTGAGTGATTTTAACTGCATTATTTGTAAATTTTAAGGTTATGTTGGTAGCTTTTGTTTTGTTCAACGATTTACCTGTGGAATATTTGCTTGTACGGTGATTTTAGTACCTATGTACATAGCTTATTCACAATTTATATAGGTTCGTACAGTTACTATGATACTTAACTCCATTTTTAAGGCTACGATGTTGCTAGATTTTGGTTTATTTCAAAAATTTACGTAAGGAATTATTGTTTTTAATAATTACTTGGGTGTGTATATGGCTCTGTAACACTTATGTCGGTACCTACAAAGTTTCTATGATACTCACTTTTCTCGATTGTTAACATTTAATGTTGAGTTATTGTCAAGGTCAAGCGCGCGATTCGTTATTTACATTAAAATCTTATAATCTTCTAACTTTTGTTTGTCTTTTTAATTTTTTACAGATGATTTTGATGAAGAGCCTGGTCCTTCGCATCAAAGGTTTTGTAGCCCGGTTTCAAACTGCACTTCGGCTTTGAGCGACTCTAGGGAGAAAATAGTGGCAGAAATGGAGCGTATGTTTGACAGCGATGACTCTGATAAAGACCCTACTTACAACCCGGATCCAGGCTCTTTAATACAACCAGAGGATTTATTTGGAGAACAATGGACGAATAACAAGGATGAGAACTTAGAAAATGTTGTGCGATTCTATGGAGACGATCATGACGAAGCAGTTCAACCTAACAACGGCGACGTTATAATCGCGCAGGTGTTGCCGAGAACTGATGCACATGAAGTCGTAATATCTCTTTGGGGGCTCTTATTGAAAGGTGTATTTGATGCTACTCGGAAAAGGAAACGTTGGATGAAACCAGAACCTGAAAATTGGAATGTAAATATTGCGAAGAAAAGACGATCTGAAGGTTTACCTTATTCTACAAGAAAAAAGGAAAGGAGTGCTAAAACACCCAAAGAGATTGACTGTGAGAAATGTTTCTATAAATGTAGTGTTATCTCTCCTGAAGAAAGAAATAATTTATGTCGTCACTACTGGAGTTTGAGGTATACCGAGCAAAAGAATTTCATTCTCACTAATGTGGAAGTAGATACTCCGAAGAGAGTTCTTGCTATTCGTGGACCAAAGAAACAGCGTCAATTCACCAAAAAATGTTTCTTTTTTCACAACGGAGAGAAGAAGCAGGTATGTCAGAAGTTTTTTTGTTACACGCTAGCTATTTCTCCGACTGTTGTGAATGATGCTATTCGAAAGCGAAATGATATGGGGCTATACAAAGATAGTGACAAGAGAGGTAAACATGAACCCCCCAATAAGACTAATGACGCTGATGTGAACTTTGTGAAAAAACACATAGAGTCCTTCCCTGTCATGGAACCACACTACATAAGGCAAACTTCGAAGCGTCTATATCTGGATGCTTCGTTATCCATCACGAAAATGCATCAACTTTATAAAGAAAAATGCACTGAAAATAATGTGATTCCGGTATCTGAAATAACGTACAGGAGAATATTTTGTAACCATTACAATTTTAGTTTTTTTGTACCAAAAAAAGATCAATGCTCTAATTTCAACAAAGCTAGCAATGACGAAAAAGTAGTATTGAAAGGGGAATACGAGAATCATTTAGCAAGGAAAGAGTCCTGTAACTCGGAAAAAGCGAAGGACAAAGAAAAAGCAGAGAAGGATAAAGAGTTTTGCTGTGTAACATTCGACTTACAAGCTGTGTTACAGATACCGTGTGGACTGGTGGGACAGCTTTATTACTGTCGAAAACTATGTGTTTACAATCTCTGTATATACGAAGCAGCGCTGCCAAACGACGCATATTGCTTTGCATGGTCTGAAATTAATGGAAAACGAGGCAGTTCTGAAATTGGGAGTATCCTGTATCACTACCTGTCCACGTGCGTTCCTTCTCATGTAACCGAAGTTTGTCTGTATTCTGATACTTGTGGAGGACAAAACCGCAATCAATATGTTGCTGCATTACTTTTATTTGCTGTCCAAAATATTTCCAACTTACGAAAAATTGAACACAAGTTTCTTGAATCAGGACACAGCTACATGGAGGTGGACAGCATGCACAGCAGTATTGAGTCAGCAAAGAAAAATTCCGAGGTTTACTGCATGCCTGATTATTTATCAATATTCAAACGAGCAAGATCGAAAAAAACAAAAACTGTTGAAGGTAAATCTTTCATGAAAACGCCCTACAAAACAAAAGAATTCAAATTTAACGAGTTGTATGATTTAAAAAAATTAGCTGATGAAACAGTTTTCAATCGCTCAAAGGATAGTAATGGAAATCAAGTGAAGTGGCTGAAAATAAAGAGGATACGGTATCTTAAGGAAGAAAGTTCCAAAATTTATTTCAATTATGACATGTCTGAAACGTTCTTATACATCGATGTCTCAAAAAATACGGAACCTTCTCAACGTCTCAGTACTAGAGCTAAAAAACGCATAGACAACACTATGCCTCAGACTATTGTCTTAAAACCACTTTACCTGAACCCTTTACCCATAAGTGAAGCTAAAAAGAGAGATCTTCTCAGTTTATGTACTAAAAAGATTATTCCTGAGGAATACCATGGTTGGTACTCTTCTTTACCAACTGCAACCAATCAAGCAGATCGTTTACCTGAACCTTCGGTTGACGAAGAGTCATCGGAAGATTAAGATACTTAATTGAATTAAAAGCCGTTTACCCAATAGGATTCGTCTTAATTAATAGACTTTGATTGTTTTTCATTCGTGATCGAAGTATGATTGCCATAATTATGTGATAAGGAATAAAATTGTTTGATTATTAACTAATCGTTTCATTTATTATCGTTCATAGATTACTTATGCAAAAAATAATTTATTTTTATTTAATTGATCACTTTTGTATGAAGGTTATAATAGTACCTACCTAATAAGTGACGTACTTACACTAAAACTCTACAGGCAAAACAGGTTAAATTTATTAAAAATATCATTATTTTAATGAATTTTGTCAAAAAAAGCTTTTCAGTCCAAGTAATTAGTGTTAAATACAATAAGCCGTTATACAAAACTGAAATGAGCTTTTGAAATAATTGAATTCAGAAGATATATCACGTTTGTTAATTACAGGTAAAACATATTAAATGCCGACCCCTTTCGATCTAAATTTAATTATACACAGTTTTTACTAATAACAAATATTATATAAGAGTATATCTGAAAAGAAAGGTAGTTAGTGCAATATTTTGCTTTTACAGTTTTTTAATTAATGACTTTTAAATAGTTCTAATTAAAACTTAAACTTTGAAAATTCATTTACTCGAATTGACACTAACTGCATTTATTACTTTTTACCCGTAAGCAGACGATATATTAGGTTGGCGAAAAAGTCTTTTCGCATTATAGTATTTATGAACTTGTAATAAAATCTCTTTGGCTATACTATTTGTATCTGGCTGGTTTTGGTATCATTGAAAGTTTAAATTTTAATGAACATAATTCCAAATTCAAATTAGAAAAATGTGTGATTTTCATTTGTTTTTCGTACCGTCAAGATGAGTGAATCTAATGAAGAAATTCGATACATTTTAAAATTTTACTACAAAAAATTTGCGATGTTTATGGACCTAGTGTCTGTGAGAGTAGCACAAATTTGGTTTAAGCGTTTTCAATCCGGAAATTTTGATGTCAAAGATGCACGTCGCTCTGGTCGCCCTATTACGGATAAAATGGATGCCATTTTTGAAAAAGTGGAGCAAGATCGGCATATCAGTAGTTACGACGTAGCTGAAGAACTGGAAATTGACCACAAAACAGTTTTGGCGCATTTGAAAAAACTGGGTACACAAAAAAGCTCGACATTTGGGTACCTCACGAGCTCACTGAAAGAAACCTAATGAACCGTGTACTCATTTGTGATTCTTTATTACGACGTAATGAAACCGAACCATTTTTGAAGAAGCTGATAACTGGTGATGAAAAGTGGATCACGTATGACAAGAACGTGCGAAAAAGGTCGTGGTCAAAGGCCGGTCAGGCTTCACAGACTGTGGCGAAATCCGGGTTAACTCGCAACAAGGTGCTGTGTGTGTGGTGGGATTGGAAGGGCATTATTCATTATGAGCTGTTACCACCAGGCAGGACCATCGATTCTGAACTCTACTGCGAACAACTGATGAGATTAAAGCAAGAAGTTGAGAGAAAGCGGCCGGAATTAATCAACAGAAGGGGTGTGGTTTTTCATCATGATAACGCTAGACCTCACACATCTTTAGCCACTCAGCAAAAATTAACAGAGTTTGGCTGGGAGGTGTTAATGCATCCGCCGTATAGTCCTGACCTTGCACCTTCAGATTTCCACCTGTTTCGGTCTCTTCAGAATTCTTTAGGCAGTGTCAGGTTAACATCACGACAGGACTGCCAAAACCACTTGTCGCGGTATTTTGACCAGAAGTCCCAAAATTTGTATAGCAATGGGATCATGTCCCTACCTACAAGATGGCAAAAAGTTATCGAACAAAATGGTACCTACATACTTTAGTTAAATGTAAATACCCTATATTAAAAAAAACTTTTGAATTTTCTTAAAAAATGCGAAGAAACTTTTTCCCCAACCTATTATATACATCTATCTATGTTATAGTTATCATCTTTGTTATAGTTATACAGGGTTAGTGGTAAAACACCAACAACCTCTTAAGGGGCCATTGTACTCATAATTATGAACAACTTTTACTATAGGACCAAACCTGAAATCGCGAAAAAAAGAATCTGCTGTTCAGTACATGTTGACGAATTATGCGAACATAAATGTACTGAACAGCTGATTTTTTTTGCGATTTCAGGTTTGAATTGTTGAAATTTCAATGACCCTTAACTTAAGAGGTTGCTGGTGTTTTACAAATAACCCTGTATATACATACATTTGAATTTTAATTAATTAATAATTTACATACATGCATACCTAGTTTTTTTTTTTTTTAAATAATAATATCTAAATTCAAATCATAATTTTTTAACGATTTATAACGTTTTTATTCAAAATTTCTTGAAATAAAAAAATAAAAAAATTTCTTCAAAATAAAAACAGAAATTTATTTTATTGTTAGAGCAATGACTGCCGAAGCTATTGAAAAAAAAAGAAACTAAGTATGCCATAGGCTTCTACTCCGTTCACCTATTGTAGGTCTATGTTTTTCAAGACGGTAAATCCCTCTGTCATGATAATTACTGTATTTAAATTCCCAGTCTGAAGAATTAATGATCCAGTATTAATGATGTCTAAAATAGGATAGTTTATATTTTAAAAGTTTGTAAATGGTAATTTATCAACTTTCCTTATCCTTCTGTGGTCCAGCTGTCGAAAGAATGCGTTCTTGACACCTGTGAGTTTCAATTTTTTTATTTTTTATTATTATGTGAGACGGGTTTGCTCTTGACTCTAGTCTAGGTACTGACCTAGACTAGAGTCAAGAGCAAACCCGTCTGACTTTCGATGGAGTGAGCTTACCCAGAAGAAGCCTGTTCACTCTCACTTTGAAGAGATTAGGGTTGTATGCGCTCGGAAACACAGACGCAGGTAGTGAGTTCCACTCGTTTGCTGTGCGCAATATAAAAGACATTTGGAAACGCTTAGTGCGAATTGGCGGAATAGCAACTAGGTAGGAATGGTAACTGGCAGTGCGTCTAGATGTCCTAAAGAGTATGTGTTTTGCGAATTTGATCCTTATGACTACTAAAAATCGTCCAACTGACAGGTGTCAGGAACGCATTCTCTCGACGGCCGGCCTTGATTACATAATCTTGAGAAATAAATCTATCTATGTATTAATCCAGTACCTAAATTGAAAACTATGTGCTTAGTAACTCATTAATCTTGTGCCAAACTGCTGGAGTCTGGTTTCCTTTGATAACATTGATAATGACCGGTTATCACCTGCAAACCAGCACAAACTGGAAAAGGTTGCCTTAGGAAATAAAGTCACTCATAACAACGATTTCTTTTGATAGGTAGCTTTGATACTTCAGAAAATTAAAGATATTAGGAAGTACCCTCCTATTATTTTCTTATCATTTCATATCGCCATTATATCAAACAATTTCTAAAGTTTTAAGACGTAACATCGTCGCGCGTCGGCGTCAATATTTTCAAATGGTTTACCGTTCTGCGGTAGAAAAAAAAATGTATTTTATTTGTATGTATTTTTTAACTGTATTTTAAAAAACAGTATTTTACTAGCGTTTATTAGCCGTTGGTCCCGGCTGTCATTCGTGAATCTTCGACAGTCGTTACGGGTCGTCAGAAGCCCGAAAGTCTGACAACCAGTCTTACAAAGGGGTATCGTATTACCCAGTTACTGGGTTGTGGAGGTCAGATAGGCAGTCGCTCCATGTAAAATACTGGTATTCAGCTGTATCCGGTTAGACCGGTGGCTGTATCCGGTTACAAAAAAAAAGAGTAGTGTATGTAGTTTATCAGTTATCTGGTTTCCATAGTACAAGCTCTGCTTAGTTTGGGATCAGATGACCGTGTGTGAACAATGTCCTAGGATATTATTATTATTATTAGTCACACGACTTCTACATGTCTAACTAAGGAGCAGTTGTTTTGTAGTTGTCAGCGAAACAGATCAGTTTCAAAATATCGGGTCTAGTTTTCATGTAGGAATGAAGCTCATTACATGATTTTGTTGATGTTAGTCTTGGTAATCCAAATGGCTTTCAATACTGCGATACTTAACTGCGTTTTGTCTCTTATCCATATTTTATTCATTAGAGAAAAAAAAACTTTCGACACGTGCGTTACTTTCAGGCAGAGACATAACGTACTCAATAATCGTACGAAAGTTCGTACTGCTATAGTTGTTACCACGGAAATACTGGAATAATCCTCTCAAAGGTTTTCAACAGGAACATTCTCAGCATTCTAGCCAGTGATTTTCTCGTCTGTCGCGTTGCGAATGTAAAAATAATCGGTAGATACTTAAGTTCATTTATCGTTCGGGCTTTTTGCGAAAGCGGGACGATTTTGCCCTCACTGGGGACCGCTGTCCCCAGTGAGGGACAGACAGCCTGAAAGCGGGACTGGTCCGTCCAAAACGGGACGTATGGTCACTTTAGTTATGACCTACTCTCTCTCACAGAGAGAGGCCTGTGTCCCAGCAGTAGGAACATGCTGATGATTATGCTAAGTAGGCCTATTCTGCCGTCATAAGAAAAAAGTTTATATATTATTTATATATTCGGAATCAGTACCTACCCAAGTGCGGTCTACAGTGGGCACTACTGGCAGCTTCAATGTTGCTGTCGGCTTGCACCAGGGATCAGCACTCAGCCCTTACCTCTTCGTGCTGATAATGGATGCTCTTACATCTGATATCCAGGAAGCGGCTCCCTGGTGTATGCTGTTCGTTGATGACATTGTGCTGATTGCCGAGAACGGCTTAGAGGTCCAGAGCAGATTGGTGGTGTGGTGGGAAAGACTCGAGACCGTTAGCCTGAGAGTAAGTCGGACCAAAACTGAGTATCTGTTTTGTGATTTTGGCGGTCTCTCCAGTTCTGTGCCCATATCTCTCGCCGGAACGCCCTTATCGATCTGTTCCGACTTTCGGTACCTCGGGTCGCTTGTCCAAGGAGATGGCGAAGTAGACCGAGACGTAACGCACCGGATCAACTCAGGATGGATGAAATGGCGACAGGTCACAGGAACAACTTGCGACCCACGGATGCCCCTCAAGTTAAAGGGGAAAATTTATATGTCCGTGATAAGGCCTGTCGCCTGGGTCTGAATGCTGGGCCGTGATGAAGACGAATGAAAAAGATTTCATGCAGCGGAGATGAGAATGTTGAGATGGATGTGTGGAGTGACGAGAATGGATAAAGTAAGAAATGAGTATATAAGAGGAAGTTTGAAAGTGGCGCCAGTGACAGAAAAGTTGAAAGGAAATCGTTTGGCTTGGTATGGGCATGTGATGAGAAGGTACGAAACGCATGTGACTCAAAGAGTGATGAATATACATGTTGATGGATGGAGAGGGAGAGGAAGGCTGAAGAAAAGATGGATGGATTGTATGAAGAATGATATGAAAGAGAAGGGAGTGAATGATAGTGTGACGGTTGACAGGGGAGAATGGAAGAAGAAAACGTGTTGCGCCGACCCCAAGTAACATGGGATAAGGGCAGGAAAATGAGGATGATATTCGGAATCAGCAAAAAAGTACGCGTCCACCAGTATTTTTTATATTGGCGTAAACTTAATGAAAACCTAATAATTGTTACTATTAAAAGACGCATCTGCCTTTGTATTTTGTGTTTTAAACAGGACAAAATATTTATTTTCTCCATTTCAATACTTCTGTTGAAACGTCCTTTTTCCTTACGGCGGCGGCAGTATTAGTCAGTCACATGAGCAGGCCTCTGAATGTGAATTTGTAGAGTTGATAGAGATGCTCTTTAATAATATGATGTAGGTTCACCGACCTTGGACGTTTATATGGCGAGCTTTTGTTAGCTTGTTTTTGTGTCTATAAATGAGCAGGTGGTTTGGTATTTCCTTGCAAAAAAGTCTCGTGAAAAGGTTCTACCATAATGTTTAGCTAGCTTCGGCATAACTAACGACAATCGCGAATTTCCATGCACTTCGAATTTTCTAATGCGTCGGCAGCTTTCGTCATTTGGTCCAAGATTAACTGGGTACGGCCGTACGGCAGGGCTGAAGCCCATATTCGTCTTGAGTGAGATCAGACCTGTATTGTTGCTCTGCGACTCGCTCCGTGCTGTGTGGAAGACCTGAAATCCGGACATAATGTGGAAGAGGTCGTAGGTATTTACTACAAAATCTAATTAAGCCAAGACAGCCCAGAATCTAGAGAGATGTATGGACAGGCCCCGATAGGAGCAAATAAATAAATAAAGCAGCCTGTGTTGGCCACTGCAGGGCAAATACCCTTTCCCACTTAACTCGATCATGCGTCACATAGAACAATCTCGGCTATAGGTGTCAAGCTCGTCCCGCCATATACCTACGCCTGGGTCAACCGCGATGCCGTTGGACGTTTTCGGGGACCCACGTTGCTGGTGGCCCAAAAAGCAGCCGACATGCGGCCAACGTGTCCGGCCCAGTATCTGTCTGGATTGCGTTTAAGAAATCCCGCTTTCTTCAAGATTTTTATGATGAACTGGTTTCGCCAAGTGCGTAATACGTAACTAAACTGATTTGGCGAAAACTTCTACATAACTCATTTGCTGCAGTAGGTTAATCTCAGTCACCCACGCTCTTTGTTACACTTTCCAACTGTGTTGTGTGTTCTCGTTTGTTCTATAGACAATTATAGACACGCTATTTCCTAGCTACGCAAACTTCTTTTATTCAGAGACATAATAATTTCTTCTTCACGCTTATCGGCCCTGACATGCGCTGATCGCACGAGAAACTACTTATTTCTTTTTACTTTAACAAATTAAAAATCTAAAATTTTAAATTCAAATTAGGCTGAGAATCAGCACTTTTTTAACGTCAAACTTACATAAGACTGTCTTATGTAATTTTCTAAAACTGGGAAGAGAACTTGAGCGCGGAGATAGTGCGAGGCATAGAGGATTGGGACTTATAATTACAAAGACAAAAATCCAGCCCTTACACTTTCTTTCGCGACGTTATTCTACGATGTTTTGCGTTATATAATACATAATATAACAATAATATTACGTCGATGACACTTGAACTCTACTTATCTACTTTACACATATTATATATTATGATATTATTTAAATTTCAATTTAATCCCTAGTAAACAAAACATACTATCGTAATGAGACTTGGCCACACCACACATCATCGATATCATCTTTTCACTAGTTTTCACACCACTATAAAACTATTACTCACAATTGTAATTTTTATCACTGTTATCCTCTTAACGGGTCATTGCACTCATCCTTATCAACAAAATCAAAAGTCATTTATTCAAACTAGGCTGAGAATCAGCACTTTTCGAAAGTCAAAATTACATAAGATAGTCCTCAAAACGCCCGCCCTTCACCACTTCCTAGTGCTTTAGCTGAGGAGAAGAAGTGGCGCAACAAACTCCCCCAGCAGCACAGCTGTCTGTTCGTTAAAAAATGATTTTGCACTGCGCAAAATAATTTAAGAATTACGCAACAAAACATGAGATTAAATTAAATTCATTGCCATAAGTCATCTAGCGTGTGCCCATATACCAAAAAAAAAAGAATTAAAAAAAAATCGAAAACTATACTCAAGCAAAAATAAAAATACAAAACTAAAAACGTAAACAGAACTGTATAAGTAAATAAAAGCCTCCAGGCATAAAGGGCGTGCCCACTTACTTATATATTACTATGCCATTTATATTATAACATGGGACCAAACCTAAAATCGCCTAAAATCTGCTGTTCCCTACATTTTGACGAGTTATGCGAACATAAATGTAGGGAACAGCTGATAGTTTTTCGCGATTTCAGGTTTGGTCCCATAGTAAAAGTTGTCCATAATGATGAGTACAATGATCCCTTAAGAGGATAACGGTGATTAAAATTACACCCTGTAGTCTTTAACATTATAGTTTGTACATGTGTTTTGATGCTAAAGGAGAGTACACACGTAACCGCAAGCATGACAAGTCTGCATGAACAATCATTTTATACAAGCTTGCTTGAGCGTCTATGATGATTTTGTGCAAGCGGCATGAAGATTAAATAATTTTCATTGCGCGGTTGTGGTGAGGAGCTCGTGGCTAAGTAATAATAGCCGCACGGGTCGATCCATCAGGTTAAGCTATGCTTGCCGGGGTTGGCCCGTAGATCTTTACTTATCGAGACTCCTCTGCGCCTCGGAAAGTACGTTAAGCCTTTGGTGTCGGCTGTCATTCGTGGATCTTTGACAGTCGTTACGGGTTGTCAGAAGCCCGACAGTCTGACAACCAGTCTTACCAATGGGTAACGTATTACCCAATTACTGGGTTTTGGAGGTCAGATAGGCAGTCGCTCCAATAAAATATTGGTATTCAACTATTCAGCTGCATTAGACTGGAAGCCGACCCCAACATAGTTGGAAAAAGGCTAGGCAGATTGATTGATTGAACAAGCCACGCTTGTGCAAGCATGATTGAACGTTTGCACGCAGGTTAAGCTTGCGCAGCACGCCAGTTGCACACAATTAGTGTAGCTAAAGCAAGCGCGTCAACTCGTCCATCGCTCAGCTTGCACAAAATTATTGTTCACGCAGGCTTGTCATGCTTGCAGTTACGTGTGTATACTCCTTTATGTACCAGCGAGACAATAGTGCGTTGATTTGGATCATTGTGGTCAGACGTCCAGTAGTCTTTAGGTACAATTCCGAAGGCGACCGCCACCGCAAACCATTATTATCTCTTTGACGCATCAAGAAATACAGTAATAAGTTATGGTATGCGGGAACGCAGAACGCATGTCCGCATTGTATGTGCGGAAGTCTAAACACACGAGTAATCTTTAATATTTTTTTTCAGGTGAATACAGGTTCAAATGTCCGATGCAATCATGTGAGAAAGCTTTTCTGACGTCATACAGTCTGAAGATTCACATACGCGCGCACACGAAAGCGAAACCCTTCGCTTGTACCATTGGCGGCTGCAGGAAAGCCTTCAATACTTTGTACAGGTAAGAAAGGAATTTAAAGGCAGGAAAAGGAGGCAAAGATCTTTAAGTGGTGACTTCAGTTCTTTCCCTTTAAGATAATTTAACTTACCTACCCAGTTTTCGGGCTGCAATAACGATTTATGCTTGCCTGGGTCGCGTAAATACAACGGCGGATGCAACACGGACAGTAGTTGTTCTGTAACGCAGCCGCATCCGTACAAACACTACCTATTACACCACAGACATTTTAAAACTGTCTGCAATGCGGCTCCGAAAGACTGCAAAAAACAGCTGTTTTCAATAACAGCACTAGAAGTATATCTATTAATTAATGTAGGTAGGTAGAAATAAAAAAAAATAAAACATACAACCGGAGATTTCTTATCAGCCAGTAGTAGGAGTCTTTTTTCTTCTTCATATTCCTTATTGGTGAGGGTCATGTCCGTTCTGATAAATGATATTTATTTCTGTAAGTTGTTTAAAAAACACACGCCATAAATAAATTATGTTCCAAGATTGAGGTCGGTGTTTCCTATCAGACTACTCTGAGAAGTAAGATCGTAACAAACTCAGAGGTCGCAGTTTCTTTTAAAGTTCGCACATAATCTTGGTGACCAAAAACCATTCAAAGTAGTGTCTGAGTTGGTCTTTCCAGGAAAGAACCACACGGACTTGAGTGGACCTGTCCAGTCTGAAGGGGCTCCATACATCTCGATTCTCAGTTGGCCTAATCGTTTCTTTCAGTGGCGGCTCTATTCTGCAAACACTTTATTTTAGTTTGCGGATTCACTTACTAGTATGACCGTGACGTAATCTAAATTAGCTCTAAACAGACGAGCGTATTTACAGACATCAAACGATTTTTTGTGGTCATGACTGAACATAAACGTGTTTACATATCGCAATATTCCAAAACTTAGGAATCTGATTACTTAGCTCTTGTCTCCGACTATGTACTCGCGATATTTAATATTGGATTCAAGAAAGGTACTTTACGATAAAGCGTGTTCTATTTTCGAGGATCGACAAGATTGATTTTTTAAGAATCCCGCTGGAAGGACAGCAACTTGCATAGCTCTGTTACAGTAGGAATGGAATGGGTTTCATTTTGACAGTTCAACAACATCCATTGCGTTATTTACGTTGTTAGGCATAGAAATTTTTCGAACATTTATGAAGGAATAGATTAGCAATATGCTTCAAAATCGTTAAGATTGTGTTTGATAGTGTGTTACGATATTAGGGTGCTGTTCGTTTTTCAAAAAGTCCTTAAAATTGTTGAAAGGAAGGAATCCCTCGATAAGAAATCGTCTACAAGAGACCCTAAAAATGAGTTGCTTATACTATCCAAATCGAATTCAGTCGTATTACCTACATAGTTGATAAATATTAAGTAAACTAGCTACATAGTCTTCCGTATTGTGATAAGAAACTAATACAGACATATTACTTCCTTTCAACCGTGACAGGTCGCTTCTATGGAAATAACGAGTACCGAGATATGAAACATGATTTGGGCGTACTCAGTCGTACGTAGACAAAATATTATACTTTGGCAAAAAATCTACAGTACGTCGATTTCTCTTGGCAAGTCCGAACTTCGCGCAGAAGACTGCGCAGTAACATTTTTTTTAGGAACCAAATGGTGACATGAGGCGAGTGCGAGTGAGAAAACATGCGCGAAACTTCTTAGGCTGCCATCAGACGGACTGCACAGCAGCAACCGCGCGCAGTCGATATATTCAACTGCATGCAGTTGTACGTTTGACTTCGTACAGTCGTGACTTCAACTTCACGCGGTTGATCGCTAACGTATACAGATCGTATACAGTTAGTGGGCAGTTCATGCGGGCGGCTGCAGTCGTGTAGTGTCGACACAAGCTGTCCATCCCTAACCGCATAGTTATCTGTTCCTTGACTAGCTGCACACTAACAGTATACAGTTAGCGATCAACCGCGTGAAGTTGACGTCACGACTGTACGAATACGAAGTCTGTATGCAGTTGAATATATCGACTGTCTGCGGTTGTTGCGGTGAAGTCCGTCTGATGGCAGCCTTAGTGCCTATGTTCGGACCTGCCAAGATAAATCGGCCGTAGTGTACATCTGCTTTTTACTAGAGGTCGGTTAACGAGACGTCGAGATTGTAATAGGTTGGGGAAAAAGTTTCTTCGCATTTTTTAAGAAAATTCAAAACATTTTTTAATATAGTTTATTTACATTTAACTAAAGTATGTAGGTACCATTTTGTTCGATAACTTTTTGCCATCTTGTAGGTAGGGACATGATCCCATTGCTATAGAAATTTTGGGACTTCTGGTCAAAATCCCTCGACAAGTGGTTTTGGCAGTCCTCTCGTGATGTTAACCTGACACTGCCTAAAGAATTCTGAAGAGACCGAAACAGGTGGAAATCTGAAGGTGCAAGGTCAGGACTATACGGCGGATGCATTAACACCTTCCAGCCAAACTCTCTTAATTTTTGCTGAGTGGCTAAAGATGTGTGAGGTCTAGCGTTATCATGATGAAAACCACACCCCTTCTGTTGATTAATTCCGGCCGCTTTCTCTCAACTTCTTGCTTTAATCTCATCAGTTGTTCGCAGTAGAGTTCAGAATCGATGGTCCTGCCTGGTGGTAACAGCTCATAATGAATAATGCCCTTCCAATCCCACCACACACACAGCATCACCTTGTTGCGAGTTAACCCGGGTTTCGCCACAGTCTGTGAAGCCTGACCGGCCTTTGACCACGACCTTTTTCGCACGTTCATGTCATACGTGATCCACTTTTTATCACCAGTTATCAGCTTCTTCAAAAATGGTTCGGTTTCATTACGTCGTAATAAAGAATCACAAATGAGTACACGGTTCATTAGGTTTCTTTCAGTGAGCTCGTGAGGTACCCAAATGTCGAGCTTTTTTGTGTACCCAGTTTTTTATATAATGTGCCAAAACAGTTTTGTGGTCAATTTCCAGTTCTTCAGCTACGTCGTAACTACTGATATGCCGATCTTGCTCCACTTTTTCAAAAATGGCATCCATTTTATCCGTAATAAGGTGACCAGAGCGACGTGCATCTTTGACATCAAAATTTCCGGATTGAAAACGCTTAAACCAAATTTGTGCTACTCTCACAGACACTACACTAGGTCCATAAACATCGCAATTTTTTTTCGCGGCTTGCGTTGCATTTTTACCTTTTTTGTAGTAAAATTTTAAAATGTATCGAATTTCTTCATTAGATTCACTCATCTTGACGGTACGAAAAACAAATGAAAATCACACATTTTCCTAATTTGAATTTGGAATTATGTTCTTTAAAATTTAAACTTTCAATGATACCAAAACCAGCCAGATACAAATAGATTTTATTACAAGTTCATACATACTATAATGCGAAAAGACTTTTTCCCCAACCTAATAAAAACATTATAGATCACACGACCACTCCTTCTCTCAAAAGGCGCGAACTAAAAATATTAGCGAGCAAACTACTATATTACTCATCAAACACAACAAAACAAAAAACAAGTAATTTAGTTGGCATGTGGGTGTCTTTGTCTAGAAACCATAGAGTAGAGTACAAATATTATTTTTCCTCAAAAATATAAAAATAGGCAGTAAAAGTTGGCAGTTTTAGACCATTTTTGTATGAGCTCTATCGCAACAACTAAACAAGTTAGGAATTTGAAACTTTTGTACCGATATCATGTACTATATACTATATTATTATACTGTTTTTCATCAACAAATACTAAAAACGCCCGAGTCATAAGGTATTTTGTTTAAATATGGTCGATTTTCTACAACTGTATCACAATTCTAACTAATTCACAGTATCATTATGAAATACAAAGTAATCTTTGCGATTGTTAATATTTAAGATACAAAAATATTTTCCGTTTAATGTGTTCATTTATCTGGACTAAAATAAACTGAAGTACGGAACTCTTGGTGTACGAGACCGATTCGCACTGGCCGGTTTTTAGAACCTCAGAAGTTCAGTGGGCTTAGCATGGCCGCTTGTCTATCTTTCTATACAAAGTGACGTTTTGCTTCTCCGTTTTTGTTATCGCACCGTAGAAATCCTTCTACAATTTGTCATTTTGTCTTTCATTTCTAGCGATCATTGTCTAGCTAGGCCCTTTTTTATGTAGACGATTTCGGAAGAAAGTTTTCTTTCCCAACTGTCAAAATCACACTGACCACGTATAATTGTCTATGGTAGTGAAGACAATTTGTGCCATGCTAAAGACAGTAGAAAACTTTCTACTTGACGGCCGCAAAGTATGTATATACGGTTATCTACAAAATCATATTTTTTTCTTCTTCTTTTGCTTATATCTCGAAAACGGTGTCCTATCGCAAAAATAATGAACATTTTGCCCCCCTTTATAAAATCCATAACCCACTAAAACTCTACATGTAGGTAATAGGTAATTTTTCAAATTTTATATAAAACACGTTGAGAATCGCATCTTCTCTGGCGCTACGGGCGCGACTCCGCAGTCGTATTTATATGCGTGACTTAAAAAACAAAAAAAAATTAAAATAAATAAACGATTATGATTAATATTTGTAAAAATTGAGAATTAAACAAAAAAAAAAAAACAAAGATTTCCGAGTCGAATTATGTAAAAAAGTGAATTTCGTAAAAGTGCAGTTTACTCTTTCTACATTGTTGCCATCGTACTGTATACACGGAAACGTCATTTTTGTCTACTCTTCCGTCGACAAGACGCTTCTCTACGGTTCTCGTGCTAAGCCTGCTGGTGTATGAACACTTTAAACACTCCAACACATGGGGCATGGTTTGGTCAGGAGCACCGCATTCACACTGGATGTCGGTAGGGTCTATAATCTAATCACCCATTTAGTGGAAACTTTTTAATTAAAAAATAAATAATATTTTTATTTCGGGAATAAGATCCATAGAGTGTTACTAACATATTAAAACAACTTATTATCTAGTGGTAGTAACAATCACCCTCTGCACAAACTGCTTAACAATTGGAGAAGCTCTCCGCTACAGTTCTCAGGATGCTGTTGCGACTGTCTCTCACTCTCTTCAGTAGCGAAGCTGTTTTTTTTTACGAATTTTTTACGAACGCGTGAAACCCGTCGTCGGTACGAGCTTGCGCGAAGTTTTCCGACGCACTGCAGTAGCGAGGAAGTCCCAACAGCATCCTGAAACCATTATTGTACTGGACGCGCAGTTCATCCAGCGGTTTTTTGGTGTAACTGGCCCTGCCAGAGTCTGTACATCAGTAATCTACTGATGTACAGACTCTGGCAGTAAGCCTTGAAAATAGTGATTTTTACTAGGTCTGAACAACGAGGAAATCTACGGGCCAACAGATTGCACCAGACGGCGAGTGCCCTGCTCTCCCTCTTTATATCTACATGGTCCTTAAGGTCGTCAGAAACAAAGTAACCTAAGTATTTAAACGTGGATACTCTTTTTTTTTTTCGTTATCCCTAAAGCACTTTAAGTACTTTGACAAGTTTTATTGAGAAAGTTGACTTTTTGACGGTTTTAGTCGATAAAAATCCCCCAAGTCAGTTGTAGAAAGAAGTTTGCGCAATAGCTCTTGCACGTCGTGTGTTAGAAACAGGACTCGATAATATATTATCATTATAAGTACATACATATTCACTTTCTGCCTTAGAGGCCTGTTATGCCTTCCCCAGGGCATTACGCGAAGGATACCGTACCAGGAAACGCATAGCAACAGAATTATTTATGAAAATGGCGACTACTAGTTCAAGAAAACACATCGAAGTGTTTGAATCTAACATACCAAGAAGTCGATCAGCTTTTTTGACTTGTATAATCATAAATAATATTTTTTTTTTAACAGAACACAGTGATTCAGAAAGTGCTCGTAATTTATGTCTTTGGAAGTTTGCCAATTGATTGAACAAAATAGCAACAACGGTTCTCGTGTGTTGTTAATAAAGACGTGTTTGTGCATAAAATGTAATTTAAATATTTTTAGGATTCCGTACCTCAATAGGAAAAAGGACCCTTCTGAAAAAGGATCACTTTGTTGTCCGTCTGTCAAGACCCTTTTTCTCACGAGATGTAGAGGTATCAAGTTGAAATTTATATAAAACTAGCACCTCAGTTTCAACCGCGTAAGTCTCGAACCCGTAGGAATATTGGGACAAAAAGTGCCCTATGTGTTAATCCAGGTTATAAACGATCTGTGTGCCAAATTTCATCAAAATCCGTTCAGTAGTTTTTGCACGAAAGAGTAACGAACATACAAACACACACGCACAAACTTTCGCCTTTATAATATTAGTGTGATACGGGGTCTCTTTCAGCTGTGAAAAAATCAAACTTGTAAGTCAACGCGTTCAACTACAATGTTAAGTTTCTTTTTGGGATAAATTCTTTTCAACTACGGAACCCTTCATTGTGCGTAGTCCAACATGCACTTGGCCGGTTTTATTGGCATGAGTGAACCGTAACAAGTTAGGAGCTAACTATTGGAAAACGCTCGTCATTTTGCTCTCTCCTTGCAAATCGGTGAAATGTTCAGATAAGTATAAAATTTGCCTTATGTAGCCACAAATTTTAACCATAAAGCCTGTTCTGCTTAATCTGTTGCCAAAACATATTAGAAGCATCTCAGAAATTAAATTATTTAAAAAGAAACTTTATGACCTGTTAGTCGATAAATGTTATTACTGCTTAGAAGACTTTATGTCAGATAAGTCCCTTTAAATTATATCTTGACCGAGACCATGGTGCAGCCAGAGCTGTTTACTATTAGTTACTATTAATTTTAAGATCTGACCTTTATTTTGTGTTGTAATAATAATATTAATTTCTTATATAATAATATAACTTGAAATTTGTTTTGTATGCTCAAAAGGCGGGACATAGCTGATCAACATTACTGTAATTCTTAACACCTGTATCTATTTCTGTACCTATGATCCACAATAAACATGATTGATTGATTGAAAAAAACAACCAATCACAACTGCTAACATTGGAGTTGACGAGAGTTCTGCTGATTCGGGATCTATATTAGGTTTCGAGGATGTTTTGTCACTATTGTCGCCGCTAACTCTTGTATGTACTTTTTGTAGCCACTTCATCGTTTGGTTGAGGCATACAATGAGCTTAATTCAATCGACATTTTTTTTCTCACTAAAAATGCATTAAGAAGCAAATCCAAGCAACCCTAAAGGATCAATATAGGGTTTACAGCACTAACCTCAACGTCGCCTTAACCTTATAATAATAATAAAAAATAAAAATGTTTATTTCTTCACTTAAGGATATAACTATGTTAGGTTTGGAGTCACCTTTTAAGCAAAGATTTGCTTGTTTTAGGCGGTTCCGCTCCTCCAGTTTACAATCATTCTACAGATGTGTGAGAAATAAACAAAAAGATTGATTTAAGACTAATTAACATTCTATAATTCTTATATCAGTAAGGGAGCGCACTGGGTGTAGAATATGTTAGTGAGTGTGTGTATAAGTGTGGGTTCGTTTGTGTGTAAGTGTGTGTTTGTGTAGGTGTCGGGATGTAGTGGGTGGGCATGTGTATGAGATTATGTGGTATGTGTAGCGCGAGGATGTGCGGGTGTGGTGTGCATATGTGTACAAATTATATTGTTTGTTAGTTATGTGATCTTGTGTAGGATATCTTCGGTTTCTTCGTAACTTTTACTCTTGAGCCATTCAGTTAGTGTTTTTTTTACATTCGTGGTATGTCATAGAGTAGATGGCACATTGTTCATTGAGAGCGTTATATATACGGGAAGATTGTTTAATAAATTGCCTTGTAGCAAATGTTGTATTCACTGGACAATCTTCAGCTACTTTATTTTTCCTCCTAGAATGTGTCTTGGAAGTAATGAAGGGAAGAGATTTGTGTTTTTTTAATGCAATCGGCAGGACATAGAGTTTCCTAACTGACAAAAGGTTTGAGGTTGAGTATAAACTTTCCGTAGCCTTTCCTAACCTTGAATACATTATTGTTTGTTTACATAATATTCGTACTTTTGTCTAAGATTAGATAACGAACCTTAGTCAACATTATTACGTCTTATCTTATAGTTGTTTTGTCGGCTATTTTAAAGTGAATACTTATGAGACCACTACAAATGCCAGTAATGGTGGTAATGATAGAGCTGGATGGTGTTGATCCACGCGTCCGTCATAAGTAAGTATTCGTGAACGGGCGCCGTCAGTTGGGACTTGGGACTGGTCATCTCACTGCTTGCGGCTTGTTTTTAATCTTATACAGGGTTATTGGTAAAACACCAGCAACCTCTTAAGGGGTAATTGTACTCATAATTATGAACAACTTTTACTATGGGACCAAACCTGAAATCGCGAAAAAAAAATCAGCTGTTCAGTACATTTATTTTCGCATAACTCGTCAAAATGTAGGTACTGAACAGCTGATTTTTTTTTCGCGATTTCAGGTTTGGTCCCATAGTAAAAGTTGTTCATAATTATGAGTACAATGACCCCTTAAGAGGTTGCTCGTGTTTTACCAATAACCCTGTATTTTGACATAATCTCTTAATTTAAAAGAGTGTCCTTGGCGTTTCTTGCCCGTTCTTCTCCAAAGAGATAATATACGTTTTCGAATGGGCAACTAGTTTCAACTTTCTAACTGACCGACTTTTTGACATTCAAAAAGAAATAAATGCTTTGAGTTTGAGTAATAAGGCAAGTATCTGCTACTCTCAGTAGTTCTTGACTTGGCACCATAATCAAATCCATAGACTTGATTCATGCATGATTTATGGGTAGGCCTCTTCTATGTAATTCTTCCCTGGTCTGTAGTATAATAATCACATACTCACACATACAAGTGGTATGTGTGAGTTTGTGATTATTACCCGGTCTTTTGTTTCTTGGTCTTTTTGTTAAGCTCTTGACTTTTAAATAATCATAAACCTGGAATAAATTTTGGGTTAAAACTTGACTGCTTTAGCTATTGTTTGTAGATATGTTATCTACAAAAATGTAATACTTGTACCTGAGTGCGCAGCTATACAGTATGGAAGCCACATATATTATATGCAATAAATTAAACCACAAGCAATACTAGTCCACGGAAGTGATAAAAAGTGTGTGGTTTCATTTATTGCCTATAATGTGGGTTCCGTACTGCATTTGAAGCATAAAGACCAAAGGACAAACGCCAACCTCCGTTGTTTCCATAACCCCTCTGCAAACATGACGCCATTAATATTTGATGCGTCTATCTTCAGGTTAAGGGCACATCAACGGCTGCACAGCGGCGACACATTCAACTGCAATGCAGACGGATGTACGAAGTTTTTCACGACACTCAGCGATCTTAAGAAACATATACGAACACACACACAGGAGAGGCCATACAAGTAAGTTATAATAGTTATTTATGCGACTGTTGTATAATAAGGGGTATTAAAACACGAATGTGGGTTTATTATCACATGAGTATTTTAATACCTAATTATGTACATACAAGACTTTATCTACACCCATGATATGCATCCTCTATAAAATGTTCTGAAACCATACAGTGTTGCCATACAACTCTATCACGGAAAGTTTAATTGCTGAGTATCTAATACAAATAATGTATAAGTTTTTTTTTTTTAATTACGGTGCTGTGGTAGTGAAACGCGCGTGCTTTTGTTTTGGAATTCATAAAGATACCACGAATTGAGTAGTGATAATGTGGCTGATTGATGAGTAAGGAGATCGAAAAAGCAATGGAGTTGCATAATGAAATTTAGTACAACATTATAACACTCGTTTGGATGATATTATGGTTACTATGACACTGGTTGTTTTAATGTTGGCAATAAGCTAAATGTTTCAGAAACTTATATAGAGGATTTATAGCATTGGTGTAGATAAAAGAAAATAAGCCCTCCATTTTTTGTTATGGGTGTCGTGAAAAGAGACTAAGATAAATGCACAAGTATTTCTGAATTGTGAGTTTGAAGTTAAGAACTTGCCATACTCTACCTTAGGACGAAAGCGCCAGGATAACCCGCGAAATTCAAATTTTCTTACGTTTTTTGCAATTTGCAAGTCAGTATTAGGTTGTATGTTGATCAAAATACGATTTGCGACCGTAACAAGTATGTATTTATAGAATTATAATCATTAAAATCAATACAACTCTTTAAGACCAAGTACCTAATCCTAATGAACTCTTGACATTTGTTGTATTACTGATTGTAGTGATTATAATTCTGTAAATATATATATATTTGTTACGGTCGCGAATCATACTTTAATCAACATACAACCAAATACTGACTTGTAAATTGCAATTGTAATTGCTTGTCTTAAGAGGAGCTCGTGGCTAAGTAATAACAGCCGCACGGGTCGGTCCATCAGGTTAAGCTACGCTTGCCGGGGTCGGTCTGTGGATGGGCGACCATATTTTCATACCGAGACTCCTCCGTGCCTCGGAAAGCACGTTAAGCCGTTGGTCCCGGCTGTTATTCGTGAATCTTTGACAGTCGTTACGGGTTGTCAGAAGCCCGAAAGTCTCGACAACCAGTCTTACCAAGGGGTATCGCATTACCCTATAACTGGGTTGTGGAGATCAGATAGGCAGTCGCTCCATGTAAAATACTGATATTCAGCTGCATCCGGTTAGACTGGAAGCCGACCCCAACAGTTGGGAAAAGGCTAGACAGATTGATTGATTTTGACCCTGGCGCTCCAAACTGAAGATGATCGCTTCAGGGCCTTAGTACGCCTTCGCCGCGAAAGCAGCGAACCGCAATAGTTTAATTCAACTGACTCGCATGATGATATCATGCGGTTTCGCGGCGGAAGTGTACTAAGGTCGTCAATATAGCCCGCAAAATTCAAAATTTCTTACGCTTTTGGCAAAGAAATTTTGACTTTCACGGGCTACATTAAAGTTAGTTATCCTTATCTTGTATCTCTTTCTGTACAATATCACGTTGCGTAAGCTGTGCTCCGGAATTAATTATTCAAATGACGGTTAAAATAGTCACAGATAGTTTCTATAAATATGTGCTCGCGATAAATGGAGCCGCTGCGATGTTTAATACCAATGTGGTGCTGCGTTAACTAGAGTAGGCCGATGATTCACGCCTAGTAAAACTGGAACTTGTTGCATGCTAATTACCTGTTATTGACAAGTTGATAGATATATTGGCTTGATTAAGAGACGTGTCGATAACTAGAGAGTTCTGCTCGATATTATACAGGACTATTTTTTAAGCAGTGCGCAAATTTTCACAGGTTGTTCTACCCATGAATATGAATATCACGATGGGACAAACCCTGAAATCACGAAAAATAAAACTGCTGTTTCTTAGAAATACCTACTCGATCAAAATGTATGAAACAGCTGGTTTTTTTTAATTTGTTTTTTTTTTTAATGTTTTTTTTTAACCTGTAAAAATTTGCGCACTGCTTAACACATTATCTGCTTAATTCTTAGCGAAATGTATGCAAACGCTTCTTTATGCTACACTAATCCTGTGTGGCAAACGCTCGGGTGCGTGCAAAAAATATCTTGGGTGTAGACACCCTTACCGACCCTTATTTTACGATGTTTTCGAAACAATAGAGATGCACAACGAACGCACAGGTGCGGCGCGCCGCACTCGTAGAAAGTTATGTAAATTGTATGAACGCGCATACGCGCCGTCAAGCACCTGGTTAACGTCCGAAAACGCGCATGTGCGTCTGCCGCGCCTAATGTATTAAAAATTGTCCTGTATAGGGTGACTGGTAATTAGAGATCGATACTTAAACACATGATTGTACTCATGATAACAAACAACTTTTACAATGGGACCAAACCTGAATCGCGAAAAAAAATCAGTTGTATCATACATTTAAGTTCGCAGAACTCGTCAAAATGTAGAGAGCAGCTGATTTTTTTTCGCGATTTCATGTTTGGTCCCATAGTAAAAGTTGTTCATAATGAGTTATGCTAACATAAGTGTACTGAACAGCTGATTTTTTGTGCAATTTCAGGTTTGATCCCATAATAAAAGTTGTTCAAAATGATGAGTACAATGACCCCTTAAGAGGTTGTTGGTGTTTTACCAATAACCCTGTAGATCATCATTCTCCTATCCTTATCCCAATTTATTTGTGGTCAGCGCAACATGTCTTCTTCTTCATGTAGAAACTAGTCATAGATAATAAATATTTAGAACAACAACAATAGTTTACACCACGGAATAGGAAAAAAACATTTGGAAGTGCCCACACAGCTATCCGGCGTGTGTCACAATTATTCGGCCAAAATATAAAATAATAACAACCTTCGTCAGTTGTAATAAGTCTTAATTTTCTATGAACAACAAATTCAAATTTGACGAAAATCAACTGACAACTGACAATGTTTGTTATTTCACATATTTTTCCGCATAATTGTGACCTGTTTTTTCTATTCCGTGGAACACGCTTACCTAGACTTAATTAAACGTTATATTGGCAAGCTGACTGACTACCTATAAGTTGTAATTATCAATAGACATAAGCTTCACTAAACGACGTGTAAACAACAAATACGTGACGTAATCAGTAAGCTAAAAAATAAATCTTATACTTAGGCAACTACAGCATTTTGAAATAAGTAAATTGATACCTGCACCCGAATTGCGTAACACACTATCAATCGGAATCTGAATCATTTTGAAGCAAATTGCTAATCCATTGCTTCATATGTTCGAAAAATGTGTCTGCTCGACAACGTAAATAACGCAATTGATGTTGTTGAACTGTCAAAATGAAACCGATTCCGATTGATACAACAGACACGGTTTACTCACTTCAGTCACCCAACGCGTTCGACTTGGGCGGAGCTAAAGTCTATTTTCCATACACAATTATTACTTACTGCCTTTCCAAGCTGTCAATATCATTAAACCACTGTACGAATCATTACACTTTGAGACAAGACAACTGTCACCCATATGTTTGTATGTCTCTTTGATCATCAGTCAACGTTCCCTACTCGACTATTGTCGCTTCATAATTTTATAAATGACTGACAAGACAAATGGGTAATGTAGTGGGTTTCGCGTTTCTCTTATGGGTCTACTGCCAAATGTTCTGCGAAAGTGTATCCTGGCGCGTGTCCAGCTGTATGAGCTTTGTAAACACGTGTTTTCTAAGATCTTATCGTTCAGTTGTAGCACTGATATATATGTCGTTATGGTCCGTAGGACGCGGTCTGGTAAACTGGCAGACTTTACTACATTTATTTATTTATTATTAAAACTTTATGCACAAGTAAAAAAACAAATACCGTACAAAGACGGACTTAATGCCTGAGGCATTTTCTATCAGGCTGATGCAGAGAGAAAACATGGCAGGTGCAAGATAGCACGAAATATAACACGAAAAAATAATTATAAAATACAAGAATAAATACATCGTTATACACGTATACATATATATAAACAGAATAAACTTTGTCAGCAGAAATAAGAATCGGTAGAGGAACAATATTTATGTTGCGTCTGCAAATCAAAATGCACCTCATCATTCTCCTGCCCTTATCCCAATTTATTTGGGGTCGCGCAACATGTCTTTTTCTTCCATACTTCTCTATTAGTCGTCATCTCGGTAGTCACTCCACGGCCATATCATCTTTCACACAGTCCACCCATCGTTTCTTTGGTCTTCCCTTACTCGTATAGCCCTCCACGTTCATACTCAACACTTTCCTGACGACATTTTCCTCATTCATCCGCATCACATGCCCATACCATGACAACCGATTTCACACAACTTTTCAGTCACCGGTGTCACTTTCAGACTTCCTCTTACATACTCATTTCTTATTCTATCCATTCGCGTAATAAAAATGCACCTAACCAAATCAAAATGCACCTACGAGTAGTTTATTATTTCTTTATTAGCTTATTATCAAACTGTGAGGCTATGCTGTTACTACTGTCTGAAAACTTCTCACATCTCTGATATCTTCAACTGTCAAATTGTAATTTCAATTCAAGGTTTCAGAAACCCGTGGTAAGATTGCCATTTTACGAACTTTATTACGTGCAATTCTCCCTGATACTATATATTTGTATAATTTGTTTGTATTACAAAATAACGTATATAAATGTTCTTTTTATGTCGGCAAATCTTGAAGAAGGCGCCTCCACTTTTTTCCAGATGTCGAACAGAAGGCTGCGGCAAGTCGTTTACCGCATCGCATCACTTGAAGGCGCACGGTCGCACGCATACGGGCGCGCGGCCGCATGCGTGCGCAGAGCCCGACTGCGGGCGACTGTTCTCTACCGCTACGAGTCTTAAGGCACATGCGACGAAGCATCAGGTGAGTTTTTATGCCAGATTTGGGAAAGTTTTCGCTATTCGACTTATCTCCGAGACTGCTTTTCGCAGTAAAAAAGATAGTCCAGGTGCTGCCGACTGTTCTTAACCTCGACAAGACTTAATAAAGAACCAGGTAAGTTTATCCATCAGAGATGTCGAACAGATGGCTGCGGCAAGTCGTTCACCGCATCGGATCACCTGAAGGCGCATCGTCGCACGCGCCTCCGCATGCGTGCGCAGAGCCAGGCTGCGAGCGACTGTTCTCTACCGGCTCCAGTCTTACGAGGCCTGTCGCATTTTATCACCTTACCAACCAAAAACATATCATAATATTTATTGAGCTGAGTTTATTAGATAACATAATATAAATGTGTTTTTAATAATTACCTATTAAATTAATATTATTTATTAATAATAATAGCATTCCTTATTAACATTCTTAACATTTGGTCCCGGGTGAGCGAAAGAGGGGATGAAATGCGACAGGCGTCTTAACAAACATGCGATGCTGTGCAGCATCATGGAAGTTTATACATGAGATGTATAATAGGCTGTGGCAAGTCGTTCACCGCATGGCATCAAGGGTCTATGCACACGGTACGTTCCGGCGTCGCACCGCACGTACACCAAACATGCAACCCGCGAGACGAGGCGGAACGTTTACACTCACTGGGTAGGCCCAGTGGGTGTACGCGTTGCGACGTCGGAGCAGCACCGCACAGTTGGTTGTGCGGCAGAAGGTCAATCAATCTGCCTAGCCTTTTCCCAACTATGTTGGGGTCGGCTTCCAGTCTAACCGGATGCAGCTGAATACCAGTATTTTACATAGAGCCACTTTCTATCTGATCTCCACAAACCCGATTACGGGATAATACGATACCTCTTGGTAAGATTGGTTCTTAGACTTTCTGGCTTCTGACGACCCGTAACGACAGTCAAAGATCCACGAATGATAGCCGGGAGAACCGGAGGAGTCTCGGTAGAAGAATGGGAACGAAATCTCTGCGGCGTAACAAAGCTACTGCCCCGCCACGCCTGTGTGACCGCCAATGCGGCGAAATATTTGCGGTGCGGCGCCGCAACGTATCGCGTGTATAGACCCCAAGGCGCACGTCCTCGCGTACTCGGGGCGCGACGGCACATATGTGGGGACCCCGGCTGCGGGCGACTGTTCTTAACCGCTACGAGTCCTTAGGCGCATGCGATTATGCATCAGGTGAGATTTAAAGACATGGCGCCAGATTTGGGAAAATTTCGCCATTGATACTGTGCCTGGGGGTCCAATATCCACAAAAAGATTTTAGGCTTCATCAAAGTATTTTTCGGCTACTTCGCCTTTTCTCAACTTTTCAGAACATAAACTGCAACCTTTCGCAATATATCTACAGGAAAAGTTTTTAAACAGTGCGCAAATTTTCACAGGGTGATGAATATGAACAAGTTTCACTATGGAACCAACTCTGAAAACACGAAACAAAATCGGCTGTTTCATACAAAAGTTCAATACCTACTCAATCAAAATGTATGAAACAGTTGTTTTAATTCGTGATTTCAACGTTAGACCTATAGTGAAAGTTGTTCATATGTATTGGTAGAACACATGTGAAAATTCCCTACACATTCTTGCATAAGGCGAATTAATAGCTCCCAAAACGGTACTTCTTAAGGGCGGACAAAGAGGTATGATGGCATTACGCGGGATTCTAACGGGAGCCCGAAAATTGAAAAGCACAAGCAAGCAAGGACTGTCTATTTAACACTTAATAATTTTATAGGCAAATAACGCGTCAATAATTTGTCATATTAAAATGCTGTGACCTTTTGTTATAACAACGTATTTTTTAGGCGATACCATCAGAGAAAGCAAGATGCCACGCAAACCGTTTCGTTCGAGCCGCAATGAATGTGAGGCGTAGTGAGGACTAAACTACACTGTTATATTCAAGAATGCTACGAATAAGACTACTATAAAGCATTACTTTTGTCTTATTGTGATGAAAGAATTTACAGTTCCTTAGGACGAACTTAACATTTTAGAAGCTCTTTTAATGATATTATTTAGGTGTGGCGTAAAAGTTTACTTCTTATCAAAAATAACACCAAGGTCCTTTATGGCTTCTACTTCCTTAAATATTGTGATTACTTTGCAATGGTTTACTCTTTCTTGAGAATTTTACATGGTAGCATTATTTAGCGTTCAGTTCCATTCTGTTATCAAAAATTTCTAGAAATGCGACGTTGCCGGCCCGCGCGGAATATTTAACTTTACTAAGGCATACCAAACATATTTTAAAATATCGTATTCATTTTGCAACTAATGTCTATTGAACAGCGTTTTAGTATGCGGTAAACTTCGAAGACAAGTCGTTGATATTTTCAATTAGCGAAAGAAACATTTTGGCGAGCACCCAACCATTACATTTTACTTCGTCGTACAAATAATGTTTTGAAGGAAAGATAAACGCTCGACCATTCAACATGTGGACAGGTTAAAAACGATTTTAAAGATTTTATACAATTTTATCTAGTTTTTTTAATATATTTTCTTTGTTTTATACAAGTGCATTAATCTTGTAGGTATACCCGGTTGATTTAGATCACATTTCTTTATTTTTTGTATGTTTTGACAATTTGAAAAACATTGTGAATCAGCTCTCGCATCAAGCCCCCGCAAATTGTGTGAGTCATCCGTTGAAATGTGTTATTGTGGTTTTTCTAAATAATTGAAGATCATCGTTGAAGGCATCAACGATTGTTTGGGAAGTTTGATTTAGTCACTAAATTGTTTTTATTCCATCATTACTATTATCTACTCAACAGTGGCGTGCACAGAGATTACAGACAGATGCACAGCCAAAAAAAAAAAAACTTATCAGTTTAAGCTTGTTGCTGTCGGTGACCCAACGACTAGGACTACCTACCTTACCTGAGTTTTACCACAGGAGCCTTTGGCTTCGCATGATGTTTGTTTGCGACCACTATGAATATCTAAATAAGTGACATATGATATGCAAAGTGGCATTTAAAAAGGCCGTGGGATGTTTATTTTGTTTTCTTTACGCAAATGAATTTAAATTCAAAATAAATTACTACTTTAATGTTAACTGATTACTTTCTACAAGTTAATGTTTATAAATCAAATCGACGGGCCTATCTTTTTTTCAGATAGTTTTGCAAAACGTCGTCGTAAAAACTGCTACATCGTTTTACTCAAAGTTCTTTTCCAATTGCAATCATAGACAAATCTGTGAGTCTGTTTTGGCCATGTGTGTTTCGTAAATATGTATGAATTCGTTTTAGACTAGAAAATGATCGTTCGGTCAAAGCGCTACTGAATTTTGATTTAATTACCGACGTAACACTAGAAATTAAATCATTTTGGGTCCTATTCGATAACCCCGTGAATGAGCTACCCGATGTTGATTGTAAGTGGGTTTCCAAATTTCCATCATATTTAGCTAACAAATCTACAATTTCTAGAAAATTGCCTTTATTAACCTTTTCACCGCCAAGCACTTCTATAGAAGTTCGGGATTTTCGTGCCACCAGCGCCACAACTTCTATAGAAGTTTTTCATTTTAATTATCTTATTAAAATAAATTTACTGTGATTAAAAGCTTTGTTTCCTTTTATTATTTAAGATAGCACTGTCTACTACCCTGTTTTTTATTTTTCTACACAAAATAAGCCCTAGTTTGTCCTAAAATCGGCTAAAACAGAAACTCCGAATTTTGTTACTTTCCTCAGAACGCCAATCACTTCTTATCAAGTTGGCCAGTGATGTGCCGTGAAAGGTTGATTTCACCATTGAAATATTTATAAATACAGAAAGTTACGAATATCGAAAACATTTTGAGGTCAATAAAATATGAACTTAGTTATCTACTTCATTACAAAGGATAGTAGATGAATTTCGACCTTCAGGTAGATGCCGATACGTAATTATAAAGTTGTTACTAATTCTTGTCGATAGTTATTTTCCCATCTCTACAAAACAATTGGTCGTCTTTGCCCCTGTGCGCCACCGAGTGCCACGAACTTCTATAGAAGTTGGTCAGTGACGTCATAGGCGTGCGGCTGTCAAGGTCACTTTGGCATAGTGCAGCACAAAATCGGATTCGCGCGCACGCATCTTTCTTTCTTTCACTTTCAAATAGAAAAATGAGTGAAGAACTTGATTCGGACGAACTTCTGAAAATTTTGCAAGGTGTGGAATCGGACTCGGGAGTATTTTGTGGAGAATATTGAACCAGAAGATAAGATAATTAAAAAAAAAACAATTCAAAATTCTGCCACTTAGATACCTACGGTAAAAACGTTGACTGAAGTTATTAAAAAAACACAGGAATAAACAAAAATAGAAGAAAGAAAGACCATAGACCCCATCCCTGATCAGAATCGAATTCAACGTGCCCTCAGTGCCAATAACTTGATATGAAGTTAAAGAATGAGATCATGAAACAAATAGAGATGTACCCCATTCCTTATAGTTCTAATTGAGTTATGTATTAGTTTCTTTGATACTCATAAATTATACTGTTTTTTCTTATTAAGGATACTGTGAAATAAAACAAATCTGGAAATATTTAATCAGTTTTTGTTTATATTCGTAAAATCAACTTTAAATCTTAACTTTACGCGTACAAATCTTATTCATCGATATGACGATATCCCCATCACTACTGTTTACTGTATATTTAGTTATACATTTATAGCTTGGCGCTCGGCGAGGCATTGCGTTTTGTGTACGTTGGCGGCGAAAAGGTTAAAAGACAAGCTGGATTCGTCATGCCCACGGAATGCTAATACCTACTTGTTTACCAAGAAAACAAACTACATCAATTAACCGTTTGAAAATATTTCTATTTCTCTCAACTTTCGCGTTGTGCCTTTCAATATCTAACTTAAACTGGCTATTCAAACTAGGCTCTATTCTACCTTTACCAAAAGTTTGGAACTTCAAGCAGGATTCCAGATGTTGTTGATGATGTCTGAAGAATCGTGTTTATAAATCGATCGTTTATAATCGTGTTTTAGCAGCCGCTTTGTGAAAATTATTTAGATCTGAATATCAGTTATAGGTTCAAATATTCTTTTTATCTTGGTTTGTAAACAAAATGCAAGGGAAACAGTACAATATGTTTATGAGTACATACACAACCTGTTATAATTATCATAAAACTTTTCATGAAAGTAACGAATAGCTGCATTACCTTTTTTTTTTGAGTTAAATTCAATCCGGGTACACACCTTCCCTTTGCAATCAATTTAAATTTTTCCTGGACAGATAACGTCGAAAACGCGGCAGATTTTAATTTATTTAAACACACTTCGCCAGCACAGGACTCCCAGGTATAATTTTCCATTTTTTACAATAAACTTACTAAATAATTACTTAGACAATCAATCACTTGCGCCGAGAATAACAAACAATATGGCGACAAACCTTGCAATTACGTTCCGAACTAACACGAACGATTGGATTAGTAGGTCATTTGGCCAATCCGACTAAAAAACGTCGACCCTCTGCAATCAACAATTAGGCGGTCCTTTTACGGCTTCTCAATTTGGACGGTTTGCAATATAAGCAGTGCTTCTAAAACTCGAACACAGA
Source organism: Dicycla oo (assembly GCA_948252095.1). NCBI lineage: Eukaryota > Metazoa > Arthropoda > Insecta > Lepidoptera > Noctuidae > Dicycla > Dicycla oo. The sequence continues at coordinate 8,501,917 of OX411714.1, read as the reverse complement.
CACACTATTGCTTTGTACGACACGAGTCGCGAAATTATGCGTTGTATGAAAAATAAGCACGGGCGTAGTAATGCTTTTGCCCGCTGCGCCTGGAATAGCTGGCGCTTAAATCGCGCTGTAAAAACGGGAAGCAAATGTGTGTTCGGGTGAATGGCGAATAAGTTAGATTAATAATTATTTTGAACTATAGTTATTTATCATTGAAAATTAGAGGGGCATGTATGCACTACAGGGTATGCAGTGCTTATTTGCATGTATGGAGTGCACGCCACTGCTACTCAACAATGCGACGTAAATATTATTAAGTCGTAAAGAAATAAAAGCCGCACGGGTCGATCGTTCAGGTTAAGCTACGCTTGCCGCGGTCGGTCCGTGGATGACCATCTTTACATACCGAGACACCTCCGTGCCTCGGATAGCAAGTTAAGCCGTTGATCCCGGTTGTCATTCGTGGATCTTTGAGTCGTTACGGATCGTCAGAAGCCCGAAAGTCTGACAACCAGTAACAAGGGGTATCGTATTACCATATTACAAAGTAACTGGGTTGTGGAGGTCAGATAGGGAGTCGCTCCATGTAAAATACTGGTATTCAGCTGCATCCGGTTAGACTGGAAGTCGACCCCAGCATAGTTGGGAAAAGGCTAGGCAGATGAGGACCGTGAAAAAACATTGTTATAAACTTGACTGTTTCTCTTTCACAGATAAAAGCCGAGCCTATAGTCAACAAAGAAGTTATTGAACCTGTCCAAAAACAAACACCAGCGAACAAAACTGCCGACGATCTCATGAACTGGGATAGCCTCCTCGAGTCCTTCGGCAGAATCACGACAGAATCCAACTCGACCGATGGCAGTCTAGAAGACATCACGAAAGGCAACGCCGTCGATATTACCGAACTACTCTTCCCAGAAAATACCCACACCATTAAAAATATCGAACCCGAAGATTTAGCTGTAGATTACGACTTGGCCAGTCTCACCCTATCGCCATTTGTCGTCGAAAAGACTGAACGGAAACACCCTAACGAAGAGTCTTGGGTTGATGTCAACGATTTACAACCAACAGTGCCTTTGCAATCACCTTCAATAGAGATGGGACATCCTAAACTAGAAGTTAAGTCTAAAGCGATGCAACTAGCTTTAGCTAATGAAATCGAAGACCAGGCACCGTGGGTAGACGTCAGCGCTCTAGCGGCTTCAATATCAGAAACACCAGTTTGCATTGAAGAAAAAACCCCTGAAAGCATCTTTACACTAGCAACGTTCGTCCCCACTCATATGCAGAGTTACATTGACCTGAATACAGAAGTTGCGCCAACCGCGAATCTTATAACCCACGACTCGTTCAATTTAGATACCCCCAGTGTACTGGACGTCGGCGATAAAGTGTTCAACGATAGTGAAATAGTTACAAATCTCGAAACGAATAAAATTGATACGGACATAGACCTATTTTTAGGCTCCGATGACGATAGATCTCTGAATACTCCACCCCCATCGAAAGTGCAGCAGAACATCGAAATAAACCCAGCTAACTCGGTCCTCTTCAACACTGACTTGGATTTGGAAGATACATTATTGTTTGATAATGAACCACCCTCTGATATGTATGTGGTGAGGACTGAGAATATATTTGGTAAGGTGGCGAAAAGAAATACCCTCGAGCAGTTGGCAGCTGACGCTGGCATTTGTTCGTGTTCAGATTGTAAGTGTGATCCGAGTTTCGGAGAGTGCAGGAACTGTATGGGCACAATTGAGCATGATGATCCTCCTAAGAAGCAAGGATGCGGTGAGGATACATGCTCCTGCGTCGATTGTAAATGCGATCATGCGCAGATGAAGTGCGCAGTTGGGTGCGGCCAGGCCACAGACACGAACCATAATACATTCTTACATTACCATAAACGACACAACAATTCAAACTTGGAAGATTTAGGAATTTTCACTACTCACGAATCCGACGACAGTCTACAATCGTCAGCGTTGCTGGAAAGTTTGTCATGTTCATGTAGCTCCTTCGCAGAATCTAGTGACGAATGCGATCGAAATAAAGTGGAAACGAATTTGTGTTGCAGTGAGAAACAGTCTGCTAGTGACGAGAAAGCTTCGTGCTGTAGCACAAAAGTGTCCAGTTCCGATGATAAGTCGTCTTGTAGCGACAAAAAGCCGTGTTGTGTTACGATATGTTTCAAGAAATTTGACGCGTTCAAGCAATTTCTTTCTGACAACGACCTCATCCACGCGTTGAAAGCGCATAACTTTAACCTAACAACAAGTTAACAATTGTAGCTTTTAGAAAACATTGCATTTAACTACGTACAAAAGCATTGAGTTTCTTGCATTGCCATCCTTACGCTGTTAGTCTGCCCTAAGTGATATTTTGTCCAACATAAGCAATATTTTATGTAAATAACTGTGTTTTGTTGTTTTTTTACAAATGTATTTTGCTGTAGTAATTTTATAATATTCATACACTATGAATTTGTGCAATCGTAATGTATGTATTTTTTTTAAATACATATATACAGGGTGTTTTTTAAAACATGCGACAAAATTTAAGGGGGTGTTCTACCCATCAATATGAACAACTTTTACTATGGGACCAAACCTGAAATCGCAAAAAAAAAAAGCAGCTGTTCAGTACATTTATGTTCGCTTATTTGGTCAAAATGTACTGAACAGCTGATTTTTTTTTTGCGATTTCAGGTTTGGTCCCATAGTAAAAGTTGTTCATATTGATGGGTAGAACACCCCCTTAAATTTTGTCGCATGTTTTAAAAAACACCCTGTATATAAATATTACGTATTTTATTATAACGTGCGAAATGTGAGTGTACTATAGGTATACCACTGCACAACCCTTCGGGAAAAAAGCGTGATGTTATGTATTTTATTGTTGTATGTAATGTTAAAGTTTTGATGACAAACTCTCTCCAATACAATTTGCTCTCTGTCTAACAAATATTTTGTTAAAGAAATAATGAGAAGTTCCAAAGTACAATCAATATATAATTGTGTCGATTGAGATATGAATAATTATTATGTTAACTGTATTAATATCATACTTTTATATTAATTTACACTAATAAAACAAATGTACAATTACACGAATAAGACATTATCATATCATACAGTAATTCTTAATGAGACAGAGTGCCAAGTGAAAGTGCCATAGGTGAAAAGAGATACAATGGTGCCGATTCTCTTGTTCACTAAACTAAAATTAGAGAATCGCTATCTTTTACTAATAAGCAGCGCGAGAAAGGTCGGCTAAAGCTATGAACTAATTTACGCCTCGTCTAATTTTGTATGGAAACATTAGTTCAACTAAATTTGTCAGCTGTAATTTGCGTCCGTCTCTTTCTTGTTTTATTAGAGAGAAAAAGTTAGCAATAGCCTAAATTAAGTTTCGTTTGTTCACAACAGAATCGGCACCATTATCACACAGTAATTCTCCAATGAGACAAGAGTGCCAAGTGAAAGTGCCATAGGTGAAAAAAGATACAATGATAATTAATGAAATTCATCAGATGATGTAAGAAGCGTTAACGTTTGGTGCTATCTCTAGTTGTAAGTTATCCAGTGCCTTAGTTGTTGTTGTACTTACAATGTGCTTAAACTGTACAAATGTTGAATAATTTTATATGAGATTTTTATTCATTAGTTTAATATAGATGCGATAATCTTAATGCTATATAAGGTTTCTAGTCCACGTAACAAATAAAATGCTTTATATTATTTTGTTTGTTTTATTTGATTAAAATTGAGATCAATACAATGTGGCTTTTATTAAGCATGCTTGAGTAGGTACACTAAAGGAAGAGGCATAGTAATGTCAAAATTATGCTACATACTAGGTCTCTACGAGTCTTGAACATATTATTTAAAGTTGTGAATATGCAATACATCCAAGTTTAGGTTGAGTAATTTCAGACCTAAATAATACTAAAAATAACAAAATTTTATCCTAACAATCTAAATATTAAACGCATTATGGTTGGCTGCCGTCTTGCCACAGGTGGCATGCAGGAATTTAAAAAATAATATTAAATTTATAATTTATTCCTGTTGGTCTATTTTATTTCGATTTTTTGAGAATGAATTTAATATTATTTATTAAATTCCCATTCGTACCACCAGTGAGATTATGGGGGATGACCAGGAATACACCTTAATTTCAACAAAAGTTAATACATGTTTACAACATGCTTGCTTTTATGACTGATTAAATAATAGCCATAATTAATAAGTACATGATTTTAGATACAAGTACATATTTAAAAGTATGAGTATTCTTACACTGATCAGCATAAAATAGACAAAAGGAATGTTTTATAGAAATCACATCTACTAATATAAAGTTTTAACTTAAAAATATATAGAGCGAAACTGTATAAAAAAGTATTGCACCATTTGTAAGTATGTGAATATTATTTCATTAAGATTTTTCTATGGACTAAAGTAGCCAATAAATTGATTAACTTATTTCAAGTCATAGTTAAAAATGGTGCAATACATTTTAAATAATACAATACGTAGACACACAACAGATTAATACAAAAAGATGCCTAGATCTATATTTTCAGCTGAAGTTAGCGCCTTTTCTTCTTGTCATGCCGCCTGGCTCGAGACATGGCTGCTCGGTGCCCTGGTGAAGACTGCTCAGAGCTGCATTCATCACTGTCTGTGTAAGCCTGTGATAAGAAAAGATTATAGTTAATTTTTTTGCCATTCATATAAAGTCTGTCCGGACAAAATTGCAGATGTTTAATTTTCATGTTTCATCAGTCCCTAGCCTATTATAATGGATGCATCAAGGAACAAATTTTTATGGATCTATAGATCTATGAAGCTGTGTTCAGCAGTGGGCATTTTGGGAATTCTATGCCTATTGACACGTAAGCATCGATAAAAATCACGTAAGTAAATAAGGTTGCATTGACTGAGAAACTCGTATATTTACGTTAAAAGATGTGTCGACACAACAATGGTTTACCTTTTCGTAGGGATGCGGCTCGCTTTGTTCGTCAGTCAGAGTCACACAAGCCATTAGACACACAAGCTGGAAGGCCGCGCCGATATACAAGCCATATCGAATCACTGTACTCATTAAATCTTCAGCGAAAATCTCACTAGGAATCATTTTTAGGCGATCGATAAACACTGAACTGAAATGGATGCAATTGAACGTCGAACGGTACACTAATTATCGGTGTATTCTTGGAGCAATGCTAACAGACGAAGCATTTGGTATTGATAATGGTAATAATAATGCTCCTCGCGAGATATTTCTACATTTACATGGGCCAATGATCCGGGAAGGGACGTAAGATCATAACAATTACTCCCGGACATTTTGAAAATCGTAGCTGTCACTGTCAGTTGCCACTTTCAGATTCAGCAGAGACGTATTAAAAAAAATCAATACTGAGTAAGAATGTTGCCAGATCCGAGCAATACATCTATGCAAGTTTTCCTTATTGGGTGCCTGGGGGTGGTTATGGTGGGTGGTGGGTGGTTGTTGGTTTTAAACCTTTGATTTCAAAAAATCCCTAAGAAAAAAGCCCAAGGATCGCATAATATGCGAAGAATGTAGGGAACAGCAATTTTTTTTTTGTCAGTGCAAGTGTTTCTTATGCACAGTCTACCTTGCTCCATAAACATAATTTAGACTGGTTAGTTACTTCTCTATAAAGTGTTCCTTTTATTCAAAACTTTTGAATTTCTATTTCAAAGTTCATCCTTCAATTCTTTTAGATACACTCCAACAACAGTATCTATTAGTATTTTTTTCATCAGTAAACCTCGAAATTCTCACAAATGAAATCAACACACGAAAAAAAAACAAATTTGCAATCTGCCTAGCCTTTTCCCATATGTTGGGGTCGGCTTCCAGTCCAACCGGATGTAGCTGAATACCAGTATTTTACATGGGGCGACTGCCTATCTGACCTACACAACCCAGTTATTGGGTAATACTGGGCAAGACTGGTTGTCAGACTTTCGGGCTTCTGACGACCCGTAACGACTTTCAAAGATCCACGAATGACAGCCGGGACCAACGGCTTAACGTGCTTTCCGAGGCACGGAGGAGTCTCGGTATGAAAAGATGGTCACCCATCCACAAAATAACCCCGGCAAGCGTAGCTTAACCTGATGGATCGACCCCTGCGGCTGTTATTATTTATCCACGAGCAGCAGGTGGACGGCAGGTGCAATATAAAGGATAGATAACACTAAAATAACTTTAATATATAGATATGTATATACATATATATATGTATAATACAGTAATAAATACATCGATATATACTCGTATATACCGCACCTTCATTTCGAAACCGTTACTAAACAAAAAAACAAAATACAGGATAATTAATTTACGATTTTTGCATTATTATTTACCTCTTAATAAAAAAAGTGATGAACTCATAACTACTTATGAGAGATATTTCTCAGATTATTTGTTAAATTATTAGTTTCTTTTTGGGGTGCAGTCATAATTTAATCATTTTTGAAATTACAGTTTTATAATGAAAATTTCGTTTAGTAACGGTTTCGAAATAAAGTTGCGATACATAACTACATAGAAACAGAATAAACTTTGTCAGGAAAAATAACGATCGGTAGAGGAGAAATAACAAATAGTGGAGGACAAAAGAGGACAAAATGAATCCAACAAATCAGCGCTGGGATATTTCTGCCAACTATGCTCACGTATCTTCACTATAAAAGGCAACCGATTGGTTGCCGTCCTGATGTTTAGAGGGAGGGCATTCCAAAGAAAGACCGCCTGGACAAATAAAGAATAGTGAATGAAACCAAAGCGGTGAAAAGGACATTGTAGAATAGATACGATTGTTGATGGAACGAAGATTTTTACTATGGGCAGAGCATAGTATTGAATATGGATTTGAATTGGAAAGAGAAGTGGGTTTGTCAAGAATAGAAAACAACATAGAGAGAGCTCTCACCTCTCTGCGCTGACGAATATGTATATTATATGTACTTATAGGTATTTAATTGTCATTATATTATTACTAACTTTTGCCCCCGGCTTCGCCCGCGTGGATGTCGAAAGACTATATTATACTATCTTGAATCACTCTATCTATTGATAAAAACCGCATTAAAATCCGTTTAGCAGTTTTTGAGATCATCGCGAACATACAGACAGACAGACGCGGCAAGGGACTTTGTTTTATAATATGTATTGATAATCTAAAATGCAATAATAAGTAAGTATCTAATAGACTTTGACTCGGGGGAGGCTGGATTGCTTCAACACGAATGTATACGTACACCTGTGGTGAGGCGACCCGGACTGCCAGACACTTCTTCTCCTGCAACCGAGCGGATGGGCAGGTTGCGGATAGCCCAACTCCGGGTACGGGGCCAGATATCAAGGTTAAGCCCCATGCCCGGAGCATCTCAAAAGAGATCCCGGATCCCAGGGATTCGCACACCGCTTCGGCGGTCAGCCCCCAACGTAATGTGGGGGGGGGGGAACCCAACTGCTCTTTGGCGCCGCGATCTCCGCGGCTGGCTGCTAACCTAGCGCCCACCACACAGGCTATGACTTCCGCGTCCATAAACCTGGACATTATTCCGGCTGCGACACACGCGCCAACACCCACTACTCGGAGTATGCCTCCCTTGAGCCTCCCTTGAGACAGGGAAGGATGACGAACCTGGCAGCTCTACCACCCTCGCAGTAGGCGACCGAAAGCGCAAAACTCGCGAAGGCACTAGCCAGCGCGAAGTTCGATCGGACGCTGAAGAGAAGGTACGCGACCAGTCGCAATTACGCGAAGGGGTAACCCAGCGCGGAAAGCGAATAGAAGCGAAACCATGCGAGCGGAGGCAAGTACGCGATGAAGCAATCTAGCATTGACATGAATATTTACTTTGTAAAGTATTATATTATTCTAATTTATTGTGAATGTGAAGACTATGTAGGTCATTGCTTTTTTTGTTTGTTTTATTTTTTCTCTCAGTTATTTTTAATCATGGTCTGGCAGTTTGAGTAATTTATGCGGCCTACACCAATGTCCTTTCTTTGGTATTGTTCGTCGAATCGTTGAGCTCTTTAAGTTCTGAGTTGAGCTGCGCGATTACTGACAAATGCGTGCACTGACTGGACAGGTCCTCTCAATCTGTGTGGTTCTTTCTTCAAAAGACCATTTCAGACACCAATCTACATGGTCTTCACATGAAGTGACCAAGATTATGTCTGGACTTTATAAGAGACTGTGACCTCTGAGTTTGTTTCGGCCTTTCTTCTCAGAGTAGTCAGATAGGAAACGCCGACCTCATCTAGTTAAAAAAAAAATAATAGGTTGGGGAAAAAGTTTCTTCGCATTTTTTAAGAAAATTCAAAACATTTTTTAATATAGTTTATTTACATTTAACTAAAGTATGTAGGTACCATTTTGTTCGATAACTGTTTGCCATCTTGTAGGTAGGGACATGATCCCATTGCTATAGAAATTTTGGGACTTCTGGTCAAAATACCGCGACAAGTGGTTTTGGCAGTCCTCTCGTGATGTTAACCTGACACTGCCTAAGAATTCTGAAGAGACCGAAACAGGTGGAAATCTGAAGGTGCAAGCTCAGGACTATACGGCGGATGCATTAAGACCTCCCAGCCAAACTCTCTTAATTTTTGCTAAGTGGCTAAAGATGTGTGAGGTCTAGCGTTATCATGATGAAAAACTACACCCCTTCTGTTGATTAATTCCGGCCGCTTTCTCTCAACTTCTTGCTTTAATCTCATCAGTTGTTCGCAGTAGAGTTCAGAATCGATGGTCCTGCCTGGTGGTAACAGCTCATAATTAATAATGCCCTTCCAATCCCACCACACACACAGCATCACCTTGTTGCGAGTTAACCCGGGTTTCGCCACAGTCTGTGAAGCCTGACCGGCCTTTGACCACGACCTTTTTCGCACGTTCTTGTCATACGTGATCCACTTTTCATCACCAGTTATCAGCTTCTTCAAAAATGGTTCGGTTTCATTACGTCGTAATAAAGAATCACAAATGAGTACACGGTTCATTAGGTTTCTTTCAGTGAGCTCGTGAGGTACCCAAATGTCGAGCTTTTTTGTGTACCCAGTTTTTTTCAAATGCGCCAAAACTGTTTTGTGGTCAATTTCCAGTTCTTCAGCTACGTCGTAACTACTGATATGCCGATCTTGCTCCACTTTTTCAAAAATGGCATCCATTTTATCCGTAATAGGGCGACCAGAGCGACGTGCATTTTTGACATCAAAATTTCCGGATTGAAAACGCTTAAACCAAATTTGTGCTACTCTCACAGACACTACATTAGGTCCATAAACATCGCAAATTTTTTTCGCGGCTTGCGTTGCATTTTTACCTTTTTGTAGTAAAATTTTAAATGTATCGAATTTCTTCATTAGATTCACTCATCTTGACGGTACGAAAAACAAATGAAAATCACACATTTTCCTAATTTGAATTTGGAATTATGTTTTTTAAAATTTAAACTTTCAATGATACCAAAACCAGCCAGATACAAATAGTATAGCCAAAGAGATTTTATTACAAGTTCATACATACTATAATGCGAAAAGACTTTTTCCCCAACCTAATACATGATTGACTTGTAAAAGTGTTTGTACAAACCTACTTGCAGAAATAAAAATCATTTATCATTTATCAGCGCGAAAAACCTTCGCAAACAACAGAGCCTGCCGGGGGGACACCAGCCGATTCCAACAAGACGAAAACGGAACCGGGGAAAGCGGGCTGGAGACTCATACCGGGCGTTGTCGGCAAGTAATACCCTGCCAGACACCTCAAAACCGCAGCCTGGACCGAGCGGTACAGGGTCGGTGAAGAGGGAGCGCCCTGACGATACGGCTTCACCAAGCACGCTTCAGGGGGACGCCAAACGCATGAGAGTCCACTCCACTCAGGGGGAGCGGAGAACATAGGCGCGGGTCACGCAGGACATTCCTGCGAGGCTGGCCATAGCAATATGCTTTTCTCATGACATAGCCAAGTGGTCACTGTACAGGGCGACTACTGTCGGTGGCGATAACTACGGGACGTATCTGACCGTAGGTATGCCACCAAACAGCTGAACTGGGCAAAACACACTAATTATATGACCACAAAAGCCAGCATAGCCCTGTGGCAGTGTAAGAGACTGCTTGGCAGGAACTGGGGGATTAGCCCTAAGGTCACTTACTGGTTACACCACAGTTATCAGACCGATCCTCACTTATGGCTCACTAGTCTGGTGGCCCAGGAAAGACTTGAGTGCAACTCGGTAAGATCTCAAAAAAACTATAGCGATTCGCCTGTGTTGCAATCACGGGCTGCATGAGAACTGCACCCACGGCCGCTCTACAGACAATTTTTGGACTGCCTCCACTACACCTCAGCCTTGGCCGCCTTTAGGCTCAATATAACCGGAACCCTGAGCAAAGACTCCAGAGTTAAGCACATACGCATAAAGGAGGATGCGATCAAATGACAGCCAGTGGTGGCATCAGCCTGCGACAGAGCCCCGAAACAACACTACGTATACTTTCAAAAGCATTACAACATAATACTCACGGAAGAACAGTGTGACTACTCAGGCCGTAAGAGCTGAGAGTTTACACCGCAGGTCAAAGACCGATTCAGGAACTGGAATCGGAGTCTTCTCACACGACCTCAACATAAACATATCCAGCCCGCTGGGAATGTTGAACAATGTCTACCAGGCAGAATGTGTGGGCATTATTCTAGCGGCGTATGCCTTAGAGGCCAGGAGAGTTACGGATAGCCATATACGTATACTCTCCGACACTGCCTCAGTACTCCAACCCTTAGAGAAAAAACATATTACTTCAAGACTAATACTAGAATGTCACAATGCGTTAGAACGAGTAACAGTATCTAACCGCAATACAGTGACACTGCAATGGATAAAAGGACACGGCGGGTCGTTGGGTAACGATGCAGCTGACATACTTGCTAGGAGGGCATCCAGAACATCAGCCTGTGGACCCAAACCAATTGTAAAGGGATGGGTCCCTTTCAACCAATTACGCAGGTGTGCACCCACACACAAGCAGGGGAGTAGTGGTCCTCGACACCAGGTTACAGGCAGTCCAAGGAGGCTATGCCAAGTTTAGATGGCAAACTAACTAGGGGACTTTACGCCTGGACAGGAATAGCCTGCGCCTGATGACGTGGACCATCACAGGACACTGCTCGCTAAACAAACACTTTTACACAATGGGCATAACGAACAGCCCTCTGTGCAGAGCTTGCATGGAGGCTAAGGAAACCGTTGCACATGTGCTCTTCGAATGCACAGGCGTTACACAGATTAGAATGGAAACCCTAGGGGCACCCAGATCTTTCACAGATGTTCTGAACAGGCCAGAAGCCGTGATCAACTTCTGGAGGGAGGTGGGCTGGTTGGAATAACCACCGACGGCCGCAATGGCTCACGTACATACAATGGTGCACTTGAAGGACTAAGTAAGGAAACCAAACCCGATAACATAGATAGACTTTGTTCTATGTTAACCTTTTTCATTTGTGTATGTTTTAACAATATAACTTCTGTAGTAGGTCTTTACTAAATTTTAATTTTTGAATGGACTAAGGGCTGATTTTTCAATAATCAGATAACTTTTATCTAACAGATGCGAGCGCTCAGTACCCTACAGAACAATGCGAAATACTGCGCAAAGAACATACCCTAACGAGGTACTGCGCTGGGCCGACGGCGACGACTAGCCGGACCAACGCCGCCAGCGCATGTTGCGAGGGAGGGAGACATCGAGCCGCGCCAATGAACGCGCAGCTTGTGTCCATTTATTTTTCACTATTTAATTTCGTAATATTTTACAGTGTCTTGTTACTTTTATAAGATTGTTAAGTCTAAACCGATCAATAAAGAAAAATACTTTAGCTATGTACCTACACGTAGGTAGTCACCGTCAAAATATGTATATTCGAGAGGAACTCTCGGTTATACATATTTTGACGGTGACATAATAAAAAAGATTCAGTATTATTTGCTCTTTCAAGTATTATTCACACTTAGTGGGTGACGGTACTGGCACCATTATCGCCCATGATCTCATTATTTTTGATTTCCATAGCCCTAAACCTAAAGGTTAAGGTTTAAAAAAAGGAACCTTGCCTTTTTTAACCGAATACCAAAAAGGAGGAGGTTATATGCTCGATTTTATGTATTTTCTTTTTTTTATGTATGTCCACAAATTCCCCGTCAATTGTTCCGATTTTTCAAAAAAAGAATTTTCAATATCGGTCCGATTTTGAAAAATATTTTTTTGTTGATATGCTCTCCAGGTGGTCCCAGGCCAGATGCCGTGGTTGGTTGAGATACCACCTGTCATGCGTCGTGGGTTCGATTCCCATCCAGGACAAACATTGTTTGTCCTGAGTCTGGGTGTAATTCTCTATAAATATATTTATTTATTTGTATTTACAAAAAAAAGAAGTTAGTTTATGTATTTTATCAGTTATCTGGTTTCCATAGTACAAGCTCTGCTTAGTTTGGGATCAGATGACCGTGTGTGAACAATGTCTTAAGATATTATTATTTTTGTCACCAAGTCAGAATCTGATAAAGATCCCCATGGAAATCGAAGGAATCCCTCAAATTTTATAGACACACCTATGGCGATTTGGGTCTTTTTTATAGTAATTCGTGCATTTGGTCTCGAAAAGCACCATGTGATGAAGTGGAACTGATGATGAAGACTTCAGATGGAACTCATCAATAATATTCACGGCTATATAATCAATAATATTCACGGGTTTCGATTGATTACTTTAATATTTTTTCGAAGTAATTTATACTCGTCACAATGGAACTGTCAAGTGGAGCTGATGGTGAAGTCACCATCAGCTCCAGTTCTCCTGGTTCTTACTAGGAGAACTCCTCAACAATTAACGTCCCTGGATAAAGCAATATTTTGTAAAAGGTGACGAGCATTTGACGTTAGGCTATTGTAACTACTACTGTAAGATAAATTACAGACTAACCCACAAAAATATTTAAAATAAAAACATTACAAAAAAATCACCCTACTTCCAAAAAAAAAAACAACTACAAATTGAAAAATAATTCGGAAGTCGGTGGCAAAAAACTAAAATAAAGATACAAAGACACCGACTTCAGAAATTAAAGATTTTTAAACTACTTCAAAAAGGAGCAGGTTCTCAATTCGACTGTACTTTTTTTTTTGTATGTAACAAATATACAAAAAACAGTATGTTTGTTACGCGATTACTCCAATACGGATGGACCGATTTTGAAAATTCTTTTTTTGTTTGAAACGGTATACTTCCTAGATGGTCCCATATAATATTTATTATCTTTGCTTGGGTAGTTTTTGAGTAAGCTTCAATAATGCTTATTTATCCCACTTAGTATATGTGGATGACGTTTTAATAACATCCTATCACTGTATTTACATAGCAAGTAGTGGTATTCGAATTTGTGTGGGGTAGGTACCACAACTAAAAAGTGAAAAATGTAAACTTTTTAGCAAAAAATAAAATCGACTTCCAAAACAAAACACTACAAAGAGAAAATTAACTTTAATTTCGGAAGTCGGTGGCAAAAAACGAAAATACAAAACCACAGACACCGACTACCGAAATTAAAGTTAATTTTCACTTTGTAATGTTTTGTTTTGGAAGTCGGTTTTATTTTTTGCTAAAAAGCTTTTTTTCAATTAGTAGTGTTTTTTTTAATTTCGCGCCATTCACGTGGTAAAGTGAATACCACCGCGAGAGCGCGAGATTAAAACCTTGCGTGAATTTTGGGATATCGACACCGGTTTTAAGCGCGCAATGACTGACAAAGAATATCTACAAAATATGAACCAATCGATTAGAAGCTCCGCAAACCCATGCATAAATGGTTGCTACCATATCGTAACTACGTAATATAATTATTATTATAAATGCGAAAGTGAGTTTGTTTGTTACGCTTTCACGCTAATGGCACATGGGTAGACCATGACTTGGAGAAGGACACAAGCTACGTTTCATCCTGGATCGCAGACGAAGTCGCGGGCAACTACTAGTTTATATGTATATTTTACAAAATACCTACTATAGTAAAACCGAAGTTCTTATACACAAACTAAGCTAAGAGATAAATCTTGCACAGTAACACAATGACAATAATTGATGGATAATTGGGATTGGTCTCGCCGGACGCAGTATCAGAAGAAACGTATCACTAGATTGAAAAAAAAAACCGGTCAAGAGCGAGTCGGACTCGCGCACCGAGGGTTCCGTACCATCCTATCCTACTAATATTATAAATGCGAAAGTTTGTGAGGATGGATGAAAGTTTGTTACTCTTTCACGCAAAACCTACTGAACGGATATTCATGAGATTAGGCACACAGATAGTTTATGACACATAAAATACTTTTTATCCCAATATTCTTACGGGTTCGAGACTTACACGGGGGACATAAACTTCTATCACACTAATTTCAGATTTTTCTCTATGCAAATTTCGGAGATAAGGGGCCCCCCCTTATCTCCGAAATTTGCATTTGGGGGGGAACGGTGTTTTTATTTACACTTTTCATCATTCGAATTTTTAAAAGCCCCTTTCAGCCCCTGTTGCAAAAAAAAAAATAAACATTTGTATTTCTTTCTTATTTGCGAAATAGTTGGGCAAACGGCAACTAAAACTATTTCAAAATTCGAGTAGATAGCATTAGTAGTTCTGGAGATATCTAGCTGTGACAGAGAGACAGACTGAGACGCACCATAAGGGTTCATTTTTACCATTTTGGTACGGGACCCTAAAAGATGGACACTCATCAGTTGTCATTTCATTTCTTATTGTGTGGTCTACTTAAGTCTCATGAACTGGCTAGGTATTTAATTTTATATAAAATGAGACTATCTATCATTTGTGAGTATATTTTTGATATGATACATAGCATAATCTGCCTATACCGTTCTCACTGTTGGCACACAGGACTTTTCGAGAGGGAGTGGGCTGTAATCTACCACGGGGTCTAGTGTGGGTTGTTAGATGTCACATGTCTACGAGTTTTTGGGTCTAGGAAGGACATGCCGATTTCGGTTTCCTCACATGTTTGCAGTGTTGTTGAAACTATTTACACAAAGTAAAGCGCCTGCTTAGGTTCAAACGCACGTACTACAACTCGTAAGTCGGGGCCGTACCACTGGGTCACCACACCACTCGTATTTATATTTTCTTCTTTGCCTGTGGCGATGCAATGCTTGGGGGAGGCCCATGTTCAGCCGTGTACGTCTTTCGGCTGAAATGATAGTGATTTTTTGTTTTATGACAATGCTGACCATCAATCAAACAATAATAATAATATAAATAATATCCTGGGACATTTTACACACGGTCATCTGATCCCAAACTAAGCAGAGCTTGTACTATGGAAACCAGATATCTGATATACTACATACACTACGTTTTTTTTTTTGGTAAATACATACTTATATAGATAATTACACCCAGACTCGGAACAAACAGACATGTTCATGCACACAAATGTTTGTCCTGGATGGGAATCGAACCCACGACCTGCGGCATGATAGGTGGTATCTTAACCAACCACGACAACTGGCCTGTCAAAAATCATTTATTCTTACAGAAAACACTGTTACAATGGTGTTATTAAATGTACATGTTTCAAGTGATTCTACCGTAAGGCATGTAAAATGTATACAATCATGGTTAATAAAAATCAAGATTGGCATTGAAATACTTATATAAAATTAGATAAAAATATTTCAAAATATTAAATTAATGGAATGACCTTCTTGAAGTTATATTAATGCCGATTAATTATTTATTTAATGATAATAAAATAATGTATTCCAATGTCATTCCTAGAATTATTACAAAATATTAAGAGATTAATTACTCAAAGATACATGCATGAATTGTTCTAATAATTGATGTCACTGAGAGGAGTTTGGAAAATTTATCGCTTAAAAGTCGTCGTTCAAGTTGCAGTAACATTTATTAACTCTCTTTAAGTCTTTAGATTTTTCTTAAATAAGGCAGTATTAATTGCCCTTACTTCTTTAGGTAATTTATTGAACATTACAGGAGCCACGCGAAACACACTTTTGTGCATTAAAGTGGTTCGGCGCACAGAGAGGCGAAATGCGTCACGTGGTTGCTTATTATTGACTTCTGAGGCCAGTGCAAATAAGTTTGGATGGTCCTTAACAAACATTGAGACCTCATAAATATATAGGCTAGAATTTTATACTCCTGGAAAAACGGTTAACATGTTTCAATTATTTGAAGCCCAAACATAGCCCTTACGCACCGTTTTTGTGCTTTAAAAATTAAGTAAATATCACTCGAATTTCCCCAAAAAATTACACCATACCTTAATTAATTATCAACTGTCCTATACAAATGTATGTTCCGGCTGATAATTTTTTCTCGAGTACGATGATTGTCCCATGGAGAAAGTTCTTCAGTTTGATGGTCTGTACCACATCCTTACCTTTCTTTTTCTGATACACTCTGTATAACAGTCAATGGTCGATAATAATTCAAGTCAATTTTGCTATATTTTCAATGACTAGTTCCCTTCCTATATTAGAAGGCGGAATTTATTTTTTGGATTAGGTCGTTACATCCTCATTCGCTTCATGGCTGCATGGTGGCATTGTGGCCTACTAATGATTACAATATTTTCTTTTGCAGTTATTTATTTAGCTTTCATAGTTTCGGCGAAAAGATATAATAAAAATAAGTGGAAGTACAGTGATGAACTCACGTCTGACGAGAGTGACGAACATGTGCCGTTCGTTGACGGCTTTTTTGACTTCAGAGGAGGTGTGCGGAGACAATTTGCTTTGGTAATTACAGCATTAATTATGTACATACAGATGCACACCAAGCAACCCGAAATTGTAAAATTTTCCGAAACAACCATGGACCTAAAGTTTTAGCGATAAAGTTAAAAATCTATTAAAGAAATTTGACAGGTTGCAGTAGCTTGATGTGCTGGCGCCTGTACCTAAGAGCGTTATCACACTGGCGATTGGCGAGCGAGTTTAAAGCGAGGCGAAATCGGAGCGGGCTCACCGCGATTTCGCAGTGAGCGCGTGGCGCGCACGTCCGAGTGCGCAATGAGTTTGCCGCGTTTGCGTAACGAGAGCGATTGACGCGACCGTACAAGAGCGAGCGAGACAAGCGAGTGTACAATTATTATGAAGACGCGGCGAACACGTTGCCCACTCATGGCGTGTTTCGCTTCGCTGGAAACACACTCGCAAATCGTTCGTGTGATAAGGCCCTTACACCCATTTTCTGAAAGGCTACACAAAAATTCGGTAACAGACTGTCCAGCTAACTCGTGGTAAAATCAAGCAATACTGTGCTAGAACTGGGGATCAAACCCAGGACCGTCGCGTCCAATACGCAAGTGTCCTGTCTTTTCACCAATAAATAATTTACTTGACAAGAAACGATTGGCAAAAACATGATTTGTCATTTCATCATTATAAAACAACAAGTTTGCCAAATAATTCAATTAAGAAAATAATTGGGACCGTTTTTAATAACGTATTATTTGACAAACAATTCATTTCTTATTCATGTTTCCTATAACAACAAACAACGTTTGGAATAAAAACATTTTACATATTGCATTAATGCCCAATTTCCTCAAAATGAAACTCATTAAATAGGCAAGACGGGTAATATTAATTAATAAATCAACAAATTTTTGTTGATTTATTAATAAATAAATTATATTTAGTAGGCTACCCAGAACCAAACAAGATACATTAGGTTAAATATTTTTACTCGCAAAAAAAGGTTAGGTTAGGTTAGAACTATGACCCCCTACGCACGAGCCGAGCGAGCGAAGCGAGCGTGCTGCGGTAGCGGCCGGCGAGTGCCTGAAACAACTAGAACTTATACAACATTAGTTTTAGGAAACCCGAAACACGTGTCTAGTATTTTTATGTAAAGGACCTATGTACAAAATTACAATACTGTATCATTAAAAATGACAAAGTTATAAGCATGCTACCTGGTTGTCCGTACAAAAACAAGGTCAGCACGCGCCCCGAGCCGCCCGCGCGCGCCTGTACCTCCAGCGCCGTGCTACGCTCGCTCACGATTCTATTGTAATTAACTGGAGATAACATTTTCCATCATACACTTGCAGGCTTTGGACTGTCTAATGGTCAAGTGTAGGTAGATATTATTATGTACTTTATTCGTAAATGCAGCCGTAAGTAATAAAATGAAGTCAATGCGATTTGTTGCACCTTATGCCAACCCCTTAAATTTAAAAGTGGATGAAAAGTGTTAAACATCGTAACTTAAACAAAGCAGGCTGTAGGTAACAAATAATAACTTTTACAATTAACCATCTTGGCGTGTTTAAAAATGTTAATCGTCACTATTTACAATAATTGATTTAATCACTATTTACGATTGATTGGCGACTGAGTTATCACGGCTAGCGGCTGTCGGAGGCCGAAAGGTACCGTAGTCCCTAGATCTTTGTGTGACGGAAAGCATTGTGTGATGTATTCCACGATACTCTGATGCCGAATTCCTCCTAGTATCACTACAAACTGCTAGTACGTACCATTTCTGTGTACTGGACGTTTGTGTATGAGAAAGACACGGTTATACGATACTTTTTACGTGCGGTAAGTATATACAAGATAAACCAAAACACAACTGTAAGCCCACGGGCAGCCGCGCACTTGCGGGGAGCGTGACACGTCAACACGTGCGCGTCAATCTGTAAGGCCGGGGTGGTTTTACCCCCGCCCCGCTGTGTAACTACCTGTGGTGTGCGCCGTGATTGTCGATAGGTACTTAGTGTCGCTCGGTCATTGACTTATATCGTTTGGTGTCCAACTTGTAACCTTCTTTAAATATTTTTGGGAGAAAATATAACATGGTGTAAAACTTATTGGAATCGATTCAGTTACTTATTCTGAACAAACTATATTCAGGTTTCGCATATACTAAACAAAATGTTGTAGTGACATAAAACTGTGCAAAATAATACTGTCATGATCACTTTGTGGCTGGTTTAGAAAATGTATTAGGTATAAAATGATACTTAGTAGAAACATGTTTTTCCAAAATAATCTAAATAAGTACTAAATTAAAAATGTATAAATGATAATATCATGCGAAACATTTGTAAAGAGAAGCATTTGTCAAAGAAATGTTTGTAAAGCGAGTGTTGATAAAATATAACATTTGGGGAATAGTTTGTAAAATAAATAGTATTTCCATCGGTGTTTTGGTGAAACATTAATGAACCCAACATGTGAAATACAAGTAGCAAAATGTGACATCACATGCAAAACTCCCACAGAAAATCACAACGTTTTGTCGAACATACCCATTTATTCACGGTTCATGTTCATTTGTGTGCCACCAACGCATTCGTGCGTAGCGGTGCCGTGGGTCGAAGTGGATGTTCCCCCTTAATATCCATACAAAGTGAAGTTAAGTACCTACGACCTACGAGTGCTTAGCCTAGCAGTGGGCTGCAGGCTGGAAGCAGCTTCTAAAACTTCTTTTCGTCTTCTTCAAAACTTATTTTCGTTTTTAGGAAGCAGCTATGGACGATCACGGCAGGAATATGATATGTTCCCCATTGTCCGTGTTGATGCCGCTGGGCAAACTGGCATTGGGAGCAGAGAAGAGAGCAGAACGAGAATTATTAGATGCCATAGGTCTTACTAGCAGGAAACAGGTAGCTTTTTATTGCATATTACGATTCATAAAAAAGGTACTAGGTTAACACTAGATATGGGATTGGTGACCGAAGACCCATTCGTAGCCCTTGTGTGCCCATAATCGCTCTGGAATATTTGTTAAGTTGGAATAGAAAAAAATAATTATTATTTCGACTTCATTACTATCGGTCAGTCTCGGACATTTGTGCCTATTTTTCTAAGTTGAAGGATCTGGACTTAAGTTTTTTTTAATGAAAAAATATGAATTATTGACCAAGCGACCCAAGCGAGCGAAACGTCTCTGCTTCAAGTCTGCCACAAACCGAAATAATACTGCAATTCGTGTTATCAGTTCTCTGCAAAGAGACTGATTGGACCGTTTGATAGTTGTGTTTAAATTATTTTGTTAATTAATCTGATTCTTATGCATATAAGACGATATGAATACAACTTTATCAATAAAATTCAAAAATAATAATGTTAAAGTTATAGAGATATTTAAAATAATAATCACACAATTTAGAAGTTAAGATTTTTTTACTTGTACAGACGCCAGCAGGTCAACCTACCCGAAACTGTCAGATTTTCCCAATCAACCTTGAACCTAATTCCTTAGCAATAAAGTCGAAAATCTATTAAAGAAATCTGACAGATTGTAGTAGCTTGATGTGCTGGCGTCTGTACATAGATGTTGTCATTTATTTTAGATACTGTTTTACTGTCTTTTTTATCCATGTTTTTACCTGTCACTAATAAGAGACTTTTTAGAATATAACTATTTCGAAGCAGATTTAATAAACCATTTATTTTTACCCGACTATGTATGTATGTTTGTATTTTCACCCTACGGTGGAACACAAGTGAATAAACTAAACTATTAACCGATTGTGATGAATGATGAATGTGGTATCAATAGATTAGTATTATTACGTCCGGGTGACATATGCTATATAAACTCTTCCTACATTTAATATGGTGGACTTTATTATAAAATTGGGTTTTATTTTTGACATAATTTTTATGATATTGATCGAAATTTTGAATACAAAAAAGAATTTAGTGCGGTTTTAGCTTCATGAGTAGCAGCTATTAAAATGTTGATATTTTAATCGATAGAGCACGTAAAATCGCATCTAATTATATATTACCATATTGTTATATTATTAAATATAAATGCTGAAATATTTTGAAAAATCGTCGCCTAAATTTTGTTTTGGACGTCGTATAAAATAGATGCATTTTGATTTTCGGGCCTTTTGTATTCAGTGAGCGAAATACAAATTACAAGTATACACAACATACGAGTAAATGGTACAATACTTATATAATTTTGTTTTTTTATCGATCTTCGTTACACAGCTAAAGACCGCATTCGCACAACTTATTACCAATATGGAGTATCTGCCAGGAGTGAATTTAGATGTGACCAGCAGAGTATATGTTAATACTGAAAGAAGCATTAACAAGAGGTTCAAGAGTCGCACAAAGCTCATATTCAGGTCCTCTTGTCAGAAGATCAGACCATCGAATCCAAGACAAACTGCGGATACTATTAATGATTGGGTAAGGACCACGAAGCTAATATTTTCTTCTTCAGCCTACCCGCCATGGTCACATGTTACGAGTACTTCAGATGGGCGCCTTTTCCCCGCCTTTTTAAGAGGTCCGTGCACCACAAGTTTGCCACAAGTTCCTGTAGTGCTATTCTGTAAAAATCTCACCATGGAAACTTACGTGAAGTGAGCTTTAAATGAGCTGTCAATAGTGTCAATCTCTGATATCTGGTGGAATGACAGCTCACTTAAGAGCCTATACTACCTCAAATGGCTTAGCATGATCATCCGTTATGTCGAAAATACTGCAGCATTAATTTTGAAATAATATATGGTAAAGTTGAGAATTAACGTTAAGTACTTTGTTTGACGAAAACACGATTCCATAAAATTTTCTCGATAGAAAGAAATCCAAAATTACCTCCAAACCAATAATTTTTACAGAATAGCACTACTGCAGTGCTATTCTGTACAAATCTCACCGTGAAGACAGGTGAGGTGAGCGTGGAGTGAGCTGTCAATAGTAATAATGCCTAGCATCAGGTGGAATGACAGCTCACTTCACCTAAGTTTTCACAGTGAGATTTTTACAGAATAGACCGGGCGTTCCAATTCCAACATAAGGATATTCCAACACAAGGTAAAATGCTACTTAAAGAAGTAGTATTTTTTAATAGCGTACAACATATCAGCACGCCGGTAATCCCCGAAGGGTTGGGTAGAGGTGTACCTATAGTACACCCACATTTCACCAGTTATGTTTGAGTCCCATGTAATAGGGGGCGAGCCTATTGCCTTCAACCAACCAGACTTTGGGCTGCTACAAAAAATTCCAAATGAGAAAACCCAATAGCTCTGCCCGACTCGTGAATTGAATCCAGGACCAAGCAGTAGCGCTTGCGACCACTAGACCAACGAAGCAGATAGATTTTATTGCTTATATACCCTGAAACGTCTCGCGTATGTAAGAAAAATCTTTTTATAATATGTGTATAAACTGGTAATTAGTGACCGATACTTATTTATGGTAGCTAAGTAATAACAGCCGCACGGGTCGATCCATCAAGTTACGATACGCATAGGGTTAGTCTGTGGATGGGTGACCATCTTTACATAACGAGAGCCCTCCGTGCCTCAGAAAGCACGTTAAGTAGTTGATAGATTTTTGACAGTCGTTACGGGTCGTCAGAAGCCCGAAAGTCTGACAACCAGTCTTACCAAGGGGTATCGTATTACCCAGTAACTGGGTTGTGGAGGTCAGATAGGCAGTCGCTCCATGAAAAATACAGGTATTCAGCTGCATCCGGTTAGATTGGAAGCCGACCCCAACACAGTTGGGAAAAGGCTAGGCAGATTGATTTTGACTTCAATACATGATTTTACTCACAAACAACAACTTTTACTATGGCACCAAACCTGAAATCGCGAAAAAAAAAATCTGCTGCTCCCTACATTTTGACGAGTTATGCGAACATAAATGAATGGGTGCCATAGTAAAAGTTGTTTGTTATTATGAGTACAATCATGTGTTTAAGTATCGGTCACTAATTACCAGTCACCGTATATATAAACGTAAAAAAAGCATCATCCAATGGCGACCGCGGGCTTACAGTAGTTGTGAACCTATGGTGTTCGGTTGACATTCGAGTACACATTGACATGAACCTGTGGGGTTATTCGGACAGTTCCGGGGATATGCATGGATACCTACTCTAATACAAGTACCTACCAGTCAGCTAATACAATAGTAGTTGGCGAGCCTAACAATCTAACCGGAACATTCAAAATGGTATTTGAACCCACCGTATGGTTTGAAATACCACAAAGTCAGTCAAATAATTTTTTCAAGGTCCTATTGAACCTAATAGATTTTAGGTGCTCCTTCCAAAAGGTAGTTTTTTTATGGAGAAGAATGTACAAGAAAATATATAACTACTCATATATAAAATATTTTGTACCCACTTTTACTAAAGACAAGTCGCCCGTTCGTACCACGTAGCAGTGATTTAAAATGGCGGTCTCAATAGATTCAGATAACCAGCACAATTGCCTTATACACCTAAAGGTGCTCCCACACTGCTGTTAAAAATGTTTACAAACATTTTCTAAGACTAATACTTTTACTAGCAAATGTTAGAAGCATTCTGTTAGGAAGCCCGGATACTGGTAGTTACAGATATTTGTAGGCAAACCTTTTATTATATCAGACTACACTTAACCGTGCCTAAGTAAAATTTATTAGGTATAAACTGTAAGGAAGAAATTAATTAAACAAATACCTCCAGATACATACAATACAAAGTTTATTCTAGAAATACTAAACTAGAGGTACACAACCACTTTAATTTGGGCGAATATTGACTATTACATAAACTCTATAGGTATTGGCTCTAACATACCCCGTATCAAGCGTTGTATGCTAGGGCAAATACTAACATGAGACTATGATAATGAATACTCAAGATCGTTTCTGAGGGTCCGAGAGCTGATAACTGAATAACTTCTAGCTCAATCAGGTAAATTCATAAAATGTTTATAAACATTTATTACATTTGAAAACATGACATCGGCTCCCAGTTTCGATTTACGTGCCGAGGCGAACGAATGATAACAAATGTTTTATTTGTTAACAATTTTGTTAAGAAATGTTTACTATGGCCGATTTTTTGACCCGTAGTTAACTTAACCAATGGTTAAAGTGGTTGAGTTAACATGAACACATTCATGTTAATTCATTCATGTTTATCATTTCACATTTAGCCAAAATTCAACTATTGATTACTATGTTCAACCATTGGTTGAGTTAACTACGGATCAAAAAACCGGCCCTAACATTACTTATCATTAAACATTTTCTTAATATTGTAATCAAATGTTTGTTTAGAAAATGTTTACTAATATTTTTATCAGCAGTGTGGGAGCACCTTATCTAAAATATTTCTGGTCATAGTTTACCTACATTGCACCGAGTTACTTATTTCTCTTCCCAAATTAGATTGCTGAAAAGACGAGGAATAAAATCAGAACAATAATAAGTGCAAATGATATAACGAAGGATACCTCGTTGATCTTGGTCAACGCTATATATTTTGCGGTAAGTGCACATTGTTACATTGTCCATTAAAGCTACAACAGTTTAGAATGGTATCTCCAAAGTAACACAAATTTTTGTAGCTGTTATTCAGTCGTAAAAATGATCTTGGTCAGGATGCGTTCCATTTCCTTCTGATACTAAGTCTTTCTTCAATCCCAGGCTCTCCTTTCGATATCCGACCGAAAAACATGAATACCGGACCAAGTTGAACAGGGACTAACTTAAAAAATATTTTTTTATTTTATTCGAGACGGGTTTGTTCTTGATTCTAGTCTAGGTCGGAGGTGAGAGAGACAGAGTCGACGATGGAGTGAGCTCACCCAGAAGCCTGTTCACTCTCACTTTGAAGAGATTAGTGTTGTATGCGCTCAGAATCAGACGCAGGTAGTGAGTTCCACTCTTTTGCTGTGCGCATTATAAAAGACATTTGGAAACGCTTAGTGCGAATTGGTGGAATAGCAAGAAGGTAGGGATGGTAACTTGCAGTGCGTCTAGATATCCGATGGTAGAAAAGGCCGGTGGAATGAGGTCGTGGAGTTCCTGGGCACACTCACCGAAGTATATTCTTATAGCAACATAAGTACACTTGAAAGCATGCTTTTATTGAGCAATTGCTACTTAGTAGCATGTGTGTCACGTGGCGTCATCTATTATCATAATCGCGTTGTTTTCCTCGGGAACAGTACTTTTTTCGGGATGAAAGGTACCCTATGTCCGTTTCTGTACACCTGACAACATATATGCAAAATTTCAGGATGATCGATTAAGTGGTTTAAGCGTGAAAAGGTAACAAACTTATTTTCGCTTTATATATAATAATATAATATAAATATATACATAGTTAGGAAGTTAGGATAGAATTATATTCCCTATAATGAGTGACTGCGTAAGAATATAGCTTAAACAGAGTTTGATTAGGTACACTTTCATCATTTCAATCTGAATCGTTCAAAGGTTAGATCATTTCGACACAATATTAAAAGCCAATCTTCAGAAATTCTTGGTAAAGAGATCATTTTCTAGGGCAACTGGAAGTATAAATTTGAAAAAACATTCACGGGACAGTTTTACTCACCCTCTGGACCTCGTCGGATGCCGATGATGTCGCGACTGGGAAAATACAATTACTGGAAGTGTGACATTTTGGCCGCTGAGGTAATGTTCTTTTAAATATTTAATTTAGCTTTCAATTAGCTCAAAGCAGATCATACAATACTATGATCCTCGTCATGTGCAAAATGATCATGTTCGACTAAGTATTTTGTCTGTACCTTTGTCTGAGTGTTATTGAATTTTAGTTGGTAATTATTGCAAACATGTACAGTCATCAAGCTAGTACAATCTGTCAAATTTCTTTAATAGATTTTCGACTTTATCGCTAAAGCATTAGGTTCAAGGTTGATTGGGTAAAATTTGACAGTTTCGGGTAGCTTGATGTGCTGGCGTCTGTGCCATTGGGCTTATGATTGAGAAAAGCAGGTATTTTGTGACACACCAAGAGAAACGTGAGATAGCAAGGACGTAAATACAAAATAATACTAATAATTGTCACCAGATCATAGAAATTCCTTACGAAGGTTCGCAGTCGTCAATGATAATAGTGCTACCGTTTAGCACCAGTGGCTTGTCGGGTCTCCTCCGAGCGTTAAAACTTCGTCCCGAACAATTAAACCGGGCTTTGGAAAAAATGAAGCCAACCGACGTGATACTATCGATGCCAAAGTTTAAAATAGAGTCGGAACTAGACTTGGACATTTTGTATAAAAAGGTAGGTCTTCATTCATTAATACATGTATAAATACAAGAGCAAAGAGAAAGTCATTAACTCCTATCATTCGTCCATTTGCATTTTTGTGAAGTCGTAGAAATCCTGGTATTTAGCTGCATCAGGTTAGACTGGTAGCCGACCCTAACACAGTTGGGAAAAGGCTGGGCAGATTTATTGATTGATTGTTAAGTCATATAACCCTAAAAACGGATACAGAAGTGTATAAGATAAATCAACTAAATTCAAATTCCAGATTGGGTTAGATAATATATTTGACTATAAAAATTCAGATTTGTCTGGAATAATCAACGATGAAAATGTGTATGTATCTAAAGCAATACACAAAGCAGTTATTGAAGTAAATGAGAAAGGAACAAAAGCAGGTGCAGCCAGTGGTGAGCCTATTAGTTATATTTTTAGTATTATTAGTATTACTAGTTTTCGAGGTACGTAGTATCTATGACACTAACCCCTAAGATATGCTTAAATGCTTGGCATTCGTGGTTGATATAAGTTGAAAATGATAAATAGAACCGTTTTTCTCCCGCAGGGTAAAATACGGATATTTAGGTTTCAGCCGTAGCTTGAACCACATTTGAGATTAACGTTCCAATATTTGTCAACAACATCTCCTGTCTCGCTCTTTAAGTACGTAAATTCGTGATGTCACAACTATACCTGTCATTGTCTCGCAATTGACTGGCAGCGCGCGGCGGCCATCTTGTCCAATACTTTGTGCCGGCAAGGCGCTTAAGTGTCGTTCAAGCTACGGCTGAAACCTAAATATCCGTTCTTTACCCTTCGGGGGAAAATGGTTATATTTAGGTGTTTGAACCACATTTGAAACGTGTTTATTATTTGCTAGCGTTGCCTGACTCAGAGATCTCAATAACAGACCAGTGCTAAGCGTACTGTAGAGCTATTCTGTAACAATCTCACGGTGAAAACCTAGTTGAAGTGAGCTTGAAGTGAGCTGTCAGTAGTATGAATGCCAAGCATCAGGTGGAATCACAGGTGACTTCAAGCTCACTTCTCCTAAGTATTCACCGTGAATTTTTTTACAGAATAGCACTACTGTGACTGTTTCTATGTTATTTCTCAATTCTATTTTTTATTTTATTTATTTATTTCTGTAATTGTACTTGACATCACAGCGGGCCTTATCAGAATACTAGTGCTGCGACACTTATTTTTAAATGTTGCAGCATCATGCTGAGATATGAGATGCCTTTTGACCTCGTACGGGACTGCTTTTTATTATTTTTATTTCAGTTTTGTTTTTTTACTTTTTATTTTTAAGGGTGTTTCACCTTAATTTGTGATTTTTCTGTGCGAGTCTCAATAAATACTTTTTCTTTCTTTCTTTATTTCTTATTTGTTTTTTTGGTAAAACAACAAGGCAGAAACTTATAACAATAATTGTATTGTTTAAGAAAACTAAGTACTTATAAACTTTTCATGAAAAGGCATAATAAATGAGTTATAACAATTTAAGTACATAAAGTATGTAAATAAAAACAAACTACTAAAACAAAAATTTGATCATATGAAAAATGTACAGATATCCTTCACAAACTCAAAATCAAAATAAACTTCTCACAAAATCAACATAATTGAATAATGATAAATCATAAGTATTACGATTATTTAATTACACCATTGGTACGAAGTTTTTACTAACAGTATTTGTATTGCAACTAGGGTTAGGTTTTATTTCTTTAAAATAATGCCGAAATAAAAAAAATCTGGATAGCCAATTTCCTCTTTTTAGAATTTCATCAATATCATACTGATTACTCATCCAGTTGTTAGTCGCAACTACTGCTCTGAAGCTACTGATAGTTAATTAATTGTGTCTTATTAGTCAAAGCTTTATATGTTCTAGCTTCTGCTCGCGACTATGTCCGCGTGAAATATCATAATATAATATATCTATCCTATACCCCGTGCCCTGTTACTTCGTTTTCGCTTAGCGTTTTTTCTGACTTCTTTTCATTTTGCTCTTCTCCTATGGGTCGTCGCGAGATGTTGAATAGCTTATAACCTTCCTCCAGAATTGGGCTAGCAAATGTAAAAAAAAAAATCGAACCCGACTGGCAGTTCGAGAGATTAGCGCGTTCAAACAAACAAACAAACTCTTTAGCTTTATTATTATCCGATACCAAGGGTCCCTCCACCGTCCCTCCTGTGTTACTGAACGGTGTGGGGGGGGGGGGGGGGGGCTGCACAGGATGTACTCCTTTAAATACCTGGGTCACTTGGTGACGGATGATTTGAATGACGACGCAGATATGGAGAGGGAGCGCAGAGCATTGTCGGTTCGGGCTAATATGCTGGCCGGCCGATTCTTCGATGTATACTACAGCCACGTTTAAAATAATGCTGTTCAAAGCATATTGCATGTCTATGGTTTAGCTGCACCCAAAAGGCTTGCATTGCTCTGCGGATCCAGTATAGAGTGCTGTTGCGTCTGCCTCGGTTCTGTAGCGCGTCATCAATGTTCGCCGAGGCACGTACCGACTGCTTCAATGCTGTACGGCGTAAGAGGGCGGCCTCGCTGCTAAACAGACTCCGTGGCAGCCCCAGCAGTATTCTATGCGCTATAGCCGGGAGATATGACAGCCCGTTGGTGAGGTCACTTGTCACCTGTACTCTGTCTGTGTTATTAGTTAGGTACTAATATAGATTAAGACT
Organism: Dicycla oo; assembly: GCA_948252095.1. NCBI lineage: Eukaryota > Metazoa > Arthropoda > Insecta > Lepidoptera > Noctuidae > Dicycla > Dicycla oo. Next base: position 8,473,055 of record OX411714.1, on the reverse strand, counting down.
AACCCAATGGACCTTTGTTATCTGTTACTACTAACCCAATGGACCTTTGTTATCTGTTACTACTAACCCAATGGACCTTTTTTATCTGTTACTACTAACCCAAAGGACCTTTGTTATCTGTTACTACTAACCCAATGGACCTTTGTTATCTGTTACTACTAACCCAAAGGACCTTTGTTATCTGTTACTACTAACCCAATGGACCTTTGTTATCTGTTACTACTAACCCAAAGGACCTTTGTTATCTGTTACTACTAACCCAATGGACCTTTGTTATCTGTTACTACTAACCCAATAGACCTTTGTTATCTGTTACTACTAACCCAAAGGACCTTTGTTATCTGTTACTACTAACCCAATGGACCTTTGTTATCTGTTACTACTAACCCAATGGACCTTTGTTATCTGTTACTACTAACCCAATGGACCTTTGTTATCTGTTACTACTAACCCAAAGGACCTTTGTTATCTGTTACTACTAACCCAATGGACCTTTTTTATCTGTTACTACTAATCCAAAGGACCTTTGTTATCTGTTACTACTAACCCAATGGACCTTTGTTATCTGTTACTACTAACCCAACGGACCTTTGTTATCTGTTACTACTAACCCAATGGACCTTTATTATCTGTTACTACTAACCCAATGGACCTTTGTTATCTGTTACTACTAACCCAATGGACCTTTGTTATCTGAATAAATGAATTATGAATTATTAGTATAAAAAATAACTATATACCTAGTGATGAGATGGTTTATGCGAATTGCCAAGAGCATTTTTTGATTGTCTGATGATTGTCTTATATCGTGTTAATGATTGCAGGAGTACAAGTGCAATACGTGTCTGCTACCTTGAATATGCCCGTATTCCGCGCTAATCGGCCATTCCTCTTCTATGTTGCATTTTACCAAGAACAGTTGTTCACTGGAGTATTTTCCGGATAGTAAGTTTGAAAATTAAATAAATGATATGAGAAAATGAGAACTAATGTGTTTTGGATTCTTAATATTTCGCCACCCTCGTCTGGCTCAAAGATTTAGCAAAAAAAACTGATGACAGCTGTTGTTCCCGGAACTAATGTTTATCAAGGAATTAAGTAGGTACTTTGTTATTGCTTAACAAGTAGGCATGTGCAACATACTTGATTGTTAAATAATGTTCATAATTATAAATATTAAGTAATAAAATGTTTGGTAAAGGCGACATAGCCTAAGTAGCAAATAATTCGCGATTTGTATACAAATAGAATAAGATCATTATTTGTAAACAGTATTGTACCAAATAAAGACCTTGAAAAATCAAATCAATCAAATCAAACTAAGAAGATTTACATGTGGTTTAACAAAAACGAAGCAACACAAACCATCGCGGGTTTAACAGCGAAAGTGAAAACTTACTTAGTGTAGTTTGAAATAAGGTAGACAAGACTTTTTGTACAACCGACCACATATGGTTCCTATTATTTAATTTAAAGCCTGAAATCGCCAATACACATTGATCAAGTGTGGAGGTCAATGATTATGCCTTCTCTGTATGAGAAGAGGCCCTTGCCCAGCCAGACAGCAAGATAGTAGCTTGAACATAACTGGCTAAATGTGCGTGGACACTGTAATACGTGTACATTTTACACCTCTGCCTTACCCTTCGGGGATTACAGGCGAGATGTTATTTTAGAGACACAACATGGTTTTGATGAGCTAGATTTTGCAATTGCAAACTTTTACTACTAAGAAATATGAGATAATTAGGTAGTTAACTAACAATAAATTGTTTTATTTGATCCGTATAGATAACCACTCGAAAACTAATAAAACAAAAATATTCAAAGAGTATTAAAACTCTTCACAAGTCTCACACATGCGCAGTAAACGTGTTTAGGGTAGGCGTCGTTCTCATTCATCCCCTAAATCCCAGTTGAATGTCATTTGTCGTGGGGCTCACACCTAGCCGAACGTTCGCACCAAATCGTAAACTTTTACGATTTTAATGAATCAGTTTTTCGTACACGGTAGTGAAGTGAATAACCGTACATTACCATCTCTCCTGTGATAATAAGTGACATGGATTATGCTTAATTTTCTGCAAAAAATAATATCTAAATAAAGTAGAGTAATGTAATAGTCATAAAGCAGTAATGGAACACGATGTACGCCATACTTCGGTTGTTTTTTTAAATAATTGGGAAAATAATAAGTTTATAAATGGAAGTGAATTTTTGGATTTGCCTGATTATAATACAATTTCAAGTGGCGTTTTATGTAAATGGACAAAACACGGTCAGAAGTGAGTATCATTTTTTAGAGTTTCTATTGAAGTTTCGTTGGTCGAGAGTTTTGCTTTTAACTAACTTAAAAACAATTTTTTCATGCTGAATAACCAAATGTATTTTTTTTAAAGAAATTATTAAAATGTAATAAGATTGTGTAAAGACTAAATAAAATACCGTAATCTATTTAATACGACAATTTTCTTCTTTTTTTTTAATTCATTCACTCATTCATTCATTCATTAATAACGAACACATAAAGATATGATTAGACACCTATTCAAACAACATCAATAACTTAATTTTATTTTAAGTCAGTTAAAAGCAAATTAAATTATCATTCAAGGAACAAGCATCAAACATAATTTATATTGTAGATTCTCATCGTCGAACAGATGATACGCTAAACACGGCTAAAAAAGAAGAGAAACCACTAGACTTCCTAGTCAGTCACGAAACGAATCAGGAAAGAGATTATTTTCTACCTCCAGTCTTTACCAATCACGAGGAAATTGAGGATGAGGATGAAGAAGATGAAAATGCTTACTTATATTACGATTACGATGGTGTAGAATCGAATTATAAAGATTCTCCAGACTTGGCAACAGTTCGCAGCGATGTTCATGACGCGTCTTTGATAGACGATAAGATACCGTTGCATACGGCGAAAGATAACTTGCCAATTTTCCTTTTAGAACCAGAAAACACTTATGTAGTCAAAAATAAACCGGCTTCTTTAAAATGTCGGGCTGCTAATGCTTTAAAAGTAAGTAACTAATTAATAGATTTTTTAAAAGTTTTCTTTACTTGTAAGTTTAAATTAGTTCTTAAATAATATTTTAAATATGCTTCGCATAAATTCAACTGAAGGGGTTGTAATATGTATACCTTTCTCTACGTGTAGCTTATATACATCTGTACAGATGAACTTGAAACTCCTGAATAAAATAAGGGACAGCTTTGTTCATGATATAATTTTCTGTTCTGCGATATCATACCTAAAGAAAAACGATTAAACTTGCGGAATAATGAGTCATAAAAAATGTTTTTTGTTTCAAACGGTTACTTTTACAAATTTGAATGAAACAGCCCCAGTAAGTAATTCATAATAATTAGCTTGGAGTTGTCTCGCTCCTTCCCTTAATTGATAGTTAACAATATTGATACTTTATTAATTAAAATTAAGAACTACATTTTTAAGAACAAATAGAATCTTATAAAGTAGTTAGTAACTCTGTGTAGTGTGTAATTGTGAGTATGTGTATGTGTGACTATTAGTAGTGTGTGCAAGTGGGTTTGTTTGAGTAATACACATATTTCTAGGCAGGACTCTAAGCTCGAATTTATAAAACACTAGCTTCTGCCCGCGACTTCGTTCACGTGGTTGTCGATAAAATATAGCCACTGATAATGTAGCTTTCTATAGGTGAAAGAATTTTTTGAGTTTATCCATTACAAACAAACATACGAACAAAATCTTTTCTCTTTATAATATTAGTTTGGTTATAAGCTGCTGTGCGCAAAACAGTAGCAACTGAGTATTTTGCATTTACATAATACTAGACAACAAATTTATTGGAAAGGTTTTCAGAAGCCACTTGTTTTGTGCGAATGTGAATTATGATCAATTAGTGGCTTCTTTAAGTAATATACTTGTCGACGGTTAAGTATCTCAGTTTTTTACGTTTTTCACTTTTTCGATTTAAAGTTTAATTTGGCTTGGCATATTTAGGCACTATCACAAAAATCACAAAATTGTTGTAGTTATTCGCTATAGAAATTCCATCCATCCAAGCCAAATTAAACTTTAAATCTACCTGCATTAAAAACGCGAGATAGACACTATTGATTCTTAAGCGTCGTCGTATTTTCAACCTTTGGTAAACAAGGACGTAACGGATCTAACCCTACAAATATGAAAAAGTGCACAACTAAAATTGATATTACAATTTCTAACCTCCAAGGTATTTTTCAAATGCAACGGAGTACAAACGCAAGCGCTTAACTTCGAGTTTGTGGATCCTCAAACTGGGGTGCGGATCATAGAGGGAGAGTGCAAAGTGACGAGGGAAAACGTGGAGGAGTACTTTGGGAGTGACAAGTACCAGTGCTCCTGTTTTGCTTGGACCAGTCGAGGGCACATTCGAAGCCAGCCTGCCACTATTGAACTAGCGTGTAAGTTGATTTTGAAAGACGTCTTTTTAAAGTTACTTGAGGAGCTCGTGGCTAAGTAATAACAGCCGCACTGGTCGATCCATCAGGTTAAGCTACGCTTGCCGAGGTTGGTCCGTGGATGGGTGACCATCGTTTGTACCGAGACTATTTATACCGAGACTCCTTCGTGCACGTTGAGCCGTTGGTCGTTGGTCACTGCCTATTTGACCTCCACAATCCAGTAACTGAGTAATACGATACCCCTTGGTAAGACTGGTTGTCAGACTTTCGGACTTCTGACGACCCGTAACGACTGTCAAAGATCCACAAATGACAGCTGGGACCTGTTGGTCCCGGCAAGAGTAGCATGATGGATCAATCCATGCGGCTGATATTACTTAGCCACGAGCTACTAATATAAACGCTGTGTAAATATTTTTTCTGTATTGAATTATTGTTGATGTGGTCTGCTTCCGTATTCATTAGTTAAGTGAATGTTTGGGCTGGTAGCCAAAATGTTGCTAGTACGAAAATTATACCTACCAGTTCTTACTATCTCCTTTGTTACGTAACGTAACAAATCTGAAAAAAGAAGTAAATTAGATAAAGTGGTTGTCAATTTATAGTCGCACTAACGGAAAGAGACGGTACTTGAATAAAGTAGGTAATATGAGGATAGTTCCAAAATATGTTCTAGAACTATCATCACATTACTTAAACAAAGACAAGACTACAGTCTGTGTTTAAAACTACGTGTATAATATGTTTTAAGTAATTTTAAACACAGATTTTTTTTAGTGTGTATAAATCCACCAATACTCCTCTATAAAAAACTTTTTTACAAAAAAAAAAAAAAAAACTACCGACTTCCAAAAAAAATAAAAAAAACACTACAAAGTGAAACATAACTTTTATATCGGAAGTCGGTGTCTTTGGATCGGGTTGGATTTGGTCGGTGTTTTTTATTAATCTGTTTTTTTTTTGCAAAAAAGTTTTTATGTTTAACTTTTTAGTGGGTCAGTTTATAATTTATCTAAGTTACAATAGCCAAAAGCAATAAATAGTAATGTCATTTGCTCATCACTTTTTACAAAATATTGCTTTTCCCGATGCAGGCACGTTAATTGTTGAGGAGTTCTCTAGGAGAACTCCTCAACAATTAACGTAACGTAAGAACCAGGAGAACTGGAGCTGATGGTGAAATCACCATCACCATATGCACTGCGACGAGCATACATTGCTTAGCAACCATATTAATTAATCGAATCGCAACCCGTGAAATACTTAGGTATAATTTAGTAGTTCCAATGGCCATCTGTGGTCTTCATCATCAGTTTCACTTCACCAAATGGTGCTTTCCGAGTTACTATAAAAATACCCAAATTACTATAAGTGTGCCAATAATATTTCAATCAGGGATCCCTTAATCAGATTCTGACTTGGTGGCAATGGCACTACTTAGTGAGTTTACCCTTTCAAACAAAAATAATTTTGCAAATCCGTCTATATATGACGGAGTTATGCCCGAACATACATAAAAAAAATATATATAAACATGTGAATTAATAACCACTTCCTGTTGGAAGTCGGTAAACAAAAAGTCAACACGGCGCACTATGGGATATTTTAACGATCTAGTTGGTCGAAATTATCTACGTTACTAATTGGTTCTGAAACCGATTACTAAAGCTTTCTGCGCCTAACTGCGATGTGTTGGGTAAATAAAAACAGATTTATGCTGTGTAATCGACATAAGTATGTATTAACGTAATCAAAGATATAAAAAATATGAAAACATGTGAATAAACGATAACAACTACAATTTTACATAAAACCAAGTACCTAATTTACATAAAATTCACTGTGTACTAAATATTACGCTACAAAGACAAGAAACATGCATAATTATTTTAACTGTTTTATAATAAATACAGTTTGATTACAGACATTAAGTTTCTGAAGATTCGGAACACGAAGATTCTGTTTCTTCAGATTCGGAATCAGGATGAGGTTGTGCTGATACCAATAAGTTTATTGTTTTTTGCAGGAAGGGTTTTGTCTTTTTAATTCTTTTGGGTCTTCTCGCGGACAAAAGAGGATCAGAAGTCAAAAGTAATCTGTTAAGCACATCTAAATTACAGGCTTCCCGAGAAAATTTCCGGGCAAAGTTTAGGCGATATCATTTATAATGCTTATTACGTGCTTCAGAAGCCTCTTCTGAAAGTTGCCCAATAGGCAACAAAGCATGTTTAATCACAGTAGCCCCGTGTACTAATATCTTATGCATGGTTGGTGTCATGGGGCACCAAGAATATAAATCGACATACAGTTTTGCAGTGTCTGCAGTATAACTTGAAATTTTTTTAATATCGATCTCATGACCACTAGATATTGCTTCAAGTATGACCTTAAATCTATATATCAAGTTGAAATCAATCCCTGTTATTTGCGAAGACATGGAAACATTTTCTTGTTAGTACCTCTTATTATTTCGTATTGTCTTCTCGTAAGACCCGCCTCTACAATCATAGCAAGGGCTTCAGAGGGACTAAGCATTTTTGTAACATCTTTTTAAAAAAATGCTTTCTTGTACTTAGATGCACGCCTTGGAGAGACATTCATTTCTTTTAATAAGAGAGAGGCGTCTCTTTTTCCCATGCTATATAATTTATATTGAGTGGCATGGGTAAGAACATCAAGGTCGGCACCTCGAAGCTCCTCTGTCTTTCTTCTTTTTGTCCTCTCACTAGAGCTTTCAAAGGTTTTTACTGGCCGACCTGGTCGGCTGGTCGACCTACTAACTTTTGGTAATTCGAAAGTGCCCTGTAGCCAATCACGATTTTTCGTAAGAAAGTTATCAAGTTTATAAGTTGAAGCCTTCCATCTTCTTTTTAATTCTGATTTTACATATGAAAATTTGTGTTTTATTTCATTTATTTGCTCCGGGGAATATTGGCCCAAATTTACAAGGTAATTCTCCATAAATTCAAGTTTTTTATTGAAATCAGGTAGGTCTTGCTGCTGCATTTTCTCAAAAATGTATTTTCTGGTTAATAGTCTTACATCTGAAGGACCTGAAATTAAAAAAGACAAACGGAAATTGATCACTGAGTTAAATTGAATTATAATATATTTGGATATTCACATTTCAAACTATTTACCACACTTTAAGGGACCCAATTTTTCCCCTGATAAATAAAAAGTGCTCTCAATTACTCTCTGAAAAGACCCTAAACTAGACAAACAAAGTCCCCTCAAAATCAGTTCAGTATTTTCAAAAATTAGCCCGGACAAACAAAAAAACCTTTTATTTCCATACTGTATTGCTTTTTAACATGTTGTGATATTTCATGAAATCGGACCAAGTCGGAACGGATTACTACTTTTCTAGAAAATAGTGACATGGGGCTACCAATATACTTTGAAAAGAGAGCCGGGACGCACCCTGATGTACAACTAATCCTCCAATCTTTGTAAAAAAATTGTTAAGAATATATAATAAATTTCTCTTATCAGTAAAATAAAAAAAAAATAGGAACAAACATTATTGTGATGATAAAAGTATTACTAATATATTCTTACATACCTGCTTCTGCCATATTTAACACAAAATCTTTCAGGAAAGTAACACAAATTATATAAAACAACTTCGAAAATATTGAAAAATATCTGTTGCGAATGACACAAGCGCGCACTTAGATAAACGATCGAGAGTCGACTGTCGTTACAGGCGGCCGCGCGGGTGGAGGGGCGCGCATACGCATTCTTTGTGTGGCCCAGTCATTGTATTTTGTAACACAGGTATTCGTTTGTCTGGATTTCACTATTTTGGAATTTGATTAATGGCCAGCTAGATCGCCTAAATACCCCTTAGTGCGGCGGTGACATTCCGTCACGAGCCACCACCAGCCGCCCGCTTTGTTCAGATATATACTGGCTCAATATAGAGAGTACCTCACTTAAAATTCTTGTTGATAAACAAAACCTCAGTCGCAGCAGAGTATAAAACCATCAATATCTTCTCGCTGGTCTAGTGGTCGCAAACACTACTGCCGGTCTATTCTGCAAAAAACTCACCGTGAAAACGTAGGTGAAGTGAGCTTGAAGAGAGCTGTCATTCCCACCTGATGTTAGGGATTGAGACTATTGACAGCTCACTCCACGCTCACCTCACCTAAGTTTTCACGGTGAGATTTGTACAGAATAGCACTGCTGCTGGGCATGAGGTCCTGCGTTCGATTCCCAGGTCGGGCAACGTGTTATTGGGTTTTCCATCTGGAATTCCTCAGTAGCAGCCTGGAGTCTGGATTTGTGCCTGGATGATGGCAATAGGCTCGCCCCCTATAACGTGGGACTTAAACATAACTGGCGAAATGTGGGTTCGGGGATTAGACGCGTGATGTTACCATTATGTTCTATCTTCTCTAGACATAAAGAAGCATTTCTCGGTGGCTCCACAATCGCAGCTCGTCAAACAGTACACAGCGGTGACATTCCGTTGCGAGCCACCTCCAGCCGCCCCCTTTGTTCAGATATACTGGCTCAAGAATGGAGCGCCGGTCGTCGAAGATGACAACGTACAAGTGTCAAAGGAAGGAGATCTGTTTATTAAACAAGCTACGTTATTGGTGAGTTCAAGATAAACACGTCAGTAATTTATTTGCTTTTGGTTTCAAATCGCTTCCAGTAAAGGAAGATTTATTAATTTTTTAATCTTTGTGTACCCTAAGTAAAGGTTCAAAGGCGGACTGAATGGCTGCTCGATATGTCACTTACGATTAAACCTTTTGCTCAAGTCAACTACGTAGGATGACTTGAGTTCGGTTAAGACATCGTAGTTGACTTGAGAGCTTTACTATGGTTTAAATATGATCTGACAAATTAGTTTATAATAATAGTCTATTGGATTTTCGATTGACAAAAATGCACTGACGTTTTTTATGATAGTAAACATTTCTCCTATTCACATTAACAAGCACGTCTCGCCTGTTACGTCTAAATCTTCCATAAACAAGTGAACAAAGAAGTGAATTCCACGGGCACTGGGTCTGGACAGATTTCAATTGTGAAACAATTTTCAGGATATGGCGAACTACACATGTGTCGCTGAAAATTTAGCGGGGAAAAGGATATCCGAGCCCGCACTGCTGACAGTTTTCGGTACGTTAAAATTCCAACTCGGTTATTTCTTTCTTTTGAAATAAAGTTGAAGCAATTTTATTTTTCGACTTTCTTATTTGATCCATAGTTAGATATCGTAAAATTATTTATGTTTTGTAAAAATGAATATGAACTATGTCATCTACATAAACATTCAAATTAAAATCAAAACTTAATTATATATTACTATGTCAATAAAAGAAAAGGAAATGATTATTTTTTCTTACTTAGTACGTACATAATTATCGTAAGAAAAGTAAATCAATATTATTATAAAACTCATCATCATTATTATCCAGCCCTTATCCCAATTTATTTGGGGACGGCGTCACATGTATTTTTCTTTCATGCTTCTCTATCAGTCGTCATCTCTGTAGTCACTCCCTTTCTAGCCATATCATCTTTCACACATTATATCCATCGTTTCTTTGGTCTTCCTCTACTCGTATAGCCATCGACATTCATATTAAAATTCAATAATATGACTTACTTGAAAATATCCCTTACCTTAGTCAATGGTGGTTGGAGTACGTGGTCGGCTTGGATCGACTGCTTCTGCGATGACCAAGGGAGGGAGGGCCACTCGGGAAGGAAGAGAGAAAGGACGTGCACAGCACCCCGGCCTCTGAATGGAGGTCAACCTTGTATGGGACCTAATATACAGAAGACACAGGACTGCTTAGATTGTGATACAGGTACGTAAACAGAAAATAAACTTACCAGAATACTACATAATTATAGCTTATAGAAATACAAAAATATGTTATAATGAAAGCTTCTCAAAATATAAAATGGAATAAAATATTTCAGTCAGAGAAACGAAAATAATATGTTTTAAATTACAAATTTCCACTCGTTCGACGCTCATTATTTTTAGAAATGTGAATTCTGTTTGACCAAAAATTTTATATTTGACGTAAATATGGGTAAAGAATTAATTATTTGTTTTCTCTCATACAGATGAAATAGACGAGTTAGCCGATGAGTCACCAGATATTATACTAGGTAACATTACATTTTCATCATATAATTTCTAAATATTCTCAATCATTAATTTATCGAATTCTACGAAAATCAAAAGATCCACAGCGTGTTTGAACAAAGTAAGCATTCTTTGTTTTTCCTTAGTCAACAAAACTTACGTATTTTCTATTTTCCCAGGTCGTTGGTCCCAATGGTCTGAGTGGTCCAGATGTGACTTCGACTGTCTGCGAACTAGAAGACGACGGTGTCTAACTAATGCCTGTCGAGGTATAGACTACCAAGTTTCACAATGTCCATTGTGTGTGAGGACTGCTAAGTCTGACATCAATGATGGTAAGTTACTTTGATTCTGTCTTGTTGTGATGTTGGAATTTTCCTTTGTTAACTTTATGGCATTTACGATTATTTGACCAAATCTATTGAGCTCTGTGGTTTGCAATTTAATTTTGTTTCATACAAGTTGTTGTATTGGTGACTCATTAATGACTATAAAGTACTAAATGTAATTTAACCTCTTGTTATAAATTGTTAACTAAAGTTTTCCCTAGTGCGCAGTAGCCTTGATATTATAATCGAACTACATACCTTAAGTATGGATGTTTTAACCGTCCATAAATCAACATTATTCTTTTTTCGCAGGATCTTCATACTGGCTTTTATTTATTGCGTTATCGATAGCTTTCCTAATATTTATAGTTATTGTCATATTGGGAATCAAATATATTAAAATTAGAATGAACGACAATTCACCATATGTAAAACCACCTTCAGGTAATAATTTAATTAATTTATTATTTTTCTTTTAATCTTATCTTTGGCATTGTACTTGAGAAGAATACGAGTATAATAGGGAATATGGATGTAATTGAAAAGTCTTTCATTATTTAAATATACATTGTGTAGGAGTCAAGAAACAAATTGCATTTTTTTACATTATTTAACGCATTACTTGTTTTACAATTCATTATTTTATGTTACATTTTTTTTGTGGAACGGAACGCAATCTCGAAACGCGTCGTCTTCCAAAATGCTGGAAGTGACCTCAAAATCTGTGTGAATAAATCTTTAAATAATCTTTTCTTAGCAAAAAGTTTGAAATCTCACTGAGGTAAGTTAGTAAGTGTGATTTCTGCTTGAATAAAGTACAATAACAATAACGGATATTTAAACTGTAGTAGAAAATTGTTGGAGTTTAATCATTGTTTTGAGTAACAAACAGTAGTAACATTTGACTTTTAATACTTTTCTTGAGTTTATATTACTGTGCTTCATTCATTATGAGAAAAAAAAACTTGCATATATTTCTCTTTGTTGTAATCTTTGTTGAAAATATTTTGCTCATTCCCTAAAAAGTTATTATTTTCTACTGTTATTGACTGTTACTTCCACTTCATTAACTTTCATCTCATATACAGGTTCAAATTACTTCGGGAACGTAATAAAGAGAACTTTAACCAATCAGCCGGACTTGACCATTCACGAAGAGTTCCAAACTATTGACTCCCGAAGGACACACAGACATATGAGCACGTCCACTAACACACGACACGAACATTTGTATGAAGTACCACAATTAGCTAACAGGTAGGTGAAATTTCAGGGACTATTGTTAAGACTATGCAAGGACCAATATGGCCCTTGGAGGTGTAGTTAGAAGACTAATTGGCTAGAGGATGCTCTAAGAATGATAAACAAACTAGAGATGTTATTTCAAGACGAGTTAAGGAAATTAAAACCTTGTTGATATATTTTATAGAATCAAAAATGGAATTAACAATTAATTATTATTTATCTCTTTTTATTAATGTCTAGATATAATTTTTATTTGCAGCTACATCGCACCTATAGACCACGAGGTAAGAACCGAAAGAAATGGAAGCGAAAGGATTTACGCTGGCAAGGACAGCGTCGAGTCAGATCGATCTGACTCCAGTTGCTTTTTGAGCTGTGAGTTCTTCTATGCACCTTCGAGAGGCACCAGATTGCGAAATAATATTACATTTTTTTTTCATTATCATATCAACACTAATCTGCTTTGTTCTAAGTGTTACATAATTCGTTTTCCGTACTTTATCATTATTGTCACCTAGATACACATTATTAACTTTCAAATTATAATCGACAATCAAATGCCTCTTAGCTTTATTAGCTTTAACAATCACTGCATTATCGTAATTTACTTACTTTACAACAGATACATTTTATTCCAGCCGGTTCGTCGTATGCCAATGAAAGTATAGAAATATCACCGTCGCTGAAAAACAACGCATCAGTAGATTCAAAATACTTTGCTAAGCACTTAGACGTAGCTACTTCAAAAATTGTTGCAGCAGATGGTGATTGGTTGAATCTTAACAAATGTGGAGTAAGCTTGTTTATTCCTGATGGAGTTGTGGATAAGGGTGAAGAGTTATTCTCGATTGAGGTCGCAGACGACGATTGGAATAGGCCGCTGCTGCAAGAAGGTAAATTGAATTTAAGTTTAGGCCTTTTGACCTGGATAGGGAATCGAGATCGGTGCGCTAGATTTAGACCCGGTTTAATATTACTTTCTGATTATCTTAGTGACCGTGAACAATGTGTCAAAATTGGTCAGTACGTCAGTTCTGAGCTTCGAAATAGTAATTACGGAATACCACAAGGTAGTATTTTGGGTCCTACGTTATTCCTAGTATATATAAATGACCTGTGCAGCTTGTCACTCCAAAACGGTGTCATAATGTCATATGCAGATGACACAGCTCTATTGTTTTCAGACAAATCTCGAGATGAGGTGTATAAACAAGCCCAGAATGGTTTTAATATAGTATCTAATTGGCTACATGAACATCTACTAACACTAAATGCAGAGAAAACCAAACACATTTTATTTACTATTAGAAATACTAACCAACCAACTACTAACATAAACATTTATGCGCATAAGTGCAGCCCGTATGCTGACAATGCATGTAATTGTCCTACTTTAGCAAAAACCGATCATATGAAATATCTTGGTGTAACGATTGACACAAATCTGAATTTCCGTAAACACATTGATTTATTATGCACTCGAATGCGTAAATTAATATACATTTTTAAGAATTTACGATATATATCAGACTACAAATTAATTAAACAGGTTTATTTAGCTTTGTGCCAATCCATTCTCACTTATTGTATAACTTCATGGGGTGGGGCTGCTAAATCAATCCTACTGCCATTAGAACGTGCGCAGAGAGCTATCCTTAAAGTAGCCACCTTTCGCCCATTTAGATTTCCCACACACGAGCTTTACATGGCATGTAAAGTTTTAACCGTGCGACAACTATTTATATTGAAAATAGTATTACTCCAGCATAGAAAACTTACTTATATCCCAATACCTATAGATAAGAGAAGAAAAGACTTGGTTTGCATAAAGCCTCAAACTAGACATACTTTTATAAATAAATTTTATGTATTTTTAGGTCCGTTTTTATATAATAAAATCAATAAGTCTCTAAGTATATATAGTGTAAATTGTAAAAAATGTAGTGAAGTGTTGAGTGAATACTTAGCGACATTTAATTATTCAGACACTGAAAAATTGCTAGAAGTAATGCAATAAGTTTATTAGTGTAAAGTCTATTTCTATTTATTATGTATCAACGCTAGCTCTATGTAAAGTAACATATTGTCCACTAAAGCACTCAGCGCTGTTAAGTGATGGCCTGAAACACAGGTTTGAATAAACCTACATCAGGCAGGTCGCTATTGTATTTATTAGACCTTTAACCATTCTATTTAAGTTATATACACTAGATTTATTTTAGACGTAGCTTAATATTTTCTTACTGATATTAATATGTAACTTTGTAATGTTGTAACTTCTACGTAATTTATAATTTATATATGTGAACTTATGAATAAATTATTCTATTCTATTAACAAAAAAAAAAAAAAAAAAAAAAAAATATAGGACTTGGTTTAGGTTTAGTTTAGTTGCAGTGAATTTTGTAATGTAGAAGACGTGGGATTTTGTGGAAAGTTTGTTTGTAATTTATTTAAGTGGAAACCTTTTTGTACACCATCGTGACGTTTTGTAAGAACGATGAGTGTTAGTTTTAAAAGTTTACAAAATGTTTGTCAAGCACGTGGTCAAGCGTAACATTATATAAGTAATTAGCTGATGCCCGCGGATTAAAAGTAGCCTCTGTCCTTTTCCAGGTCATGGTCTCCCCATTTGCCAAATGTCATCCAAATCCTTCCAGCCGTTTTAGCGTGAAAGTGTAATAAAGAAACAAAACAAACTCCCTTCCGTATTTGCAATATTAGTTAAGAATTTCATAAAACATACCTAGGTACTTATTTAAAGGGAGATTTTAATAGTACTCTATTAAAAACGAGATTTAAAAGGACTTTCACTTCCTTCAACAAATAGCAAACTACACGTTAAATCCTAAACTCTTCAAGAGTTACGTTCCTTCTCTGAACACCTGCAATAAATAAAGCCAACGCAAGAAAGTGTGTTTAATATTAAACTTGGCCATGTCAGAACCGAAGTAGGATTACATCGAGCCGTGGTCTGACCTAAATCTCAAATGTCAGGTTGTTCTGACCTATAAGTTCCTTCGTCGGCAACCTAGCGGTGTTATTTTGGACACCGGGTCACAATTGATTGCCTCAAAATATGCTCGTACATAGTTAAAGCAGTATTAGATATTCGTAGGATCACAATGGTTTTGGCTGTGTTCTATCTATTTTGTATGGAATGTGACTGACGGCAAGAATGTAGAAACTGTATTGTATCGTTATTAAGTAGTGGAGCATCGATTATATAATATTATGTTGGTCTACCTTTTTCAGAATCAACCAATAATTTATATGACTGCTGCGCAAACATACAAGAACATATTATAAGAAAAGATGTGTCAAGTTTTTTTTTCTTTGACAGGGGAAACTCAACTAAGCCCAGTTATTCGCTGCGGACCCAAAAACTTTCACTTCAACAAGGGTGTGGTTTTGTCCTTTCCGCATTGCGCAGCTTTGAAGAACACCAGCTGGCTTCTCTCGATCCTCCAAAGGCCCGAAGAAATCAACTCGAGGGAGTGGCGAAAAGTTTTGACTTTGGGCCAGGAAACGCCTGGGAGCCCACTGTTCGCACAAGTTGACCCTTCTAAAGTTTACCTAGTGAGCGAATTTCTAAGTGACTTTGTTCTAGTCGGCAGAAGTTTTAGCGGTCTAGACGCGAAGTTGTACAAACTCGCGCTGTTTATATCTAAAAGAATGGACGACAGTTACTATACTCTGAAGATTCATGTGTTTAACGATACGCCTTACGCTTTCTACGATTGCTTCGAAAGTGAAAAGAGGTCTGGCGGCTCTTTGCTCTGTGATCCAAAAACTATTTATTTTCAAGCGAGTTGTTCTGATTTATGTATTAATATTAGGGATGTAGGAGTCGGTTGGAAGGTGCAATCCGGGGGAAAATACCAGGAAATGTCGTATTCTCAAGTTTGGAACATGACTGTCAGATCTTTGCATTGTATATTTGTACTACAACAAACGGATTCGATAAACTGTTTAGAACTAAACGTGTCTGTTTACCAGAAGCAAAAGCAATCAAATTCTGTCAATTTCAATTTCAAGACTAACGATTTGAATTCTAACATCAACTGTAAGAGATTCAGTTGTGCGAGTGTAGAGATTGTTAATATATTAGAGAATCCGTTCAATTATTCGTCTCTGACTAAGAAGGAGGGTAGGTATGACTTTGTGTATAAGAATAACAGCTTTAGGAGCTACTTTAGCGTGGACAATAATTACCGGACTAATGTGTTGACTAAGTCGGACAGAGTGATACTGTGTAAACTGTTGGACTCTCAGACTGCGAAAGGCAACGACTGGAGATTGTTGGCTGAGAAATTGAAAGTTTGCTCTTACTATTATTATTTCTCTAATACTTGTTCTCCTACGGAAAATCTATTGAATTTATGGTTATGTAGAAATAACGATGAGAACATGTTAGTCAATTTGTCGCGGATATTCAGGGAAATGGGTAGGATTGATTGTGCAACAGTTGTGGAAAGGCGCTGTTTTACCAACTAAAAATAGGGAAAGAA
The DNA here is from genome assembly GCA_948252095.1 of Dicycla oo. Lineage (NCBI taxonomy): Eukaryota > Metazoa > Arthropoda > Insecta > Lepidoptera > Noctuidae > Dicycla > Dicycla oo. The sequence goes on along the minus strand of OX411714.1, from coordinate 8,456,406 downwards.
TGTAAAACAATTGTTGAGTTTGAATACAGGAAAATGTTACTTCCAGTTCCTTTATTAAGTGAATCTTTTGAGAAAATGTTTGAAATTATTTTCCAATTATGTCATCATTGTTCCTTTTGTGTTTTCTCACTTCTATTGTTTATTTAATGTTTGTTTTAATTGTTACTTTCTTTAGATTTGCTTTGTATTTTTCAAATCTATTCAAACTCAATGTTTGTTATTGTAATTATGTCTGCCGTTTATTTATCCATAACAAGCTATTGTTTATAACGTCAAGTTTCCTTTTCTATTTAGATTTCTTGATACTTTATTCTTCACTTTAAAGCCAGAATTTTCTTACTTTAGCAAACACTATAGTATGTTTTAAATCAGTATTGAGATTAACTTAGGAAAGCTTAGTATTTTACTAAAGAGTATGTTTGAAAAACATTATTAGCTGTATGTACATATATATTAATGAACCAAATAGATACTGTATTGTTTAGATAAGAAAATTAAGTAGTGATTTCAAATTTTGAATTAAAGTAAACATTTGGAAGTTGTTGTTTTGTTTATTTAATCCTTCATCTGAAAACTATTATAATTATCCTTGTAGATAAACTAATAAAACTGAAACTGAAACTAATAAAACTTTCAAGGGCACTGACAGCAGATTATTTATTATAGAACTAGTCGTATTTACAACAGCAGTGAAACAGACATATAACATAGGGGTATCGTGTTGTCCAGTAACTATGTTGTGGAGGTCAGATAGGCAGTCCTTTTTTTTATTTGAGATGGGTTTGCCCTTGACTCTAGTTTAGGTCGGAGGTGATAGAGACAAAGTCGACGATGGAGTGAGCTTACCCAGAAGAAGCCTGTTCACTCTCACTTTGAAGAGATTAGGGTTGTATGCGATCGGAAACACAGTCGCAGGTAGTGAGTTCCAGACTTTTGCTATGCGCATTATAAGATATTTGGAAACGCTTAGTGCGAATTGGTGGAATAGCAACTAGGTAGGGATGGTAACTGGCAGTGTGTCTAGATGTCCGATGGTAGAAGGGGGCCGGCGGAATGAGGTCGTGGAGTTCTTGGGCACATTCACCGAAGTACATGTAAAATACAGGTATTCACTTGCATCTGGTAAGACTGGAAGCCGACCAATTGGGATAAGGCTTAGTAGAAAAGATATACGTATAACATCTCGCCTGTACCCAGAAGTGTACTACCTGTACAATTACGCCAACAAGTTAAGCTGTTCAAAACTGCCACTGAAAAAGTTTGAATTGATCACCTTACATTATCAATGAAACGAACAACATAGTCCTAAATACATTTAAAAGAATAATAATAAGAAAACAAACATGTAAGAAAATCTCAAACACATTTTAATAGGTGGCAAGAAAAGAGGTTTGTATCACAAAAGAGTATTTCCCTCATGAAATAGTAAATAGGTTACAGAGATAATAACCATAACACCTGTTGTTTACGAGAGGATTTCTTCGATAGAATTGAGCGGAAACTGGTTGTATTCATGTGGGAACAAGCTACAAGAATAAAGCGATTCTGTTATGAAATATATCTAGAGAGTCGCGTCATATTCTAAGAATAAGGGTTAGGAAAAGTAGCCTATCGCAAAAATAAATAAATTATCATAAATATACTAGCTTCTACCCGCGGCTTCGCCCTCGTGAATGTCGGAAAATATCCTACGGGAACGTACATGCGCAGAACATAGGGCCGTCCGATATAACTGTGCAAATTTAATTCGCTACGATATATCGTGGCCCTGTACGGTGGGCTTTAAGCTCCCAGTCGGCATGATTTTTGCCGACATCTTCAACAATCATCGTCATATTTCAGATATTTTACATAACCTTAACTAATTGTACACTGAAACCTTCCTCATGAATAACATACGCCGTATGAGAATTTATTTCGGTTTAGTTTATCGCGTTCAAACAGACAGACATACGCGGCGGGGGGACTTTGTTTAGTTAAAATTTTAAAACTAACCCCTATGTTAGTCCTTATGGGATGATTTTTCAAAACGCTGTACCACAAATTTCTTTATTTCCCACCAAAAGCATACATTTGAATTTTCATATATCATATCCTGTGACATTTTTATTCACACTCTCTGTCATCATCTGATCCCATACTAAGCAGAGCTTTTCCACGTACTATGAAAACCAGATAACTGATATACTACATACACTACGTTTTTGTTTGTAAATACGTACATATACCTAGTGTGTATAGTTAATTATTTGTTCTGGATAGGTATGGTAGGTGGTATAAAATCAACCACGCCTTATCCCTAACTAAATAATAGCTGGTTTCCCATACAAATTTTCATCCTTATATCACGCTGTAGGATTATTTTTAAGACAAAAGGTAGCCTACGTCCTTCCCCAAGATGCCCTGCCAAATTTCATCAAAACTCGTGCAGTTTTGTGAATTTTAAAATCAACCCCTATTTTACCCCTTAGGTGAATATTTTTCAAAAAACTTGACCACATATTTCTTTATTATCTACAGAAAGCATTAAATTGAATTTTCATAATTATGACTAACTTATGAAATGGTGGGTGTCCCATACAAACTTTCATCCCCTATATTACCCCTGTAGGATTGTTTTATAACACAAAAAGTAGCATATGTCCTTCCTCATGATGCTATTTATAGTCTTGCCAAATTTTACCGAAATCCGTGCAGTTTTGTGAATTTTAAAATCAACCCCTATATTACCCCCGTTAGGAGATGATTTTTTTAAAAACACTGAGCCACATAGTTCTTTATTTTTTTACCAAAAGCATAAATTTGAAGTTTCATATACCTAGCTTTACAAATGCTAGGTTCCCCATACAAACTTTCATCCCTTATATTACCCCCTGTAGGATTATTTTTGTGACAAAATGTAGCCTATGTCCTTCCCCATAATACCATCCATCATGATACCTTGCCAAATTTTATCGAAATCCGTTCAGTGGTTTAGGCGTGAAAAGGTAACATACAGACAGACAGAGTTACTTTCGAATTTATAATATTAGTATGGATGTAGGTATATAATATATTATATAATCCCTAAGACCTGTGTCTAAGCTACGCTTGCCGCGGTTGATCCGTGGATGGGTGACCATCTTTACATACCAAGACCCCTCGGAAGCACGTTAATCTGTTGGTCCCGGCTGTCATTTGTGGATCTTTGACAGTCGTTACGGGTCGTCAGAAGCCCTAAAGTCTGACCAAACCAGTCTTACCAAGGGGTATCGTATTACCCAGTTACTGGGCTGTGGAGGATAGGCAGTCGCTCCATATAAAATACTGGCATTCAGCTGCATTCGGTTGAACTGGAAGCCGACCCCAAATAGTTGGGAAAAGGCTAGGCAGATGATGATGATGATATACACATATATTATAGACCTACACTGTAAAAAACGGGTATCATACAGGTCGGTCAGTACCGCGGCGTTGCCTGTGCTGGCGGGAGTGCTTCCGGCTGACTTGGAGGTTTGTCGGGCAGGACGAGTCACGCAGGAGTGTTCTGGGATAGTCAGCAGGGAGCGTAAGATGGCGATCGGGAAGGTGAGAGCGGAGGTAGTTGCTCAGTGACAGGAGCGGTGGCGAGCCTCCGGTGATGGCCGGGAACTGTACTGCTTCTTTCCGGAAATGGTGAATCGATTGGCGCAGGGTGGAGCCGGATTACGTCACGTCACAGGTCCTAACAGGACATGGGAGTTTCAGGAGCCACCTTCACGACTGCTAAATGCTATTGTGGGCTGGCGGATGGAACTCGAGACCATGTCCTTTGGGACTATACTCTGTACGTTGACGCCCGGGAAGCAATGTTGGGGGACGGGTGCAGGAGCGTAGCGGGTCCAGTCTACCACAGAGAGCTGGTGGCCAGTGCAGAGGGCTTCCGGAGGTTGAGGTCCATCATCACCTAGCATCACGTCTGTAATCCTAGGATAGTAGTACACCCACATTTTGCCAGTTATGTTTAAGTTCCATGTAATAGGGGGCGAGCTTATTATTAATAATAATAATATCGTTTATTTATAAAAATGGTGCAGATTTATAATAACATAACTTAAAAATTATAGAGGGCACAGTTGCTCATTTGCCTGAACTAGGTAGAACCTGTGCGTCAGGCTAGAAAGTTACTTAAAATTTTAAAATATAAAATTAACAACGGGGAAGATTAAAATAGAAACTAATATTAACTTAAAAGACTAACATGTTTTATTTACATACAATAAGTAAATCCTCTGTCTCACTGTATGATATGCTAAGTAAAAATTGTAGAATAATCTTTTTGCAGTCGTAATATTTAATTTATACATACTTAATTTCCTATTTAATTTATTGTACAGAAATGGGCCTAAAAATGTATAAAATCTATTTACAAAAACATATTTAGAGGATGCATTTGACTCACATACAATATCATTCCGTCTCTTATTCGTACTTTCAGTGTTATAGGCGAGCATGGTGTGCTGTTTTAATACCAAGTGCGTTATAAAAAGCTGGCGAACAGTCAGCACGTTACAGGATTTGTATAGCAGATCTGGTAGGGGATTATTGCCATCAACTGGGCACAAATCCAGACTCCAGGCTGCTACAGAGAAATTCCTGATAGGAAAAACCTAATCACACTTTTCTCGATCTGGAAATCTTTGGCTATAACGTAGTAATAAAAAATATTATTGTTTTCAATCAATCAATTAATCAAAAGTCATTTATTCAAACTAGGCTGAGAATCAGCACTTTTTGAACGTCAAAATTACATAAGACAGTCCCCCAAAACGCTCGCCCTTCACCACTTCCTAGTGCTTTAGCTGGGGAGAAGAAGTGGCGCAACAAACGCAGCACAGCTGTCTGTTCAGTTAAAAAAAAAAAAAGATTCTATATAACACTGCGCATAATAATTTAGGTACATTACGCAACACAAAACATTAAATTAAATTATTTGCTATACGTAAGCTAGCACACGCCAATATACAAAAAAAAAAATCGAAAACTATACTCAAGCAGAAACAAAATACAAAACTAAAAACGTAAGCAGAACTTTATACCCAAATAAAAGCCTCCAGTAATAAAGGGCGTGCCCACTTACATATAGCCGTACTCAAAGTCACAGATGATAAACTAGGACCATCGAAGTTTTATTATTATTATTACTTATATTTCTACAAAAACATATTTTCTTTTATTTAATGAAGAAGTACGCGAATTAATAGTACCGTGCTTTCCTATAATTTAAATACATGCGAGTTCTATATTATTAGACTAGGTTGGTCAGTGAACGATTCACTGGGGTTAATGCTATGTAAGTTTTTAGTTGGTAAACCTTTAAATAAATAAACTAATAAAAAAATTGTGACCACTATACCAACGACGCAGAATTAAAGTATATACGTACGATGCATTTTTATCAATGGTGGATAAATAAGAAATTGTTTTCGTCGTTGCATAAAAAGTATAATTGTCGACAATCAATCTGCCGAGCCTTTTCCCAAATTTGTTGTGGTCGGCTTCCAGTCTAACCAGATACAGCTGAATACTAGTATTTTGCAAAGCGACTAGGCAGTCGCTCTCTAAAATTCTGGTCAGATAGGCATCTGACCTGCACAACCCAGTTACTGGGCAACACGATACCCTTTGATAAGACTGGTTTTCAGACTTTCCGGCTTCTGACGACCCGTAACAACTGTCAACGATCTACAAATGACAGCCGTGATCAAAGGCTGAAAGGGATTTCCTCGGAAAGCAGCAGTTATAAGCCGGACGTTATAGTGACGGATGGCAACCCATCAACGAACCAACCGCGGTAAACGTAGCGCAACCTTCGATCGAACAGTTCGCCTATTATTATTTAACCACATCAAAGTTCTATGAATGACAGCCGGGACCAACGTCTTAACATGCTTACCGAGGCACTGAGAGGTCTCCTTATGTGACGGTTGGTCACCCATCAACGAACCGACCGCGGCAAGCGTAGCTTACCCTTCGATCGATCCGTGTGGCTGTTGTTATATAGCCACGAATACAAAGCTGCATTATTTTAAATGTTGTTATTTGCATATTCGATGTAATCAGACTGTTACTCACAAACTTAGTATACAAAACCGTTTTAATATGAAACACGTAAAAACGAATACAGTATTTACAAGGCATAATAAATTCTTGCCCCGCCTGCGTACTTCACTTGGGCCGGCAGGCGGCCCACGGCACATCGTTGGAACGTGGTCTCAATTATTAAACAATGCAATCGTCTCGGCTGGTACAACCCTAGCTTTAATACTTGAATACCTAGTATTTGGGTCAGAGAACGTGGAATATACGCCGTATCGTGTTGCGATACCAGCCAAATTATTTAGGGATATCTCGACATGAATTTCGGAACGCTAAGTGAATTCCGACGAAGAAATTGTTCGTTGATATTTTTGTAGACTTTCCCCTTCCTTTAATATTCTTTGTGATTGGATTGTTATTTGTTAAATGGGGATGTTTGAGTTGTTCCGGTTTTAGTATTCACGTAGGTCAGTACGTATTCATGGTACGTTAGACTTTATGTTCCGGGTCATGAATACCTGTGGTTCCATTGAGATCGTGATCTGTTTACTTAGATTCTGTTCAAAAACGATATCAGTAAGGTTGGTGGACCTCTGTTTTTAAGATGCTGTTGTGAAAAGAAACGTTCTCATAAATAATTGTATTAAGTGAGATAAACTCGAAGCCAGTTCAGTGAATGAAATAAGTGAACAAATACAGTTTTCATAAGTCAGTTAATATTTCAACATCCTGAACATAAGCCAATGCCTGAAATTGGCATCTTTTTTTCTCGCGGCCGTCAACTAAATCTGGTTTTTCTAGTACAGAATAGTGAAACAAACGAAACTTATTTGACATGCATCACTAAACTCAGTCCGAAATGAGATATAAGAGCTCCTAAAGCACCGAATATTCAAATATTCAAAAACATTTAACGGCTATCTATTTTGTGGCGACTTACCACTAACCTTGCACCTAGTCACAGAAACGGTGTATTAGGGCTATGTTTGGTTTGAAAATAACTGATAGTTGCAAACAGTATTTTATTAAATAATAATAACAATATTTTAAGTCTGCCTTCTTTATTTATTTATGAAATAGCTAGTTTTATAAGAACCAATCCCAACCTATTTAAGAAACTATCAGACGTTTCTATTCGTAATCGACGGGATAATAATAAATTATGCGTACCAAGATCAACCACGGCATTGATGCGTAAAAGTATTTTTTGTTTAGCACCAATAATTTATAATAAAATCCCAAAACCTATTAGAGAAATGCCAACTGCTCTGTTTAAAGTACATTTTCAAAAATATCTCATAGCCAAATGCTATTATACCTTAGTGGATTTTTTAAATGACCGCAATTAATTAAATAGATTCCTATAATTACGACATTTTCACAATTTGACCTCCAAATCTATATAACAATACTTTATTTTTACATTTTTTTAATTATCATTAGAATTAAAAAAATAATTTCATAGTTTTCTGTGTAGACTCAATTTTTTATGGTTTATTCTAAACCAAAATATGATGATTGTAGGCTAAAACTGGCAAAACGTGCAGATCTACCTGTTATTTTAAGACCTTGCACATACTATTTGATGCATACTCATGTTTTTACAATAAATATATTCTCTTCTATTCTATTCTATTCTAGGAGTCGAAAATTGCCTACAAACCTAATAAATACATACAAAGAGAGTTTAGTGATATGCATGTCAAATAAGTTTCGTTTCGTTTGTTACATTCTGTACTAGAAAAATAAAGATTTGGTTGATAGCCGCGAGAAAAAATAAAAAGACACCATTTTTCATACTAAAATGGGCATAGACCTTTTCTTTTAATATTGATTTTTAATTGAAAGATAATATCCAGCCTCACATATTTTTCTTTCATCTAGCTTAAATTGGAAATGAAATTAATGAAAGTCCTTAGTTATAGAAGCCTTGAGTAGGCAACTAGGAATCAACTATTTACGTATTTTACTGAGGATATCGACTGGTTGTAGGATGAGTGACGTCATAGTAAATGTTGGCAGTAGAATCTTTTCTCAGTCAAAGACCCAATAATCACCAACGTATAAAAATAGTAAAAAATCTTTAAAGTATAAATGATAAATGATTGATAAATGATAAATGATTTTTATTTCTGTAAGTAGGTTTGTACAAACACTTTTTAAGTGTTTGTACAAATATAATAGTCAATATTTTTTTTTTAAACTAGATGAGGTCGGCGTTTCCTATCTGACTACTCTGAAAAGAAAGGCCGAAACAAAGTCAGAGGTCTCTTATAAAGTCCAGACATAATCTTGGTCACTTCATGTGAAGACCATGTAGATTGGTGTCTGAAATGGTCTTTGTCTAATAAGTCGGTTTTTGAAACCTGCTAGTGGCTCAATTTCATTAACCTTTTAAGCTATTATTTATGTCGAGTTGCTGAATAGCAAAGTGACAGATAAGTGGCATATAAATTCTGATAACAGTAAAAACAAAGAAGATGTAGGTAGTAAAAATAAGCCTGTTAAACAGAAGTCACCATCACATAGCAACAATAAATGAAGAAAAAAAGAACTCTCTTTTCACAGGTTTTAAAAACAGAGCCACAAGGTAGACCCGGAGACTCGTGAGGGCAGGTCTTAATTGGAGGGCACTTAGTTCAGGAGCTCTCCGTGTGAACAACTGCTCTTCACAATCTTACGGCTTTTATACTAATAGCGAGCACAGTTGAGCAGTAATTTAAAAGTTGAGCTTCTGATTGAGTGATGTTTCTTTTTTGATTAGACTATTTGATTTGGTTAATTTAAATGATGCTAGATTGCTACTTGCCTCGGTGGTTTTGAATTTGAACCTACTAAAAGAGCGATTGCTTATGGCCGATTCCTACAATTTACGGACCGTTATTGGTTAAAATTAAGACTCTTGTAACTTTACCAATAATGAAGCAAAGATCTCATAGCTAAACGATTTACGATACGACATAAGGAAAACGATTCGTTTTTAACTGATTTCAAAAAAAGAGGTTCTGTATTCGACCCGTATGTATGTATGTGTTTCTATGTACACATATGTATGTATGTTTGTATGTCCGAGATTTTCTCAAAAACTCATGAACCAATTTTGATGATTCTTCCTCTATCGTGATCTATATACTTTCAGGAAGGTTTTAGTATATAATAAATTAGGTAATTAAACTTATGTACGTAGTTATATGCATAAATGTACTGTATCTCCGGCATTTCTAATTGTAAGCGGATTTTGATGATTCTTCTTTTTGTTCATCTTGGCCTTAAGTAATTCTACATTCAACTAAAAATGAAAAAATAAATTTACTTTTAAACAAGTAAAGACCGTCTTCAAAAACCTAAAACGAATAAAATAACTTTCATAAAAAACTTAACAGCTTCCAAAGTCGGTGTTCGAAATGTTCAATGAACCTCTTAGCTGACCTCACCGACCTCACCGACCTCAGAAGTTCTTAAGTTTTTTATGACAGTTATTTTATTCGTTTTAGGTTTTTGAGAAATCGTTGAATACACTAAATGCATTAAAATTGTCAGAAGTCCTCTACATATTATTGTTAGTAGTTTTGGTTGTTAATTGTAAATTTTGCAATTCCCAGCAGACATCTGACCGGAAAACGTTATTTACAAAGAATAAATGCTAGATTGGAAGACTCCACACTGCCATTGTTTCCACAAACATCCCGCATTCTTCAGAAAACCCGAGTTCATATCTTTTATACGCACACTCAATCTTTGCACAATGTACTTTGAGCACAAAAGATAACAAATTATGCTTTTAACGCACTCGTTTGCACTATAGTGCTTGAGCACTTTTGTTTGAAGACATGTCGTTGTTGATTTAGTGCGCTACATCAGGTCAACGATCCGTGAATTATGAGCAGTGTGTAGGTAAAGTGAGGCTTGTGGAAGGTGGAGGTAGTGGGAGAAAGTGATGATGGCAAGGGTAGATAAGTGATCGATATATTTGTAAGGTGTAATCAAGTTCATTCATATGTTACATAAGCCCGATTCGTCAGTGTTCCTATTTATCTACAAAATACTACAGAGGTACAAGATACACCATTTCGTCATAATAAAATATTAAACTAAAATTAGCATGCTTAGTTCTTAAAAACGAAATACCAAAATAATTTATAAATCAAATATATTGTGTATTTATTCCGATTGGATTACAGAATATCTAGGTTCCCACGTATCATTCTTCTGACCTTATCCAAATTTATTTGGGGTCGGTGCAACATGTCTTTTTCTTCCATACTTCTCTATTAGTCGTCATCTCGGTAGTCACTCCATTTCTAGCCATATCATTCTCCTACTCGTATAGCCATCCACATTTATACTCAAAACTTTCCTGACGACATTTTTCTCATTCCTCCGCATCACATGCCCATACCATGACAACCGATTTCCACACAACTTTTCAGTCACCGGTGTCACTTTCAGACTTCCTCTTACATACTCATTTCTTATTCTATCCATTCGCGTAATACCACACATCCCTCTTAGCATTCTCATCTCAGCTGCATTTCATTTATGCAATTCTAGGTTCCCAAGTATATAATACTAGTTTGGACCATCGAATTGAATACCTTTTACTATGGGACCAACTTTGAAATTACGTAAAAAAGCAGCTGTCCCGTAGGTACAGTTTAGAATAGCAGGTATTAAGCTTTAGTATGAAACAGCTGTTTTTTTTTCGCGACTTCAGAGTTGGTTCCATAGTAAAAATTATTCAGTTCGATGGTCTAAAGCACTCCTTAAAGTTTGTAAAGTTTTTTTTTTAACAACTTGTACGTATATATTTTGAAAGGACACCGATTTAAAGACGACATATTATATGAGAAATTTCAAATTTCCCATTGCACTTAATTGCTTCTTGCAAGGAACAAAATTGGAATAAGATTTCGTCAAACTTTTCACGGAACAAAAATAAACGTGACCTATCCTATGAGTAGTACAACACTGGTTTCTACAAATCTGGTTTCGGTTGGAGTTTCGAGGGACAGCGTTAAATAAGGACCGAGTGATATGGGTTAGCGTTATTTCCGGCGGCAGTAATTAGGGATAGAAAAAGACTCTAATTACTCATCCCAGAATAATGGATACGAACAAGTATATTTATTTTCGTTTCTGGATATGTAAGGACTAATAATAAACCCACGTAGATATTTACACTCATTGTTGCTTCTACATAAAGTTTTCAACCAAAAAAACCTAAAAACAAAACAATTTTCAAAAAGTCAAAAATCAAAAATCATTTATTTCAATCCAAGATTAAGATCATATGTATGTAGGTACATCTAAAATAAAAATTAATTAAATAATATAAATAAAATTAAAATCAAAGAATCAAATTAAAATCATAAAATCAAATTAATTAAATTAAGATTATAAAATCAAATTAAAATCATAAAATAAAAATGCTTAATAATACGCCTGCCTCTGACTCATTTGTTTGTTTGTCATTACATTAATCATATAAAAATGCTTAATGTACTGACAATCAAACCTGATCAAAAAGAAAGGAAAGCTAATCAAACTCAACATTCCTTCACCACACAGCAAAACAAAACGGTCTTAGCCCCGTCATTTGTCAGAGCAAAGTGGCGAGCGTTCTGCGGAAGTAGACACGATGAGCGCATGAGTTGCCGTCGTCACACGTCACGTCACGTCGCGTCGTCAACCATTGTCTGACGTCACAGGTCCCCTTCTTCCTGTAGCGCGGTGAGTCGTAAACTTTATGTGGAGATTCGTCTCGGTACGTACGTTAACGTGTAGAATATGTATTTGGATCCGTTCTGCTCTGATGTTCGAGCTTAACTTTCCGGTGTAGGGACGACGTTGCCCTGTGTGATGTTTTATGCTGAGCTGAGATAGTAATGGCCTTTTGATAGGTATGTATAATTTTGGGGTATTAAATGGCGGTAAAAGCTTGTTTTTTTTTCTTTTATAGTGTTCCTTACCTCGAAAGGTAAAAACGTAACCCTTATAGTATCACTCGTGTGTCTGTAAAATTTGGTACACGTATGAATTTCTGGGACCAAAACACGGACGTGTAACATAAATAAAGGAATTTTAAATACGGGATCACTTTTGGGGGCAAATAAGAAAATTCAAAAAAAAATGTTTTGCAAACTGTACCGCGTGACATGTTAAATCAAAGAACTGAGGTACTGTGAGGGGCTCAATTATGTTTTTTTTTTTAATAATTTTAAAATGAATTGTTTTAAAGTTATTTAAGAAAATCGACGAAAATTATCTCCGAAACTGTTGAACCTAAAATTTTGAACAAAGTAGTTCTTTACCTACATATTACAGGAAAACTTAAAAGAAGTCTATGGTCTAGTAACATGGTAAATATCTCAATACTGTGCGTACAAACATACATTTGCTGTTGGAATGTATGGGAGAACATGTTTTTCAACTACCAAGTTAAGTTTGTTCTTGGGGTGAATCATTCCAACTACGGGACTATTCATTGTGCGTGGTCCAACACGCACTTGGCTGGTTTTTTTATTAATAACGGAATGTAGACAATGCTAGTGATAAATGATAAATAAAAAAAAAATAAAATAAATAATAAATAAATAAATAATAATAATAATAAATAAATAAATAATAAATAAATGATAAACTAGTTTCTGTTTGAAATACTGAATAAATATAATATATTATAAAAAAATAACGGAATAATAAATGTTTGGTTGGGTACCTGAAAACTGCTTTTACGAATATTGTAAGACCTCATAATAAAAATAAAAGTCCATAAACAAGGAAGACCACATTCTACAGTCACGTAATTATTAACAAAGTATTTTATATTTATTTCAAAAGCGATGAGCAATACGACTACTCGAAGTCAACCCTGATTAAATAGGTATTGCACTTTTAGTTAAATTCCAGTGACACCCGGTGGCTCGAGCCACTGACTCCTGTCAATCTCAGTTTTAGCGAGGGGAGAGTGCAGAGTGTATTGTCGTGTCGACACCATGGGGGCTGAAGCGAGCCTAAACAAATACCCTTCGTAACACGACACCCTGATTCACGCATTAAATAAATATTCACTTTATAACATCCATCCGAAAAATTCCAATTAATTTTCCTCAAAATCCATAACTTTCAAACAAGTTGATCGAATCAAAAACGATCTGGCAGACGCTCTTAACTCCGTAAATAATAAATCAAGACTCAAACCCTTCAAGGAAGTTTATGAACTTGTTAAAAAATATTCCAAATGCCGGAAAGCACTCACTTAGATTAGGAAAAAATATATGACCAGTACTGGCGTAAACATAAAGTTTTCGCCACCCACTGAGCATTAAGAGGTTTTTAAATTTATTCACCCTTCGATTTTCGGCAGTTTCTTGCGGAAACTTTGAGAAAATTTCAGCGATTAAACCGTGCGGAGTGCACAAAGTTAAGGGTTGAAATTTACATAACGATCGACCTATACGTTGTCTGGCAACATCCAAGCCTGTCTAAGTTCAGCTCAGACAAGAATTTGCAATCACTTAACACTTTGGTAAAAATAACATTTAACTTTGAGTAGTTTTTTATTCAAAGTCAATAATTTCACTTTGAAATCGATTTGATTTGGCAGAATGTTATCATTGGCTTCAACTGCACTTACATTTTATCCAAATAACCGCAGTAGTTATACCTAAATATAGCTAAAATGTCAATCAGTTTCGTTGGGATAAATCTCACAGAAAAAATAAATATACGTACATATTAGGTACCGCAAAGCAATCAATCAGGTCTAATTACTATCTACTTACTACAATAAAAAGTGGGCTTAAAATAATAATAAAAAACTATGGCACTATGGCTATGAACTAGAGTGAAACACAAAATAGTAAATGGATAGAGGTTTGTTTGTTGTCGATAAAATAATGTCTTTAGATTGTCATGATGTGTCCAGTATCTATAATGAGGCTGGTCATAGCAGCTCTGGAAGCCCAAGCGTTGCCCTTCACAAGACTATATTAAAACTTATAGTTCCCCATATCGCCACCTAAGCACTGGCCGCTGCACTTTCCCACAAACTGCTAAGTTCTTAATCCTGACTTGATGAGGCATTGTCTACATCCCAGACGAACGTAAGCGCACATCGCCGGGTAAATATCTCTTAATGAGACGTTTGAGTGCGTAGTTAGACCACTTGGCAATCAACCTGATTCAGACGCAAGTATCTATAGAGATGTCTGCTTGGAGCATGCATGGCATGTGGAGATGAAAACAAGACCATTCGTTTGCTGTTTAAATCGTCCTTTACGGTTGGTACCTACTTATTTTGGTTTTGGGACTGAACTATTGTTACATTGTTGAGAAAAATTATTAAGGATCCACTTAAAAAAAGTATATTGTACTTAAAGAAACTAGGAAGCAGTAACGTGTTGCATAAATTAGCGAGAAATGGGTATAATCGTCTAATAATTTTTACTATTTTTATGGCAAATTTTTCAATAGTCAGATAACTTTTATTTATGGAATAAATATGGCGGTTTGACAGCTTTCGTATGGAAAATATGTTAAACTGTCATATTTATTCTTCAGATAAATGTTATCTAACGACTATAGAAACGCAGACTTAGTGTCAGTTGCCTCAGTGAAAAGCAGAGCTAAGAGGCTCATTGACGACGTAAAACTGGTGGATGCCAAGCTTCACAGCTTGGCTCATCGCCGCAAGGTTGCCTGCTTGACGGTCTTCTATAGACTGTTCTTCGATGAGTGTGCTCTGGAACTCCACAACCTCATTCTACCGGCCCCCTTCTACCATCGAACATCTAGGCGCACTGCAAGTTAGGTACCATCCATACCTAGTTGCCATTCCACCAATTCGCACTAAGCGCTTCCAAACATACTTCATAATGCGCACGGCTCTGCGTCTGTGATCCCGAATGCTTACAACCCGAATCTCTTCAAAGTTAGAGTGAACAGGCTTCTTCTGGGTAAGCTCACTCCATCGTAGACTTTGTCTCTGTCACCTCTGACCTAGACTATAGTCAAGAGTAAAACCATTACAAAAAAAAAAAGATCAGCCTTTAATTTGATTAATTTCCATTTTGGACTTATACAGGATGTCTCAATCGTAGTGGTCCAAAGGCGAATGGGGTAAAGCGGAGGTGGCCACCTATCATTGAAACATTTAAAACTTGGGATATTCTCAACAGTTCAGAAAATTTTGCTAATTTAATCATTCTTTTTCATTGTTCAAGATCTAAGATTCTAAGCCTTAATAAATTCAAATCATTCATTAAACGCAAGTTGTGTCAGAAAGCTTTTTATACCGTTAAAGATTATATTGAGGACAAAAAGGTTTTGGGTTGAGCTGCTCCAAATTTTCTGTTTTCTTTTGTCTCTTTTTTATTTTTGCATACTGAATGTTGACATGAATATTTAATTTGTAAAGTATATTATTTTAATTATTGTTAATGTGAAGACTGTGTGGGTAATTGCTTTTTGTTTGTTTTATTTTTCCCTCAGTTATTTTTAATCTTGATCTGGCAGTTTGAGTAATTTATGCGGCCTATCCAAATGTCCTTTCTTTGGTATTCGTCGAGCTCCTTAAGTTCTGAGTTGAGCTGCGCGATTACTGACAAATGCGTGCACTGACTGGACAGGTCCTCTCGATCTGTGTGGTTCTTTCCTCAAAAGACCATTTCAGACACCAATCTACATGTTCTTGACAAGAACTGACCAAGATTATGTCTGGACTTAATAAGATACTGTGACCTCTGAGTTTGATTCAGCCTTTCTTCTCAGAGTAGTCAGATAGGAAACGCCGAAAAAAAAGCATGATTGACGTGTAAAACTGCTTGTACATACCTACTTACAGAAATAAAATAAATTATCATTTCAAGAAATTTTACACTTTCACTTGGATGTTGAACCTGTGAACAAAATTTTCGACTTAGCAAGTACAAACTTGGCTGGAAGTTGCCTTGATAGTGTAGGTACAAGATTATGTTCTTATTTATGTTCAGTGTGGCTTTGCAACGGTTCCGATTTTATTATCTCTTGTCTTTTCTAAATTTTTATTAAAATTTAGTAAATTAAAAAGAAATGTACACCTTATATCCCAATTTTTAAATGTTTAAATGATAGGTGGCCACTTCCACTTTACCCCATTTGCCTTTTGACCACTACTTTTGAGACATCCTGTATATAGTGTCTTAATAGACAATAATATCTTCGCTTGAACACATTTTTGGCGATGATGACCGCTACGTTTTTTTTATTGACTTGTAATAGTGTTTGTACAAACCTACTTACAGAAATAAAAATCATTTATCATTTAAGTAATAACAGCCGCACGGGTCGATCCATCAGGTTAAGCTTCGCTTGCCGGAGTTGGTATGTGGATGGGTGACCATCTTTTTATACCGAGATTTCTCCGTGCCTCGGAAAGCACGATAAGCCGTTGGTCCCGGCTGTCATTCGTGAATCTTTGACAGTCGTTATGGGTCGTCAGAAGCCCGAAAGTCTGACAACCAAGGGGTATCGTATTACCCAGTAACTGGGTTGTGGAGGTCAGATATGCAGTCGCTCCATGTGAAATACTGGTATTCAGCTGCATCCGGTTAGACTGGAAGCCGACCCCGACATATTTGAGAAAAGGCTAGGCAGATTGATTTTTTGATGACGCTGCCAGTAAAAACCATACCATGATATAGCCCGAAAATAAGTTGAACAACAATACAAAAGCCACATTCAATTTCTTCATTTATTTCTCTAAAACAAAAGAGTATAAAAAGCCGTAACTATGAAAGATGACAGCGCGGTTTTTCTAAGTTTAGTGGTGTTTCCCCGAGTTAGCGGCTCGTTGGAACCCCACGATCTCTTCCGCGACATAAAACCTGCAACGATAAATGATAATTATTATATTGTTCAAGTATTTCGATGTAGCTGAATAATATATAGGCATTCTTGCCAAGTGGTCTAAGCTGTGGAAGTTTTGGCTAGAAAGCATGATGCAACTGTGATTAACTAAAATGTTATACATCTAGAGGATTTCATAAGCGTTAAAAGAAAACATTTGTTAAGTTTTGAAATAATATGAATAAATCGTTTAATTGACTTATGGCCGATTTCTATAATTTACGAACCGTTATTGGTTAATATAAGACTCTTGTATATTTAGGTACCAATAATGAAGCAAAGAGTTCATAGCTTTGCATAGTAGACCCTCCCATACGGAAGTAGCTATCACAGGTAAAATTAGCTAAAAAATCTATTTAAATGCCCAGTTTGGCTATAAAAAAGCTACCATTGGTAAGCAAAACGATTCGTTTTTGTTCATAGGAACATTAGTCGATTATTGATTCATCTTATTTCTTATACTGGCAACACTAGTTTTGAAAATGGCGTTTTGACATGACGGTTGAGAAATTAGTGCATTCGGCCCTCCCTATTTATAATTATGCTCTTTGATTCGGCCTTTCTGCTCGGGGCCAGCGTCGAGTGCAGACGTGGTACGACGTTCCTAGTGGCTGGTTAGTTAAAATGTACATTGGCATAAAAGATCTGTAATTTAATTTAGTTAAACCAAACCATGTTATTTTTTATAAAATTCTTGTTCTGACTAAATGTAAAACGGTAAAAAAACGTGAACGTGAATTTAAGTAGGTTTTATTGCTTTGAGATAAGGCTTAAATTCCTTAAATGAACGATTTTGTTAACTAATTATGACACATTGGTTTTAAAAGATTTTTTTTCGGAAAAACAACATATATTTATGAAATTGTATTCATAGGCATCCTTTTATGGGGTAAATGTACTCATATAATAAACAACATTAACTGTTGGACTAAACCTCGAAAAAAAATCAGCTGTTCCCTACATTTATGTTCGCATTTATAACTCGTCAAAATCTAGGGAACAACTGTTTTTTTTTTTTCGCAATTAAATGTTGTTCTTAATGATAACGATGACCCCTTAAAAGATGCCCATGAATTCAATTTCATCCTGTATAATGAAGGAACTCGATTTTGAACAAACTACTTGCAAGTTAGCGATTATTCACACTCACCTTGTACCTACGCTGTAGTTCACCTTTTATTCTCGTTTAAACTCGCTTGCGCTTATAACTTGCAGCATCTTCACCGGGTCGTCCCCGCGCTTCAATGAACACAGTAGGCAGGGGCAAGGGGGAATATTTTAAGGGGAGGCACGCCAAATTTGGACACTTTAATGCGAGTTTTGATGTTTTATGTTAATATCCAGTTGGCAACTTCGCCCAATAGTCATTGAATTGTCGATCGGTACGGCCCCGGTAGACATTCACGATAACAAATTAATTTTCGATATTAATGTGGGAACGAAACGGTTGACACGGCGCTTTTTACTTTCTCAATTGAACAAGTTCTGGAAACGAGTGGACGGCTCCTGACGTAATCTTGTGGTAGGTACTTGCTTTTCTTTAGGGATAATATTTTTGTGTTCACCAAAAATCTAAAGGTACATCTATGTATGCATTTCTAAAATATTGATCTTAAACCCGTTTAATTGTTTTACTATAATTAAACTACTCGGCCAACAAAATATGTTACATCAAACAAATTCCAAATTAACACCAAGATATAACACTTTTTTATTGTAGTGCGCTGCAAATATTCTATTGTAACAATAACTATTTTATTCTTCCCCGAAAAATACTGACCGTGCACCAAATATTCCTGAATGTTACACAAAATATTTGGATAATGTGTTCATTTTTTATTAATAAAGCTACATTGGACATTAATTGGTGTTTGATTCAAATACATTTTGCAGTGCATTATCTGAAGTAAAACTAAAAAAATAAATGCTTGTTTTTAAAATTAGGTGTATTACTATTTTTACAAATTTGCAACAGTTGTTAAATAGATGCTCGTTATGACATATTTTAATGAACATATTTTGGTGCACATTCAGTATATTTGGTGGAACACAGGCAAAATTAGGTAAATGAAATGGGAATAAATTGAAGTACTTTTAAATACCATCCTTTCTTTAGTAGTTAAAGTAAATTTTGAAAATAGGTACTTAATATAATTTTATGTTTAAATGATAATTTTAGTTATTTAGTTTTCGTTTACATTTAACTCGGCTTGTTTTTTCAGGTATAGGTACCGCAAAGGTAAACACAATATAGGTAATCCTGGTTCTTCTTTCAAAACCCAAAAACCGGAAGACGTAAATTATATTTACCGTTAGATCTTCAAAAGAAATACATAAATATTTAGCAGGCCCATCCTTCATAAAAACTTATTGATAAAAAAATGTTTGTGGTGACTCTTATCGTTTTCAGTGATCAAATTCAAATTCAAAATGTTTATTCGCCAGAAAAATACATAGTTTACAAGGGAAGATCTTACAGCCTTAACTCATAGTATTCTGCCTGCAAGCAAGCGTGCAAATTATTTCTGTTATGTTTAAATGTCATAATTATTATGCAGATTATATTATCAACATTTTGACGTGCATTGACTCTTTATTTCCCTTCATAATTGCCGCTTCTCAAACAAAAACGACATTTGACATCAAAGAGCTTTTGTCGTCGTATTCAGTGGAAACGTATTTTACGTACATTGACAGTTTATTGCCTTCATTTATTAAAACAAAAGAAACAATGGTCTACCTTTCTCCTGACTTTCTCATATTATTATATTTCACGTTTTAGAGGGTGAACATGAATCGCATAAAAAGTTATTTGTGCTCATTTGAATTTCATCTTGTATGACAGGCTGGTTCATACATAATAAACGGGGTTAAGTCTTCGCCTCCCCGTTTTTGTAGCAAAACATACGAGTATTAGCGTTAACTGTTTGGTGGTAAAATTTTATGAAAATTAAGACCGAGAATGAAGAAATCACCGTTTTATTCAGCTTAGCATGAGAGGCTTTACTTGAGTTCGAAATTATTACATAAAACATGCATTTGAGTATCTGTATACAATCATTACATTATTGGGTATTACAAAAACTATAGATACCCAATTATTCAGATATCTATTATATTAAAATACATAATTTAATATAAGACGGGATTACCTGTTGTCAATTATTAATTTCCATTCGTTTAGTCCTTTCTATCCTCCCTCTATATTAAAAAAGAAATCACTAATTCATGACCTCAAGTTTCAGTAACTAGTTTTTACGACCAATATTAATAACAGTTTTATTTTCCCGCGCAACCGTACCACTCGTAAATGTCAACAGTATTTTTATGACAGCATTTCATTGTGCGTAAAGGCATTAAGTGATTCTGCCAATGACGTTATAATAGCATAACATGAAATAACTTTATTGTTTTTGTTTTGTATGTGAAAAACGAAAATCAAAGGGCTAAGAACTAGAAATGAGGTTTTCAGTAGATAATGGCAAATACAGAAACTTGGCGAGCCAGTCACTGTAAAAAATCTCCGATTTTTTTCTTTTCTTTGTTAATAAGAACTAACTTCTTTCTCTTTTTTCTTTCTTGCTTAATAATGAATTAAAATCTAGCCTAATAGACTAATAAGCAATTTAACTCTAACTTATTATTTTACGTGATGGATTATGTTATACAGAGTGGCGACTAGGTTATCACATTAATTGAAACCAAGTATTCAGTACAATATTTTGGACCTGCGTTGATATTTTTGGTCAGTTATTAAAAAAAAAAACAGCTGTTCCATATATTTTGACCGCGTAGGTATTGCGCGTTTGTGGGGAACAACAGATTTTTCTTTAGTAACCGACGAAAAATTTCAACTCAGTGGGGTCCAAAATCATGTATTGAATACGTGGTTTCAATTAATGTGATAACCTAATCACCACTCTGTATAACTAAGAATAGTGTCATTTCGCATTTTATACAATTCAGTAGAGGAAAAGGTGGTAATGTGATGCAGGTATGTATATTGACCCCCCTCGATATTCATGGTTTAGAAACACGCCATCTAGATTTTATTTGGCGCAACGCGGAGATCGTGTGACGTTATTGATTTTAACCCAATAAATCCGCGTTACGTTTTCTTTTCCTGCGAACCATTCGAAATACGCAAGTGGCAAACTTTTATTACCGCTCTACATTTTATGAAATTTTACTGGAAATGAGTAAGTTTTAGCTTTGGTGATTTGTACATTGTGTTAGATATACGTTATTCTACAGGATTTTGAAGGTAATTGTAAAAAAAAAACATTTGATAGAATATTTGTGTTATGGTTTGTTTATAAATTCTTGCTTAATAGAAACAATGTGAGGGGGCCAAATTGCAAGACAATGGTATGACCGTTATATCACTTCCTTATTTTTTTATTTCCGCTTTCAGATGCCTTGACAAAGTGTGTAATCTCTATCTTCAAAGAAAAGGAAAACATGGGATCCTGACCAAATTGAAAACTCTGAATATGACAACAATGTCTATCCGAATAGCGTATCTAAGCTTTAAGGTAAAGCTCAGATACGATCTGCATATTCTATGACACCAGTTACTCTAACGACAGACGTGGGGAGGAGTGGATTCAGTGTCAGAGTTGCAAGCCTGTGCAGGTCCTGAAGGCGAATATTATATCTGCGATTTTTGCCGTTAGGTTTTAATTAAATCAATACATTTAATATGGCCGTCAGGGTGCCATAAAACCCTCAAAAGATCTCATGTTGCCAAATTTGTTTTATTTTTCTTAGAATATATTAGTTTTCGTTTATCTTGTGGCAGTATCATTTATTACATGTATAGGCAAATAAATAAGGAGCGATATAACATATGTATTACATTTCCGACTCTCGTATTTTTTACATATGGCCGCAAAAACAAAGTTGGGGACCACATTAAAAACTTTTCCATAACACTTTCCTACGGTCTGGTAATTAATAAAAACATGTTCATGTGTTACATGCATACTCGTAGCACAGCATTGTTACCATTGTTCATTCACTATTATACATTACTTTATCTCAAATGGTTTAGCTCTCTTTAGCGTACGCTCTATGTTAGTTGTCTAGCAGCTGGATTGGCTCGACATTCACATGACGGTGAAGTCTGTGTTCGTGAGCTTCAGCAAATTTTTGGATGATGGTGGCGACGAGTTCCATTAAAAGAAACTCCAAGATGCAATTGTTTTGTTAAATTTCAATTGGTTATTCCCGAGTTGGTGTTTGTTAAAAAAATACCGGTCAGTAAATAAACAAAAGTAGGTAGTGATCTGTGTGAATATGTATATATATTATGATAAAACCAACATTGTATATACTCTAGAATGTAATACCATCGTTGACACCACTTGATAGCGTCAAACTTTTCTATTCGATTTCTATTTTAAAACGAATTTTGCATATAAATCCGTTGGCGCCGCAGCGTCGCATCCCGCTGCAGTCCCGGACGCATTCCCACCAATCCCGGGAATTTATGAGTATGGGATCCCAGACTAAAAGCGGGGGCGTGACCGCTTCAGCGAAGCCGAAATGGATGCACATTCCCGTTTAATAAGACACGAAAAATACTAGGGCTGCGTCTTGACAACTCTGAATAATTTTTGCTTTTATAAAGTTTACCGTATGTCTTGATCTCTGTTTATTTTGAAATAGAGTTTAAAGGAATACATTTCACTAGAAATATCACATTATTATCTTATTATTGGAACTATCGTCATTTAATATAGTATTAAAATAATATATAAATAATAATATGGCGTCATTTCAGGCACACATGTTGGATATAGATAGGTAAATCATTTATTTAGTGCACTTAAACAAAAATAGCACAACACACAAAAGGACAATTAAATTATTGCTATGAATATAATCTGAAAGTACATGGTGCAGACATTCAAATAAAAAAAGAATCACATTGACTCTGGCATACTTAAAGCTCCAGGTAGCCCGCGAAATTTAAATTTTCTCACGTTTTTTGCAATTTGCAAGTCAGTATTAGGTTGTATGTTGATTATAGTACAACTCGGGACCGTAACATATATGTATTATTTTATATTTACAAAATTATAATCATTACAATCAGTAATACAACTCCTTAAGTTAGTATATGCCTTAATGTCAAGATTTCATGAAATATACATTCATTAGGATTAAATGAACTTTCGAGTTGTATTGATGATTTTAATGATTATAATTCTGTAAATACAGATTTATTACGGTCACGAATCATATTCAGATCAACATACAACCTGATACTGACCTGCAAATTTCGCGGGCTACCTGGAGTTTTCGCCTTAACCGCACCAAATGGGAGTCCAGCTCAGCACGTATCAAGCAAATATATATAGCGCTGATATTCTGCTGGATCCCTGGAGTGCCATAAGGATGTCGAGCAGACGAGTTAAATAAGGGAATTATTGGTGATATGAAGAAGTGTCATGTGCGGAGTGAAAATATTTATGTCAGTATTACCCTGCATTTAAATGATGTATTCTACAGTAAAGTTTCTTGTTCGATGATAATTGTATTGATTGTATAATATATATTTGTTTTCTTGATTATTTTTAATAATCTGTATGTGTGAATAAAATAAAAGATTTGACTAGATTAAAATATGTTTGTAATACATACATGTGTATTATGATTATTATCTTAACAATATCTACAAATTGAGCATGCCTTTTGAACCCTTTGTTCACAGGTTTGTGACCACGATTTACGGTAAAAAGGCAGATGACTCGGGAAGAACACGAGAGCCAGTTATATTATATGGATGTACTGGAAACAGTCATACCCAGATTTTTCTGCGAAGCGATAAGAAATTGCTACAGTCGGATCCTGAAGGTACCCCCTTACCAAGACATTTAAGATTCCTTATCGGCGAGGGAATATTGTTCCAGTATTTGGATGCGGCGTACGTAAACTTCCCCTGAAGGCAGCTGTTTTGTGCGATTGAGTGGAGAGTTACTGCGAGGACTGTCTACTTGCGCATTCTCTTGTGCTTTATAGCGATCCAGCTCAGATTATTGTACATGTAAATCGGATGCTTGCTAATACGAGTACCTACTTTATAACTGCGAATAGTAAGACATGCTAAGTGCAACTTAGGTCGTGACTTCATCTTGAGGATTGAGTGCTTATAAGATAAATGAGATAATTATTCCCGAATAGTCTCCAGGACGCAACTGCGATGTATCAGTCACTGTAGCTGTCTATAGGTGGTCGGTACTACTTACCTTTCAGTACGGTCAGCTGTTTGTTTGCCATTCAATAACATAAAATATACTGAATGACTTTTTTACCGTCTTGAAAAAATAGGGTATAATAGGTGAACGGAGTAGAAGCCTATGCCATACCAATTTTTTTTTTTAAATATCTTTTTATTTTCAAATCATACCCACTACGCACTTTGCGTATGATTTGAATTTCGATATTTATAACGATCTATAAAGTTTTTTTTTCTAAATTTCTGTTTTTTATTGTTCTAGTTTACTTTAAATGTGTAGTGTTTATTGATAGAGCAATTTCTGTCTAAGCTACTGAAAAAAAAAAAAACTAGATATGCCATAAGCTTCTACTCCGTTCACCTATATCAGCCTCTTGTTTTCAGTAAAACAACTCGTCCAATATAGTATCGAGTCTCATTTGCGAAGTATATTCAAACACCAACGTTGTACATACACGATTCGTTTTACTGTAAAGGAAATATCAGATTATTCATGCAGGCTTTATTCAAGGGTCCATATCATTACTATCACTCTTAAGTCTTAACATAACCACACGATAAGGACAGAAGATCTCTCTTTCTCTATCTACGAATGACTTATTCTTAGTTACCGATACGTGTATTCCAAACTTTTTGTTCTGTAGGCATTCTCTGGTCCCCTCGGAGTCTCGGAGACGTTTTATATAATCCATTAAGTTGTCAAGGAAGATTGATATAACGAGATCAGGATCAACTTACTTGGGTGCATCGCTAACGACGCCTCTGATCTTTGCCAAATAACAAATCAAAGTGAAAGCAAAAATGTCTTGTAAGGTATCATGCGTGTATGTACTGCATGATATGCGTGTAATTACATCTATGGGTTTTAGTTTATCTTGCATGTTTTTGGGTGTGAGTATCTAGTATTTTAAATAATGCCCTAATATTTATTTCAAGCAGACAAATCTCTTTGCAGGTAAGACAAAACAAAGAAGTTGCAAGACGGACCGAAAATGCTTTGAAGAGTTATTGGGCTATGAAAGATCTAATGAAGGGTGAACTTTCTTTGTCCTTTAAGAGAAGACTCATTGACGTGTGCGTACTACTATGGTCTTTGACAAATCAGCAGACGTCCACGCTCGAGGTTTGCCAGAGGGCTATGGAACGGAGTATTCTGGGTATCAAATTAACAGACCGAGTTAGGAATACGACCATTCGTTCCATCACAAAGATAACTGATGTCACTTGGATAGCTGCCACGCTAAAATGGCCTAACTTACGACCCAATGGGTCCCTCTTTATGCCCAGCGACATTGCGGCAGGCCCAGACGGAGATGGTGGGATGAGCTGGACTCCTTCAACAAGAACTGGCCCTTAGTAGCTCTAGACAGAGTGAAGTGGAAAGAGAGTAGGGAGGACTTTGCCCTGCAGAGAGACATCACAGGCTTTTAATATATACAATTTATTTCAAAGTCTGGTCTTTGATAAACTGCGAAATCTTATGTAAAAGTGCGTATCTACATTAAAAGGTTTTATAGTATTTTTGTACGTCTCCAAAACCTAAAGCCTGATTTACACGGATCAGTTAATTGCTTGTGACATACCATAAGTTGAAGCAACAATAAAAGTTGCACTGTTTAAACAGTATTTTGGCGTTTTGATTCATTTCTTGTTTCAATTTTATTGTACACCATAGGCAAGAAATTTGCATCGTGTAAATGGGGCTTAAGAGATGACCTGTGATGACTAAAATAGCACCCACGATGAGTGTTACTTACACAAACTAACAAACAAAAAAAAAAATACACAAACATCAAGACCAAAGAAACAAATACAATCAATCAATCTGCTTAACCTTTTCCCAACTATGTTGGGGTCGGCTTCAGTCTAACCGGATGCACCTGAATACCAGTATTTTACATGGAGCGACTGCCTATCTGATCTCCACAACCCAGTTACTGGATAATACGATACCCGGTAAGACTGGTTTTCATTCAGACTTTCGGGCTTCTAACGACCTGTAACGACTATCAAAGATCCACGAATGACAGCCGGGACCAACGGATTAACGTGCTTTCCGAGGCACGGAGGAGTCTCGGTATGAAAGATGGTCACCCATCCACGGACCAACCGCGGCAAGCGTGGCTTAACCTTATGGTTCGACCCGTGCTTCTGTTATTACTTAGCCACGAGCTCCTCACAGATCAGTACCTACAATATTACAAATGCGAAAGTAACTCTGTCTATCTGTCTGTTACTTTTTCACGCCTTAACGGGTGAAACGATTTTGATACATATTGGCACACGGTCCACAACTGCAACTGCTAGTATTTTATAACGCGCGTTATGCAAGAATTAATCGCTCAACCAATCCGCCAATCATCTGCCATCATTTTGCACTCCGCAGTCCCGAAAAAACCAGCTACTAAACAGGCCATATATGATCACACAATGATCCTCAAAATCTATGCAGTGGAGTGCAACTGACTGGCTCTGTTACTACATTGTGTGTACCTCGTGACGTACATACAAACAAAAAAATCACTCTTTCACTTGGATGCATACAATCAACAAGCAGGAAACAGCGAACTTTTGAAAAATTTCCGACATATCCGCCCTTTGTGGAGATCAAAGATTATTATGGATACAGTGAAGATGCTACTGATGTCTGGTTCATTTGAAAGCATAATATTTGTTTTGCATTTTTACTTGAGACGACAATCGATTTGCAACTTGATTATTGTTTTTATATTTTTGTCAAAGTGATTTGTGACCTTTAAGTATCAGTAGGTTTATGTATGATAATTGTTTGGTTCTTGAGGAATCAGTTGTCAAGTACATATATGGACCTATTTTTGCAAATAAGAAATTGAGTTTATTACACAGATGGCGCTCAAATAACGCATTCTATTTTCCCAAAAAACAATGGTTCCTTTTTACTGACTAACAACGGAGATAACACTGTCACTTCGGAACCAACCCACAATAATATACAACACTGTTTACAAAAGTCTCGTTTTCTCGAAACCAACCAGCTGTGGGTTGGTTCTTGTTTGCAAAATTGGGTCCATATTAAATTCGTCTTACAAACATTATACATAGAGCCAAAAATCAACTCGCCGTATTGTGCATTGACATAATCTACTCATTACAATGTGTTTTATGAGTGGTACTGCAATATGTGGTTAGCTAGCGACCTCAACAATTGATCATATTATTCTTGCCTGAGCAACCGGCAGCAAGTTCGTCATGCTCCCTTAAATGTCACTGCTTACGGTAGCGTCGGGGGTCGGGTTGCCTCCTTCCCTCAAATATGGCGAGGGGGTAATGGCTGATCTTTGCGTTATGCTCGTGAACGGGTGCTGCTTGTGGTGACTGGTCGTCTTGCTGACCTTGGTTTTGTTATTGTTATTTTATTTATTTTACTTCGATGGTCCTAGTTTATCATTTGTGAGTTCAAGTTACTGCTACATACGCCCTGGAGGCTTTTATTTAGTTATAAAGTGCTGTTTACGTTTTTAGTCTTGTATTTTTATTTCTGCTTGAGATAGATATAGTTTTCGATTTTTTTTCTTTTTTTGGTATATTGGCGTGTGCTAGCTGACTTATGGCAATGAATTTATTTTAATTTTATGTTGCGTAATACTTAAATTATTTTGCGCATTGCTGTATACAATCAATTTTTTTAACTGAACAGACAGCTGTGCTGCTGGGGAGTTTGTTGCGCCACTTCTTCTCCCCAGCTAAAGCGTTAGGAAGTGGTGAAGGGCGGGCGTTTTGGGGGACTGTCTTATGTAATTTTGACGATCGAAAAGTGCTGATTCTCAGCCTAGTTTGAATAAATGACTTTTGATTTTGATTTTGTGGTTTTGTCGTAGCTTACGTCAATCTTTAACCTATAAATTCTCTAATCCTTCAGAGTGATAAATGATCATTCATTTATTTATTTAACCTACACGTAGTTCTAAAACTGTCTTCCCGCGATGCGTGATATTGCGGACGGACGCGGACAGGCCCGCACCGAAGCTCCATAGAACGAGTGTCGTGCGCGGTAGCGCAAACACGTCCGTCGCGGTGCGTCCGATCCGTGGCGAGTCGTTGACTTCAAAGTTGCGATGCTAGCTTCTCTTTCACATCTCAAGACCCGCAGACTGACACGCACCTTTGGAAGAGCCTTGTGTGCGGTGTGTGGCTGTCCGTGGTCGCCGGCCGTGCGTGATAATCCGCAGAGTCACGCACCGTGAGCCAACTTTAAACATACAAGTACGCAAACACTATGCAAAGTTAATAATGTAACGTGTTTTTCTTATAGTACTTATTTTTCACTATTCTGTAGTTGTAGGCAACACACAGGTCCCAATTTTATTTGTCCCATCTGCTGAATAATCTATGTCGATTGTCATTTTTCTGCTCCGCGGGTGGGTAGTGTGACAATGCGCTTCGGTAGAGGAGAGAGGGAGGGAGGAGGTACATGTTCGTGATGTTTTCATTTTTCACTCACTTTTCACAATTTTTTATACAAAAACCTTGTGAAAGAGACAGTTTTGATACAA
Source organism: Dicycla oo (assembly GCA_948252095.1). Lineage (NCBI taxonomy): Eukaryota > Metazoa > Arthropoda > Insecta > Lepidoptera > Noctuidae > Dicycla > Dicycla oo. The sequence goes on along the minus strand of OX411714.1, from coordinate 8,427,687 downwards.
TTGGGGCTCATACGCCGAACGTCGGATATTCTGGCCAATATTTTATTTCGTTTGATAAATTACGCGTCGATAGTTTTCATAGGTGCGAAATACGCTTTTATTTAAGTAAATAATGATGAAAAATATGGCTTTGCATTGATTGAGTGCCTGCTTTTATAATTATTTATTTCTACACTTTTTAAAATTGTGCTTTTATGCACTTGTTTATACACGATTTTCATTGATGCGATTTCTCTTTATTCAGCGTAGTTTTAAGCCTGTTTATTTCTGTAAGTAGATTTTTATATATTTTTATTTTTATATTTCTATACTTTTTCATACTCAATCTGCCTAGCCTACTCCCAACTATGCTGGGGTCGGCTTCCAGTCTAACCGGATGCAGCTGAATACCAGCATTTTACATGCAGCGACTGTCTATCTGACATCTACAACCCAGATACTGGGTAACACGATACCTCTTGGCAAGACTGGTTGTTAGACTTTTGGGTTTCTGACTACCCGTAACGACTGTCACATATCTACGAATGAAAGCGGAGACCAACAGCTTAACGTGATTTCCGAAGCACGGAGGAGTCTCGATGTGTCATGGTCACCCATCCACGAACCGACCTCGGCAAGCGTAGCTTATCCTTCAAGACTTTAGAAATACTGTGAAATAAAATTGGGAGTTGAAATTAATCAAACTCCAGAAAAGGTACAAAATACAAAATCAAAAACCCACTTCCGAACAAACACCCAAGCAACGGAACTATACCTCAATACCTGTAGATTCTGGTAAAGCAATAGCCTTCAACAAAGAATTTGCAGCAAGAATCAATTTATTCACGCGTACGGAATCCCACGCCCGTCAAAGGTCGCCTCCCATATCGCTAAATTGTCGGGGGGTCGTCATTAGGATGCCTCGAAGGATCTCTAATTGTTTCCGAGCCGGAAAGTATCAATTTACAAGCAATTTGTAATCGTGATTACTTCGAATTCAGTGTTTGGAGTTTGATGATCTTGTTTTTAAATTGGTGAATTAAAAAGTTTCTAAAATATTTACCGTATTATTTATAAAAAGAACTCAAACGCTTAATAAACCTATTTTAAAACTGTTTTGTCAATCTCTTTCGAATTATGATTTATGTTTGAAAGAAGAAGACAAAACACGTTTTTAACTAAAATAGATTTATTAAGCGTTTTAACTTTTTTTATGGATAACCTTTTATCTAACAGTAAGTCTATAGTGGTTCACTATGTGGTGTAATGCAACCAAATTCGATCGGACGGTCTAGGTAAAATATTCATAGTCCAAGCTAACCGATTTATCCAGCATCAGTTGAATAACATGCCTTTTTTTCCCGTGGAGAAATGCTCATGCATATTGCACAACCACGGGGAGATAGTGCAGTTATCCGGGACTCCAACCCACTAAAACTCCACGGAGTCCTCCCTACTACCTACATGATTTCGGAAATCATGACATTTGAGAACAAAGGACCATGCCGATTTTAGTATAGAAGGTGGCGTCTTTTTTAGGGTTCCGTACCCAAAGGGTGAAACGGACCCCAATTATTAAGACTCCGCTGTCCATCTATCCGTCCGTCTGTTACCAGGCTGTATCTAATTAACCGTGTTTTTTTTTTTTTGATGTATTTCTGTTGCCGCTATAACAACAAATGCTAAAAATTAATATTTAAGGGGCTCCTTTACAACAAACGTGATTTTTTTGCCGTTTTTTATAGATAACTAGCTTTTAACCGCGGCTTCGCCCGCGTGGTTGTCGTAAATTATCCCACGGGAACGCACTACCGGGATCAAAGTATCCTATGTCCTAATCCAGGTCATAGTCTACCCATGTGCCAAATTTCATCCGAATCCGTTCAGCGGTTTTAGCGTGAAAGCGTAACAAACGAACAAACTCACTTTCACATTTATAGTATTATGAAAAACAGGTCTATCGTACACTCTAGACTCACAAAATGTATTAGGTACTTAAGTTAAAAAAAAAGTCTTAACACAATTCTAAACTTTCTATAATAATATAATTCAATCATGATTCGAAAGACACGTGGCGACATCTACTATCATAAGAACGTTATTGTTGTTTTCCTCGGGAACAGTACTTTTTTTCGGGATGAACGGTACCCTATGTCCGTTTCTGTACACGTGACAACGTATATGCAAAATTTCAGGATGACCGGTTCAGTGGTTTAAGCGGTAACAAACAAACAAACTTACTTTCCCATTTATAATATTAGTTGGTAGAACCCTAGGAGCTCGTGGCTAAGTAATAACAGCCGCACGGGTCGATCCATCAGGTTAAGCTACGCTTGCCGGGGTTGGTCTGTGGATGGGTGACCATCTTTTCATACCGAGATTCCAAGGGGTATCGTATTATCCAGTAACTTGGTTGTGGAGGTCAGATAGGCAGTCGCTCCATGTAAAATACTGGTATTCAGCTGCATCCGGTTAGACTAGAAGCTGACCCCAACATACTTGGGAAAAGGCTAGGCAGATTGATTGATTTGAGTTGGTAGAACCCTTCGTGCGCGAGTCCGTTACTCGCACTTGGCCGGTTTTTTTCTAACAGCCATCAACCAAATCTGGTTTTTCTAGTACAGAAAATGTTAATGTTATTGGACATTTGAATATTCGGTAATATTCAAATGTCCAATAACATTTAACAGCTATCTATTTTGTGGCAACTTAACACTAACTGTGCGTTAGGAGTCAAAAATTGCCTACAAACCTAATAAATACATACAAACTTCAAACTTTTATGTATATCTCATTTCGGACTGAGATTATACAGGGTTATTGGTAATACACCAACAACCTCTTAAGGGGTCATTGTACTCATCATTATGATCAACTTTTACTATGGGACCAAACCTGATCTCGCGAAAAAAAAACAGCTGTTCAGTACATTTATATTCACATAATTCGTCAAAATGTACTTGAACAGCTGATATTTTTTTTGCGATTTCAGATTTGGTCCCATACTAAAAGTTGTTCATAATGATGAGTACAATGACCCCTTAAGAGGTTGCTTGTATTTTACCAATAACCCTGTAGATATGCATGTCAAATAAGTTTCGTTTTTCACACTATTCTGTACTAGGAAAACAAGACAAAAAAAAGACGCCAATTTTAGGCATTGGCTTTTAACTTAGAGAGATGTATGATGATTCTATACACATTTGTTATAGTCTCGAATCATATTTTATTCAACATACAACCTGAAACTCACTACGTTACTTACGTTACGTATTTTTTTTTTAAATCTGCAAGTGCAAATTGCAAAACACGTAAGAAAATTTTAATTTCGCATTACACCTTTGCGCAAATCAAATCAGTCTGATTTAATTTTGCGCGAAGGTAGACCGCGAAAATAAAATTTTCTTAAGTTTTTTTTGCATATTGCACCTGTAAATACAAAATTAAAAAAAAAAAATCGCGGTCTACCTTTGCGCATCCACCTTAAAATCCTTCTGTTCTATGTATTTTCACCCCCGCTGAACCTTAGAATTAATTTAAGGTATAGATTTTAATGATTTGTTATCATAGCAGCAACATTGAAATAATATTCCCAAAAAAAGATCTAAGGTCAAGTTTAGGCTGTAATTTTTAATTTGAGAATAATAAATAACGTTTAGTGCTTTTGGAAAAATAATGATAATTTTACGTTTTACAAAACAATAGCCATAACTTTAAAATTAAAAAGTTACTGCTCTCCATTCTTAGTGGCGGCAGTATTCGAGTTTATGTGCCTTTTTATAGTCTTTTAATTCACTTTGTACTTACGATCGTTAAGCAAATAAAAGGCTTTGCCAATAGTTAAAATTATTACACCGTAAACCTTAAGTTTACTGTAACTAGTATTTTATGGTGAAGTGAACATAAAACCGGCTTATGGTAGGTGATGCAAGTGCATCTACCGACCGGTCTCGCTATATCAATTATCAGGTAAAAAGACACTGGTTGGAAATATTTAGGTACGTTTTCAGAATAAGGACCAATGTTACAATCTATAAAACTTCCGTCTAATTAAGTTTTTGATAAGAACTGTGGCCACCGAATTAATTATATAGTAATTCACGATCACAATTTGACAAAGCGAAAGTTGACACCTATTGTAACAATCACCATAAAAGCCATGATATTGCAAATTTTGTTAATCACCACCCTTAGGAAATGAACTGGCGATTTTAGTCATTATGTTGCGAAGGTTTGATATTGCACAGCCGTAACTCCCTAGCTTTCGATAATCAACGTAATTGGCAAAGTGACTGGTTATTATATACCTACTGAAAGTGATGCTCATTTACATAATAGTGCTCCCCTCCGCCACAAATTCTCTCGCGGCCGCCGGAAGGAACTTCATTCCAATATACGTGAATGTATGTAGCTTAAAACTAAGTATTTTCATTATTAATATAATGAAAAAACACTTTTTTCCTTTTAAAAAAACTACAAAATGAAAAATTACTTTTTTTTTTTCGGAAGTCCATGTCTTTGGATCTGTGTTTTAGTTTTTGTCACAGATTTCTGAAATTAAAGTTATTTTTCATTATTAGTGTTTTTTTTTGAAGTCGGTTGTTTGTTTTGTAAAATAGTTTTTTTATTTTTCACATTTTAGCGGGTCAGTTTGTAATTTATCTAAGTTACAATAGCCTAATGTCAACTGCTCATCACCTTTTACAAAATATTGCTTTTCCCGATGCAGGAACGTTAATTGTTGAGTTCTTCTGGTAAGTACCAAGAGAACACTTCACCATAATTATATGCATTGTGACGAGCATAAATTGCTAACCAACCATTATTAAAGTATCTTACTTAAGGCGGCCATGTTGACTGCCCGATTTTTGTAAGTATGTATGCACGCTAATTTTGGAGGTATGGCAAGTCCATAGGTTTTTAACTCAGTGTGTTAGCGTTTGTCGAGAAAACATCAGATTTGACAGAACGAGTCAAGTATTTTGTATCGCAGCGCTGTCAGAAAACGAGGAAAGTGTTGCGCTTTCAGAAAATTACAGACGCAAGAGTGATTGTCGCGTGTGTCATGTTAGTATGTTGGGATCGGCTTCCAGTCTAGCCAAATGCAGCTGAATATCAGTGTTTTATATAGAGCGACTGCCTATCTGACCTAGACTACCCAGTTACTGGGTAATACGATACCCCTACACTTTGTTTAATGTTCCTTTTTTATTGCTGGTGTTACCTGTGCGTGTCCCAAATCAAAATCAAAAGTCATTTTGGTATTCAAACTAGGCTGAGAATCGGCACTTTTCGAACGTCAAAATTACATAAGACAGTCCCCCAAAACGCCCGCCCTTCACCACTTCCTAGTGCGTTAGCTGGGGAGAAGAAGTGGCGCACCTAACTCCCCAGCAACACAGCTATCTGTTCAGTAAAAAAATTTGATTGTATATGCACTGCACACAATAATTTAGGTATTACGCAACAAAACATGAAATTAAATTAAACTCTTCAATTAAATTTAATATATTTTCTTTTTCCTGACTTTCTTTCAATTAAAAAAGAAAAATGTAAAAAACTAGAGGTATGCAAGAGATTGGCCTCCAGTCCCTTAAATTATTTACTATTGAAAGCTAATCGAAAATCCTGTAGGTAAGTATAAATGTATAACAACCGTTGCTTCCCCTCCGAACTGCATCGACTATTCACTCCACTCGGAACTCCGCACTTTTTATTTCCGAAAAATAATTAAATTCCTTGAGACGAATGGCTTTAAAATGAAACAGCAATAGCTACCTACAATGTGACTTGATTAGCTTGAAGATCAAAGTCTCGTTTGAATGTAGTTTCAGAATTAGGAGTCGTTTGCGGAATTAAGATAGCTGAAGGCAGTTTTTTTTTAATGTTTTGATGTTGCGTTGGCCATTTTATTGTGAGTTATTATGTGATTTTGAATAAGCGGTAAATTAGTATTTTGGATACTTCCTTTCGTATATTGTAACAAAAGAATAAGAAGTGTACTTGAAAGAATCTAGCTTCTGTAAAATGGCAGATGCAAGTAATTCGACAAACAATGAACTATAAATTTGTCGTTATTAAGTTATTTAATAACTTTATTGAACTTGGCTACCAATGTATTACGGAATGGACGGTTTAGCACTTACGGAAATCTTATACGAGGAGCTCTTCCGATGCTACTTTAACCAAAAATCAATTACGCTTCAAAAAACCGGCCAAGTGCATATCAGACCACGCACAATGAATAGTTCCGTAGTTGGGACGAATTTATCCCAAGAACATCTTAACTTTGTAGTTGGAAAAATGTTCCATACATCGATATACGTCACGGTCAATTATTTGACTGCAAATGTAAGTGTATAATCGCAAAAATAGTAGATTGTTGTACTAGGGGCTAAAATGACCCATTATATACGAGGCAGTTTTACTCCTGAGCTTTAGCGAGGGAGTAAATAGAAACTGAGTTTTAATGGGATTTTAGCGCCGTGTGTTACACTCTACTTTTCACCAGAGCTTTAACGAGATGTTTTTTCCCGGCAACTTAATTTAAGTCCTCTGTGAAGATGAATTTTGAGTTGTATGTGGGAGATACACGTAGTTGCAGGTTTGAGGGTCCCTCGTTCGAATGTTCTGAATAGAGAATCAGCTGAGTTGACTCATCCCTTGATGTTGATTGTCGTGGGCTAGTTGGGAGAATATTGATGCGTTCTGTGATACGCTGGGTGATATCAAATTTGTTTTGAATGGAGTTCTCTATGTAAACTTCCGCCACTTGATCGGATCTTCATCCTCCGTGGCATTTTAGCGTTGTTATATTTACACCACTATCCGACAAGAGCGTGGCGGACGTTTTTCGGCAACAATGGCCAGTGTACTGTTTCGGATTAGGCAAATTTAGATAGGTGGCGATCTTTTTTGGCATGTTGCTAAATTTATTTTTGCCAATAACTTGCCTTGTGCATTTTCCGTGTTAATCGGTCCTTGAGAAAAAAAATCTCGGCTTGCCCACTCCACTCAGCCATAAATCTTGGTAAGCTTTGACAATTTTTAGAAATTCTCCACATGTAATGAATTTCCTCTCCTTATTGGTCTTTGTATTGGGCTGATTTTATGGCTTGAAGATGGGTATCAGTTTCGACATCTTCCACTGTTATGTTAGCCAGTTCTATTCCTCTGCAGACATCGCTGATCCCCTAATTTAAAGGAACCTGTATAACATAAAATAAGTGCGTTAAAACTGTATTTTGGTTGGTAATTTAGATTGACAAAAAAAAAATAGAAAAACGTTTACAAATGTGAGTAGGTAACTTTTTTCGTTCGGTTTTTTTAAATCTTAAAGTGAAAAAATTGTTTTTCTGTAAAAAAAAACACTGTATCTAAAAAAAGACATGGAATTTATTTACCATTTTGGAATCTGCATTAACGAGACAAGTTCTAAAAAAATATGAGCAGCTAGGTTTCCATATATTTTTCTTACACCAGACGAACTCAAACTTACGAAAAAAAAAATACAGAAACAACTTTTTCATTTTAAGATTAAAAAAAAACAACATGCAGTACTCTAAAACTGTGATACACATCTTATAGCACATTTACTTAAGAATATTATGCAGAAATCAGATAGTAAAAATTCCTTCATTTGTGAACACGGTGGTCGATGACGTGACCAAAGGTGGCAATTTTGAATACAAATTAAAAAAAAAAATGCGCATGCGCATCGATTCCGTGATTTGACAATTTTTATATTATAGGGCTTGAGGTCCCCCATCCAAAAGTACAGGGTTATCTATTACTTACGCCAAACCCTGTATACATGCTTAAAAAGATCACGCGATAAAAGTTTATTATTTTGTTTATAAGATTTTTTTTTAAGTTCAATAAAAGTCCAATAAATGTTATTTTTTTTTAACAAAAGTTAAATTATTACTGTTTTCTTATATAACAATGGTATTAAATAACATTGTAAAAAAATCATCAATTGTTAAGATTTTTTTATAAACAAATAGGCAAGTATAATATTTTTTTTTTACCATTTTATTTCCTTAGCAAAACAATGATTAGAGATTTTTTTAATTTTTTTTCATTGTTTATAATCGTTTTTTTCATATTTCGATTGCTTAAATAATTAGTTAAGGAATTATTTTCTCTTTAAAAATCATAATTCACATTTCTTTAAAAATTAAGAAAAAAAATATTTTTTTCATTAATATTTTCATTGTTAGTTAACTTAACAATTTCTTAAAAACCAATTCTAATTACTGCTATATTTTTTCCTAGAGCTAAAAAAATACCAAATCAGTCATATTATATGAAAGTAATAAGTAATGAGAGTTTCGTAATTAGGGACTTTATCATCGGAAATTTCCTCCTCTTTAAGGATCTTTTTTCAAAATTTCTTAAATTATATAAAATTTCTTTAATTATAAGTTTTTGAGTAATTAAAAAAATACGAAATGCCACCTTTTTTAATTTGGTAATAACAATTGCGATTTTTTATTTGTAATACATCCTCGAGATACATTTTCTCCGAATCGATTGAGCTATCGCTCGATGTGTATGAACTTTATCAAGAATTTAACACGTTTTTTAACTTGTTGACTAGCCTATTCTACTCATGAATAAAGCCTTTCTAGTTTTTGTAGGCTTAATGGTAACAGAAAAAAAAATACGTTTTCCCCTAAAGAAAAATATGCTATTATATCCTCGCTCAGGTACGCTACAATGACAAACTTTTTGAGCAAGAGGAGTGAAAAAATTGTTTTTATGTGATAAATCTATAAATTAACGATTTTCGGATGGACAACGAAGTGATCATATAAGGGTTCCGTTTTTCCTTTTGAGGCACGGAACCCTAAAAACACATAAACTTAAGCCCAAAGTGTTTCTTTCCATTTAAAAACAAATCTTAAAACTACAAAGTTTCAAGCCATTTTATTCAGTCTCCATCTTAATCCCAATTAAACCTCGTAAACTTGCAACACAGTAACAACACTGGCCACACTAACGTGGCGTGAAAGTAAAAACATTGTTTGTGGTATTTCTCTCCGCTCGCGTGAACGGCCTCCTGAAATAAAGGCGTAATTGAATTATCAGATTGTGCACGAAACGGGAAAATGTCGACGATATTCATTTATAATAGGCGTTTGTTGTATAAACTATCGTCACGATTATGTTTAATTGGATTACGGAAGGTAAATCCTTGGATATTTCGATAAAAGTAATGTTATTATCGGTTGTTGCAACTTTTATATGGATTACGTTAATAGGCTGTAGTTATAATTATCATATTATTATGTAACCATTTATTTGCAACATATTTTATTCAGTCCTAGTCCCAGTTTAAGTAGTTTATGTCTCTTAAGCTAATTAGCTAATATTCTATAAAACAATTTTAGTTAATTGTTTTAAATACGGCCAACTGCGCTTTGCAACAGCCTTACTAATAAAGATTTACACACGTCGAGTTATACCGGAGTTATAACACTTTTGGCCCTTTTATAAAGCGTTATAACTCCGGTATAAGTCGTGTCTTTATTAGTAAGGCTGTTAAAGTATAAATTAAATAAATAATATTTGTTATCTAATTTAGTTTAACTAACATTAAAACTACCCTTAAAAACAACCAGAAGCTGTAATAGAAAACTCGTTAAAATTATTATCTTCACTATAAAATTTTATTAAGTTTAAAGTGAATTTAGAATCGGAAAACTAAAAGATCAACAATAATTTTGTGTGATCTCGAGAACTATAAAAGTTCAAATTATACTTGACAATTCAAAATTATACGAGGTTTATCGTCGCGCACGTGACTTTCAATAAAATGTCTGTATGAGGTCTGCGCGTCTCCTGTCTGGCTTTTCTTCGGGAAGACTTGTTTTCTGTTTTATTAAATGCAAATGTGCAGTTACGCGTTTATGAATTTGTGAGATTTAATTTTTTGACGGAAAATAAGTAAAGGAAACGTTTTCGAGACAAGTGAACATAGTTAGGTACTAGTGGTTCTCAAATCAGTTTTCAGTCATGTCATTTATTTCATAATTGTGTTACAAATATTACAGTGATGATAAATAAAATAATAAAAACCGGCCAAGTATAACAGTACTGTTGCGTGTCGGACCACGCATAGTGAAGAGTTTCGTAGTTGTAAATTGCGATGATTTTTTTTTTTTAGATGGTTTTGCTCTTGATTTTAGTCTAGGTCAGAGGTGACAGAGACAAAGTCTACGATGGAGAATGAATTTGTCCAATGAAAAAACTTAACTACATTCCAACTGCAAATGTGAGTTTGTACGCACAATATTGAGAGATTTACCATGTTATTAGGGTTCCGTACCAAAATGGTAAAAAGAAACCCTTATGGTGCGACTCAGTCTGTCTGTCTGTCTGTCACAGCTGGATATCTCAAGAACCACTAATGCTATCAACTAGAAATTTGGAAAGTTTTAGATGACGTTTGCCCAACTATTTTGCAAATAAGAAACAAATAATATATATATATATATATTGCAACAGGGACTAAAAGGGGGTCTTAAAAATTCGAAGTGGGGCTACAAGGGCATGTGGAGTTTCATATGAAAGAGCGCTGTTCGCACATTCTCAAACATTATTTCTTTTTTTTTCAGGCCGCATAGTTTTCGACTTTTGATGAAAAATGTAAAACAATACCGTCCCCTCCTTATCTCCGAAGTTTGCGTAGAGAAAAATCTGCAATTATTCTGTGTGATAGAAGTTTATGTAAAGATTACAGAGGAAAAATAAAACGATGTCTCTAATAGCACAGTTTTTTTTTTATATAAGTTGGTACGGTTTTATTTTAATAGGTTCTTGTAGGTTTTCTTTTAATCTATAAGTATTATTAAGATAAGACTAGCGTTATTTCATACCGTTTACTTGAATAATAAACTAAGTGTTTTATATTTACATTAAGTTTTAAAATATACCAAACCTGTTTTCAATAGCTCCTAAGGCAGTTTTAATGTTGATTCTAAATGACTTATATCATCTGCAGAAACAATTGTATTAGTGTCATCAGCAAAATATATTTATGTTGTGTCAGTTATTCGTTTTTAGGGTTCCGTACCAAAACAGTAAAAAGGCCTCGACTGGTGCAACTCTTTCTGTCTGTCCGTCTGTCACAGCTGGATTTTTCAAAAACTACTAATGCTAGCAACTTGAATTTTGGAATAATTTTGGTTGACGTTTGCCCAACTATTTTGCAAATAAGAAAGAAATAAAACTATATATCTTTTGCAACAGGGACTGAAATGGGGTCTTAAAAATTCGAAGTGGGACTTCTGGGCATGTGGCATATAAAAACCGCTGTTTGCACATTCTCAAACATTTTTTTTTTACGCCGCATAGTTTGCGACTTTTGATGAAAAATGTAAAAAAAACCGTTCCTCCCCTTATCTCCGAAGTTTTCATAGAGAAAAATCTGAAATTATTCTAGTTGATAGAAGTTTATGTAACATTTACAGGAAAATAAAACAATGTCTCTCTAAATAGCACACTTTTTAACCGACTTTCAAAAAAAAAGAGGAGGTTATCAATTCGTCGTTTTTATGTATGTATGTAGTACCTACACCGATTTCTCCGTCAATTGTGGACCGATTTCAAAATATCTTTTTTTGTTTGAAAGGATATGCTTTCGAGGTGGTCCCATTGTGACCAAGACTAAATCTGATATGGAGATACCATGGAATTCGAGGGCAAGTCTCAAATTTTATAGGCACACCTATAGCAAATTGGATATTTTTTGAATCTCAAAATCATCGAAGGCAGAACTAAGGTCCAGAAAAGCATCTGCCACTTTATGCTTTTCATTTAAATTATAGACAACGTCGTCAATTAACGCCTCAATAGCATCGTTGGTTCCTAACGATTTTTGATATCCAATTGCTGACTTTTTAATTAGTACTGTGACTTTTTAAAGCCTCATGAGCCTATTCTTAAAGTTGAGTGTTTTGAATTTCTTCGCTACGTAATCTATATTTTACCCTACACTTCAGACTTTTTTAACAGGCTGCTTAGAAAAAACAAATATAATATTCACAGGGAAAAATCTTTATAGCTAAAATTGTAGCTAAAATTCAGAAAAATGCATCCATATTTGCGTTGTTTTATATAATGAACAAAGCAAAACGAAAAATTGAAGTCTTCACCAACCAAAAAACCACCACAAAATTCTCTTCATTAATAACATAATAATAACGACAACAATATATCTCCAGGCTACTGTCTACCAGTTCGTGCTTCGTTCAAATTGAGCCAATCGACTCGCCAGGTGAGAGGGGATCCTAACAAATATTTGCAGTTTCAGGATCCAGTTATCCGTAGTAACAACTTAATAACGACCTAACTTTTACAATCAGTGTCTGTAAGTTTTATAATGTGTGCTAGTGAGTGCTAGGTTTAATTTTAATTGATATTTCGTTAAATTATCATTTTTAGAGTTAGAAACTAACACTTTGTTCTAATAAAATAATTTGTTTGCTTGAGCATTGCAATACTTACAACAAAAGATACATAATAACAATAGTTCTTTAAACCATATCCTACATAATCAAGTGTGCAAATATGTATTATAACTAAAATATTTCTAATATTATTATTATTATTCTATTTGTTGAAGAAGAAATGTATTTTTTTTCTCTAAAGATTACAAATAAATGCATAAATGCTCCTAACTAAATGAATAAAGACTAAGGGCCGGTTTTTTGATCCGTAGTTAACTCAACTAATGGTTAACATAGTAACTAATGGTTGAATTTTTGGCTAAATGTGAAAGGCTAAACATAAATGAGTTATGCCATGGTTGAGTTAACTACGGATCAAAAATCCGGCCCTTAGCCAATAATCCTAACTTATAATATTATTATTATAAATGCGAAAGTGAGTTGGCTTGTTTGTTACGCTTTCACGCTAAAATGGCTGGACGGATTTGAATGATATTTGGCACATGGGTAGACCATGACCTGGTGAATGATTACGACATAGGCTACTTTTATCCCAGTAGTACATTCCCGTGGGATAATTTCCTACATCAAAAGCTAGTGATACATATTATGTGAGGTTCAAACATCGAGACTAATTTAGTCTGCTGGTCAATAGATAGTATTGACCAGCAGACTAAATTAGTCTAAGTTTATTCATTCACCGGTTCAAGCATTAAATGCTTCCATCATTACACGATTGCTGGCTATAACCTTTTACTAATACGTATAAACGGGCATCTGTTAGCCCGAAAATTGACGGCTGGTCTATCCTTATGAACTTCCCCGTACATAATTGAGTTTCGGAAGAACATTGCACGTTGCAACGTGATACCTCTCTGGTTCACGTCAAATCAATCGGAACTTTATACCGAGCATCATACAGTACATTTTATTAACAAACACGAACTATTCTTATTGTGTTTGCGACAAGTAATTTAATAAGGCATGTTTTTCGTAAAAACATATGTGACATGGCCTGACTTTGTATTGCGTACTTTTGAAATTGTAACTGACTAAGGGCTGATTTTTCAATAGTCCGTTAACTTTAGGCTTATCACAAAATTGCGTTTTGACAGATTAGGTATAAAGAAGCACGGCGACGCATTACAATATGTAGCAATTTGGCTGTCGTAATTACGTTTATTTTGAGTCTTATATTATTAAATTTTTTTTTTGTTTAAATTATGAAATTTTAATTTCTTATGAACTAACGTTTATTCTGGTATCAATTTTACTTAACAATATTAATGAAGTAAGAAGAAATTTACAGTTAATTCTGAGCGTTTTTAGTAGTTTTATGGTTTTAAATGCGTTTTTTTATACATATTTTGACATATTTCAAAATTCTGATGCCGCTGTGGACTAAACCACTCTTTAAGAGATTTCATTTTCTTATGTAAATAGTTCAATCCACGAGCTCAAAAAATGCTGTCGCGCATTTATGAAAAACTTGCTTCGGAATTTTGACTTTATACAAGGTGTAACTTTAATAATGCACAACCCCTTAAGGGGTCATATTACTCATCATCATGAAAAATTTTTACTATGGGACCAAATATGAAAACGCGAAGAAAAAACCTGTATGTTCAGTACATTTTGACGAATTATGCGAACATAAATGGACGTAGTTAAGCAGAAAGGACCTAATCCACATCAAGTCACTTTTGAGTAATGGGCGTTTGAAGTTTCAGCTGTAATTGCTCTAAGAGGAACATTCTTTTTTTTCAGAATGTTTTTTTTTTATTCTAGTAGTCTAATATTGTAATTGTTAACGTAATATAAACATTATTTTTTTCAGTAGGTTTTGAGATATTAAGCAAAGTGTGGGTTGAGTCCTTACAAAGAAAAGCTATTTTTAAAGAAGTCGTAAAAAATTTTAATTCCTCAGGAAAAACTCAAGCCACAAAATAATTTATTAAAAATAAAATTAAATATTTATTAAAAAATAATGTATTCAATCAGCTTCATTATGCTCTCTTTGACACAGAAAAAAATAAAATAAACTTAAAAACGGTACAGACATGGGCATAGAGAACTTCATTATTCTTCCTCCAAATCAAAATCCAATGTTGGTCCATATCCATCTACATCTTCGTTTATGTCCGTTCCTGTGAGGTTATTATAAAACGCGTGGCAATCTTCGGGTATCAAATTATACATAGATTTGAGATCTGCTAGCTTTGCTTCGGCAATAGCCTTTCCTTGAGGCCACAGGATTTCGAAATCTTCTTCTGAAAATTTGATCAAAACACCTTTGATCTTTTTCGATACATCTAAGGTTTGAATCTCTCCACTGTCTGATATCATGGTAATTAAGTAGGGATCATCTTTTTTCAAAATATTTATGCACTTGTTACAATTTGTAAAATTATGCTCTCTTTACAATTGCACTTGTTACAATTTGTAACAAGTGCATAAATATTTTGAAAAAAGATGATCCCTACTTAATTACCATGATATCAGATAGTGGAGAGATTCAAACCTTAGATGTATCGAAAAAGATCAAAGGTGTTTTGATCAAATTTTCAGAAGAAGATTTCGAAATCCTGTGGCCTCAAGGAAAGGCTATTGCCGAAGCAAAGCTAGCAGATCTCAAATCTATGTATAATTTGATACCCGAAGATTGCCACGCGTTTTATAATAACCTCACAGGAACGGACATAAACGAAGATGTAGATGGATATGGACCAACATTGGATTTTGATTTGGAGGAAGAATAATGAAGTTCTCTATGCCCATGTCTGTACCATTTTTAAGTTTATTTTATTTTTTTCTTTGTCAAAGAGAGCATAATGAAGCTGATTGAATACATTATTTTTTAATAAATATTTAATTTAATTTTTAATAAATTATTTTGTGGCTTGAGTTTTTTCTGAGGAATTAAAACTTTTTACGACTTCTTTAAAAATAGCTTTTCTTTGTAAGGACTCAACCCACACTTTGCTTAATATCTCAAAACCTACTGAAAAAAATAATGTTTATATTACGTTAATAATTACAATATTAGACTACTAGAATAAAAAAAAAACATTCTGAAAAAAAAAGAATGTTCCTCTTAGAGCAATTACAGCTGAAACTTCAAACGCCCATTACTCAAAAGTGACTTGATGTGGATTAGGTCCTTTCTGCTTAACTACGTCCAAATATAAATACGAAAGTCGTTTCAGTTAAAATATAAGTGTATGAGTCAATCACTAAATCTTTTTCTTATAAACGACTTAACCTTCTTGAGTCACTTTAGGTTATTAAGAATTGTATGGATGTTTCATATAAAACCTTTTTTCTGAAATAGCCTAAGTGTTTTGAGTCGTTTCTAATAAACAAAAACAGAAGTTCGTTTGCAGTAAACCTAAAACACAGAAACGACCCAAATTGTTTAAGTCGTTTCAGTGATTTTCAAGATTAAATTGTTAGGCAAATTTAATTCTCAGAAAGGACCCAAACTGTTTGAGTTTTATCTGATAAATTATCTTTAAGAATACGTACATAGAAATTGCATTACTCAGAAACAATTCAAGCAGGTTGGGTTCGTTCAGCAAATTTTTTTTTCGTGCTCTTCATACATGTGGGATGAGTCGGGGTAGTAAAAAAAATAGTTTCTATATACATTTCGAAAATAAAGTCTTCACTGTATGATAGATTCGACCCTCAGAAGTATGATGGCATACTTAACTCAATTCCGACCAAACAGTGGATTAGGTCCTTTCAGCTTAACTACGTCCAAATGTACTTAACAGCTGATTTTTGTTTTTGTGGTTTCAGATTTGGTCTCATAGTAAAAGTTGTTTATAATGATGAGTGCAATTCCCCTTAAGAGGATCTGCGTTATTTAAGTTACACGTTGTATAGGTAAATAGAAAAACTTGCGAAAAGCGATGCTGCTATGAACTACACTAATAACTATTCTCTCCCACTCAATAAGTCAAAGTTGTCGAAGTCATTCGATTTCTCTGAATAAAAACTCCAAAGTTGGCCATTTAAGGCAAACATCACAGTCGAAATATAATACTGCCTACCTTAACGTTATTCATAATATAAACTTTTCATCATCCACTGTTTCATTTATATCTATCTATACAAATCGTATATTTCGTAAGTAAACTTGTTTAAGGGGGAAGGGTAAGGGAAGGTAATTTAATACTGACTTGTAAATTGCAAAAAACGTAAGAAAATTTGAATTTCGCGGGCTACCCTGATGCTTTCGCCTTGAGGGCTAATTTTTCAGTCGTCAGATACTTAACTTTTATTTACGGAATAAATATGACGGTTTGACAGCTTTTGTATAGAAAATATGTCCAACTGTCATATTTATTCTTAATATAAAAGTTATCTGACTATTGAATAATCAACCCTTAGTTACAATTTCAAAAGTACGCAATACAAAATCAGGTCATGTCATATGTTTTTACGAAAAACATGTCTTATTAAATTGACTTGTCGGCAAACACAATAAAAATAATGTTCTTGTTTGTAAGTAAAATGTACTGTATCGATCGCCATGACCTTCACTTCGAACGAACAAGAAATATTTCTGTATATGTAAATAACGAATTTGTATGCGTGTTATTTCTTGTAAGTTCTTAATACTAGCTTGGTTACAAATGAGGCCGTATTTTATATTTTGTTAGAATTAAGGGTGCGTTTCTACTGACGCGGAGGTGGGCGGAGTGGAGCGGAGTGGAGATTTCGAGCACTGTGATTGGTCGGACCACCCAATCACAATCCGACTCCATTCTGTTCAGCTCGGTGCCGCGTGTTATATTTATATACATACATATATTTTATTTGAAAGTCCGCTCAGTCACGCTCCGCTGCATTTACACTGTTTCAACTGACGCGGAGTGGAGATTTCGAGCACTGTGATTGGTCAATTCACGGTCCGCTCCTCTCCACTCCGCCCAGCTTCGCGTCATTGGAAACGCACCATACCACAGAAACTGCTAGCCATGTCCTAGAAGGCAAAATAGTTCTGCCTATGGGGTATACGAATAACTTGCGGACTGTTCTGATACAATTGTATTTGTGTGCTGATATGTTTATTAACATATCAGTTCTAAATAATCTTAAAACTGTAAATATAATCTTAAAACTTTACGTAGTCGCTGAGACCACGCGGTCGTAGATGTGAGTGCTACGCCGTAGCTCAGCATGTAGCGTAGGCACCGCCTACGCGTCACAATCCCGTAGATTAAATAAATTGAAAATTATGTTTACAGGGTGTTTAATAAAATTGTTTTAAATGATTTACTGTCAGAATCACCTTAAAATGGTTTGACTATAGACAAAATTTAATTATATGTTAACGTTAACCCTTACTGAAAACGACGTTATTTTTTTTTTAATTTGAGATGGCTTTGCTCTTGACTATTATACCTATATAGTCTAGGTCAGAGATGACAGAGACAAAAACTACGATAGAGTGAGCTTACCCAGAAGAAGCCTCTTTACTCTAACTTTGAAGAGATTCAGGTTGTATGCGTTCGGGAACACAGGCGCAGGTAGTGAGTTCCACTCTTTTGTCATGTGCATTACTCGTATGAAGCGGGTTGCAGACCAAAAACTAAGTTAGTTAAGCTTTGCTCACAAAGCTGGCGTAGTTTTTCAGACCATAAACTATGCATAGTTGTTGGTGTGCACGCGTCAAATTTCTAGTTTATTTAATAGCCGGCTTATCTTAGTTGTCTTAGTTTAGCTTCGGCCTAGCGTAGTAACTATGCTATCCTAATCTATGTTCAACAAATAAAAAAAATATTTGTATTTAGTTTTTGGTCTGCAACCCGCTTCAAGGATGTTTGGAAGCGCTTAGTGCGAATTGATGCAATGGAAATGTTACTCTGCATGATGGCTATGTATCTACCTACTGTGACGTATCCATCTTTCCTAATCTGACCCTCAAACACAAACCTTCACAGTAGACTTAAATCCCTAAACAGCAGTCAAAGCTGCAATACATCATATTTAGCGCGGTTGCGATCAATCAGAACTAGCTGTCACTTCGGCCATTACTCAATTAACAGGCGTGATGGATGGGAGGGGACGTTTCAAAACTGTGGATATTGTAATGTGAATACTGAATGTGTTTTGCGTGTTGAGTGTGTGGTCGTGTTTGTTTGGGATTTGTACGTACGGAAACGAAACATTTACTTAGTAGCAATTTTAATTTTAACAGCATCAAAAGTCAACCTACTGGTGTTTGAAAACTTCCATAACATAAGTTTGCATGGAAAGTACATTGAAATCGACGTAAAAAATGGATGGTTACACTGACATTGAATCATTACTTAACTTTAAGCAACATTTAGCTATACATAAATAAGGGAAATTATTTAATCAAATCAAGTCATTTATTTCGGTTAAATATATGGATATTTGGCAAAACCACACGCCACAGTACAAGGCAAAAGAAAAACAAAATAAAATCGCACTTATAAAATTAAAATCATAATTAAGACAATAAAATAAATAATTAAAACTAAAAATTAAATTAAAAATTCAAATAGAAAATCAAATTAAAAATAAAAAAAACAATTAAAAAATAAAAACAATTATCAATTAACTATTAAAAATAAATAAAATTTTAATAATCAAAAATTGATTCATTAAAAATTAATAATTATTTAAGTTCTTGCTAACAATTAAATATAATGGATCAATCTATTATTATCATTATTTTTATCTCACGTAGCATTAACTATCAACAAATTAATAATAAGTGGATAATGTTGCTAGTAGTATAATAAGTATTGTGTTTAATTATGTGATAATCCGTAAAGTACCCCAGGCTAACAAAAATTTCGTTTTTACTAATTATGTTAATATTAGTGTTTAGGTCGGTTTCCCCTATGGGGAAAAGGTATTGCTCCGCCCCGCACTACCCTGTAGAGCACGTCTCCCGACTGGATACTCTCCCACCGATAGTAATGACTGACTTCCCGTAAGCTAATCTGCCTTGTCCCATTGATAAGGCAAGGAAGATTGAATGAAAGAAATCGTGAATAAAACTTTAGGGATTCATAGTCATGAAAATACATTGGATGTGGGTTTAGAAAGCTAATAAATAATACTCGTAATGGGGTGTAAAGTATATTATTATATAAACTTGTGAGTAGGTACCCTTACTCTGGCGTAACAGGTAAATGGGTCAGTCATTACTCACACGACAGCTCACATCTACACTCGAAGCACTTAGAGCGAAACTTCCATAGTGACACAAGCGGCTGTAAAGCGGCATTGAGTCTGTACATGCTCTTTATGAGACATGGTCCCTAGCAGTTAGTCGGACTGATATCCGTGACGAAGCGGCCTTCACTGCGGTAACCGAGCGACCGTCCTTGTCTAGCTACGGGGCAGCCAGTTCCAGCGGCATTGCGTCAACATCATGCTCCCAAGGAGACATGGTCCCTATCAGTCCTTGGACTGAATATTATATATATGTGGTCACCCAAACCCCTGGAAGTTCACCCCTTGTACAACAAGCATATCTGCAAGACACCGTGTTCATGTCAGTCTGACCGAATTATTGGTCTAAGATAGAGAATACAACATTCAAGAATTACTTGATAATAGAGTTGAGAATCGAAACTCAGATAATAAATATACGTAGTCATAGAAGATCAAGACTCAATGGTCACTATTTCATAGAGTTGTGGATTAACTCTTGAAGGTTTATAGACAGGCAATACGCCCCACCCTTCACCACTTCCTAGTGTTCGGACTGGGAAGAAGAAGTGGCGCAACAAACTCCCCAGCAACAAGTCTCTCTCTCTCTCTCTCTCTGTTTAGTTACATATAACTCAATTAACCTATCAGCCTACAGCATCTCCACTCTCGCAGGTGGGTGCTGATATCTGCAACTCAGTCCTGTTGATATGTGAGGGTAAGGGGATCGCTTGAGCTTTTATTCATTATTAATAGCTACGTTAATTTGTCTGCTTATTATATAGCCATTTCAGTGAGACTGGGAAACCGTTTTACAGCGTTAATTTGTCTCAATACGTGTTCTGTTAGGTCTAAGCATAGGACCTCTGAGGACACTAATACGATTCTAATAGGACACGTCTCCTAAGCAGTAAATAAAATGTCTTACTCAATCCTATGACAGAGTACTGCGAAGTTCTACAGCCATTGGGGAAGACAAGTATAGAGTATTTTTAAACGCGTACTAATGTGAATGCCTTACGGCGGCCTATCCCCTTTTACTAGGATAACACAAGACTAGCACAAGCGTACCGTAGACTCAGTCTCTAGCAGAATTCATTGCGATCATATCTGGTGCGAGCCGAAATGGTATATCGTCACTTCACATTTCTTCAATCTGCCCCATTTAGAGGATGCGGTGCGGCTATTAGCGGCTCTGCGTCCAAATAGCATGTCTCGATAAAGAGTGTCGATTCAGTAATAGGCCTACCAACGGCCGGGTGAGGGGGTTTTACCGAGACATGTTCCCTAGCGTTATTAAAACGATTATCAATTCAGTTTGAGGTATTCAGTAAAGCCTACCAGTGATTCCTAACCCGCGCTCCCTGAAGTGTGCTTACAACAGATCCCACGCAATGCTCTCTGTGGCGAGACCTTTTTGGAAACAGTAATCATCACCAACATTTGGTTGTTTTATAACGCAATTACAGGCTTTATAGCCGAGTCTGATTTAAATTAACTGAGTGTTTTCGGTTCTGCTTTCCATAAATCATCAGTCAGTAATCATCAGTTAGGGGTCATCAGTTAGGGTCAGTGCATCAGTTAGGAATCAGTAATCGTCGTCAGTCGTAATAAGTCTAGTTTGTCGAGAAAGGCTTTCACCGATTCCCTATAACCAACTGCAAGTGATCGACTTCTGCTAAGATATGGATTCGGAAGTGGACACACGGTTCAAGAGAAAATAACATTAATTATAAATTACGATATAAAGTAAGAGTATTTTCGCCATGCTGAAGTAAATGATCATTAATAGCTCATCAAAGATATCAGCTATCTATTACCTACCTATAAGACTCAATGCAAATCAATCTTGTAAGAATCGTTATAGTGGAAAAGTTCATACCTACTATAGGCGCACTATTACTAAGATTAATGTTAATTAAAGTTGACACTTACCAAATAACTCCTTGGATGGAATTATATAGCAATTCACTTACTAAAATACTGTAGGTATTTCATGTTTCTCATGTTTCACGTTCTGCACGTCTCACCTTCACGCACTTACCAGTCCACTAGCCTGGCCTCACACAACATAACCTAACTGAACTCGCTTAGACTATCACGTCTGTCCTCCTCTAGTGGTCAAAACCGAGTATAAATTATTATGTCAAAGAGAGTTGCTCTTTGACATAATAATTTATACTCGCTGTCTTGCGACAGCTCACTTAAATTTAGCCTCTTGGTATTCACCAAGTCTCCTAACTGGACTAGCCTAGCCACGAACGTC
Source organism: Dicycla oo (assembly GCA_948252095.1). Classification (NCBI taxonomy): domain Eukaryota; kingdom Metazoa; phylum Arthropoda; class Insecta; order Lepidoptera; family Noctuidae; genus Dicycla; species Dicycla oo. Next base: position 8,405,790 of record OX411714.1, on the reverse strand, counting down.
CGTCTCCTCTAGTGGTCAAAACCAACTGCATTTGACATAATAACTAATACTCGCTGTCTTGCGACAGCTCACTTAAATATAGCCTCTTGGTATTAACCAAGTCTCCTAACTGAACTAGCCTAGACTCTAACGTCCGTCTCTTCTAGTGATCAAAACCGACTGTATTTGACATAATAACATGGAAAAGCATGCAAGCACATGGCCCTCGCGCTTTGTTATTTGAAATTACAAATAGGATATTTTACAAAAGTCCTTTAGAAATTGATTGACTTATTGTATCCGTCCTGTCGACCGTTACTAAGACTTTGCCTCGCATTAAATAGATAATTTATGTATCCAAGTGACTCGAAAGATGTGCTGGTTTAAAAATAATAATATAATATTTTAATATTAAATTGGAGTAAGTGACAGACAGTCACAATTAGTAAGATAGTACAGTCGACTCTCGATAATTTGAAACTCAAGGGACAAGAGAAAAATTTCAAATTACCAAGAGTTCAAAATAACAGGAGTTTTATTAACCAAGAGGGAGGGAGGAAAAAAATCAAGTAAACATGGAATGCGAACTGTAAATTCAGTCATATCTTATTTATCTAAACAATCGACAGCTCTGTCCATGTATGTAAAGAAATAGGTGCATGACAAACGCTTCAAATTATAGAGAGTAGGGAAGCGCGGACTTAAATTATTGCATGTTGACGAGCAAGATACTATTCCGTCAACTTCAAATTACCGAGGGGACCAATTAACATTGATTTTATTCAATTCATTGAGTATTTTTAAGTGACCAGAAAAAAAAATCAAACTATCGAGAGATTCAAATTATCGAGTGTCAAATTATCGAGAGTCGACTGTATGTATAACATTTCATTGTACTTCTGCTTTTTATCCGGAAATAAAATAAAATAAAATAATCTATGGTCATCTACACTCTAATTGCGTAACACACTATCGATCGGAATCTGAATTATTTTGAAGCAAATTGCTAATCCATTGCTTCATATGTTCGAAAAATGTGTCTTCTCAACATCGTAAATAAAGCAATGAGTGTTGTTGAACTGTCAAAATGAAACCCATTCCAATTGATAGTGTGCGCAATTAGGATTCTGATTAAAATAAAAATATTACTACTAGTTTTTGCCTGTGGCTTTGCCCGCGTGGAAATCGTAAATTACCAACGGGAACGTACTACCGGGAAAAAATGCGCAAAATTTCATTCAAATCCGAGCGTTACAAACAAACTTATGTGAACTTTCGCATTTATAATATCAGTTTTAATCAAAGAAAATTAACAATAGTAAAATAACAAAATTATACCCTAACCTTACTAAACCTATTCACAAACCAAAATGTGGCGTCGAAAAATTCATCCTCACCGCTGTCGACTGGTAATGTGTCTAAGAGACTGGCGACATTGACACGTTGTATGACCAAGGTAAAAGCCAGCCCTTGGGTCACGGGAAGTGTCAACCAGCCGTTTCGAGATTTCAATAATAATATCAGTTAGGATTAGTAGATACTATGATACGAATCTGACTGCACATAGAGAATTGTCAATCAACGGTGGCCTAAATCAAGTTAAATTAGTAAAGACTTCCTTATTTGAGCAGAATGGGCCAGGTTTTTATCCTATTTCTTTCAATGGCGCCTTTTGGCATTTTTACACAAATGTAATAAACTGCTTGTTCATGTACAAGTTACTAGCCTAAATATCTTAATCGTAGTGGAAATCCAGGCGTGTCTGGAATTACGTTCATACCTGCACACACCACATTCAGCTATGTCCCAATACCGGCCAGTACAGCACCGCTAAGCATTTAGCTGACGTGGGACATTGCTTTGGTTTACCTATACAGGGTGTAATTTGAATCAACGTTATCCTCTAAATGAGATTATTGTACTCATCATTGTGAACAACTTTTACTATGCGACCAAACCAGAAACGGCAAAAAAAAAAATCAGTTGTCCCATACATGCATGTTCGCGTAACGCGTCAAAATGTACGGAATAGCAGATTTTTTTTCCGCGATTCTAGGTTTGATCCCGTAGTAAAAGTTGGTCACAATGATGAGTACAATGACCCCTTTAAGAGGATAACGGTGATTAAAATTATACCCAGTAAGGACCAAGACAGCAAGAACCTGGTTAACACAATATGTTTTAAGTAACTAAAGATATGTTTGTGATAAAATGATGTTGGAGAAAAGCAAGTTCTCGCAATTAAAAAAAAATTTGTATGATCTGGAAAATTAATTGTTCATGAAATTGACTTGACACGCTATGTCAAATTCGCCGTGTTAAGGCTCCTACAATAAGGTGCGATTCGCGACGCGTGTCGCGCCTGATTATAGGAGCCTTAATAACCATTACATAAAACTGTCAAAGAATGACAATTGTGATTTGAATACACGCACAACTTAATTTGGTAAATATTAATAACCCTGACCTAAAAATTCCTAGTTAAATAATACGCGTATCTTTATAAACCGACTCCATGTGGTGCTCTGGTAGGAAGCCATACATCTTAAAACTTACTATATTAATATTGCACACAATCAATCAACCTAGCCTTTACCCAACTATGTTGGGGTCGGCACCAGTCTATCCGGATGACGACTGTCGAAGATCCACGAATGGCAGCCGGGACTAACGGCTTAATGTACTTTCCGAGGCAGGGAGGAGTCTCGTTATGGAAAGATCGTCACCCATCCAAGGACCGACCCCAGCAAGCGTAGCCTAACCTGACGGATCAACCCGTGAGGTTGTAATTACTTAGTCACGAGCTCCTATATACGGTATGAAGCCGACATAATAGATTAAATTAAACTACAAGTAATGCTACTCCACAGAAGTATAGCGAAATTAAATATTAAAGTAAAAGCCATAAATTATAAAAATAATTTAACAAACTATAAATTCAGTAAAAGTACACTCTCACTCTGGACAACCGAGCTTGCCACTTGCGGTGCACCATAGCACCCAATCCATTGTTCGCCGAACATGGTTTTTTTTTTAGTTTGCACACATGTTCAAAGGATTCAAAGTCATTGACTCATTGACCTAGTGACCTAATTCTACAGTGTTCCAATTTGCTCAAAATTAAATCTCTACTTTTTGACCTCATTACTGGAACGATTTCGTTATTTTTTTGTATATCGTCACCAAAGCCGATCACAAGTATGTGGTTTAATTTATTGCATATAATATACGGTATGGAAATACCGTATATTAATATTGCACCTATAGGTACTATATATGTATTCAAGAGACATCAGTCTTGACATTCATCTTATCTTGTTTTAATCAGTTCAGTGACTGTCAAGAATGTCCTAACTCGTGACTGTTACCAGCAAAGGCGCTCCGCTCGTGCTTAAGGTAGCATACAAAGTGATAAAAGAAGCGATTTGTTCGTCATTTTTTTTAACTTCGTTCAACTTAGTATTGTGCCCTAAATTCCTATAGACAACAATGACTTTATTTTGTTCCATTGGTTTGATTTGAGTTCTCCATCATTGACACATGTATTGGCGGCATAATAACCCCGTTTGACAGATAACATGCTTGCACGTGCACTTTTTAAATTGAATACATTGACTATATCGTAACTATTGTACCTACTAAATCCATGCATAAAGACTCACGCAAACAGGCGCGACGCAACTCTGGTGGAACAATTTATATGAACACTTCATTAAAATTGTTCTACCGAAGTCACCTCGCGCGTGTCTTCGAGAGCATTTACATAAATATAATGTTTGCCGAAATAATTTCTAAGTAGTGTAGGTAAGGTGAGTGCGAAGCTGCTGTTTAGGTAAATTAACGAAATAATAATAAGCAGGTACATTAAACTTACGCTTGTGACACATAAGACACACCGAAACTCCTAATCCAGTGTGTATCTGAAAATCGCGACTCACACCATAACCGTACCGTATCTCACCCTTGTAGAAAGGAGAATCTGAGCAAAGTAAATATTTAGCGAAGTAATTAGCGAGTAGCTCAAGTAGCCAGGGTACGCTAGGGTAAGCCATGGTACAACAGGGTACGTCTGAACGTCAGATTCTTGCGTGTTCTGGAATTTCTGCCCTGTTTATTAATTATTTACTCACTTCAAACTATGGGACGTTGTAAACTTTGTTTTGTTTCCAGAAAAGGTAGGGACTGTTTTGATATAAATTAAGGTTGCTGCTTTATACTGAGTTTTTTATTGCATGAGTGATTTTTCTGTACTAAGTTAAATCATCAACATATATCTATTATGGGTAATTGTTGTTAATTACCCTTCTTTTGTTTTACTCCTATAGGTTCTGTACAAAAACCCAAGGTAGCACATAGCGTAGATAGTATTTTTGCTATCTGTAATAATTTTTCTCAGTATTGAAAAGGTTGTGTGGTTTATTGTTGGCCCGTATTTAAAACAATTTACACCAAAAGCCCAAAAATTAACTCACCCTAGTTTACAATGTATCTGTTGCCGGGAAAATTCTAACTGTTATCCAGGGTTATTGGTAAAACACCAACAACCTCTTAAGGGGTCATTGTACTCATATTTATGAACAACTTTTACTATGGGACCAAACTAGAAATCGCGAAAAAAATCAGCTGTTCAGTACATTTTGACGAATTATGCTAACATAAATGTACTGAACAGCTGATTTTTTTTCGCGATTTCAGGTTTGGTCCCATAGTAAAAGTTGTTCATAATGATGAGTACAATGACTCCTTAAGAGGTTGCTGGTGTTTTACCAATAACCCTGTATATATCAATGAAATTTATCGATCAGCTCCAGTTTTTTAGCTAACAAAAGCAAACACGCACTACAAACAAAAACACTTAAATGATGAAAATGAACAATAAAATCAATTGAGCTGCACAAAAACTACTGAGGGTATATTCGAAAATAATACGTCACGAGTAAACAAAAACCATCATAAAGTTCGCGGCAACGCACAAAAATTAAAATTTTGTAAACTATAGTGTTATTTAATATTAACAAAGTAAAGCAGTGTACCAACCGCACGGCACACGGTATGCAATGTTATGCTGTCAAAGGGAAAATTTAAACTCCCTTAAAGCGTTGTCACATTTTTCAATTTGTCAAAGCTGAGTTATGGAGGCACCTATCTGGTTCACATGACACAGTGTAAAATGTTTGTGGCGAGATACTCGTAACAGACGTGTTTGAAAAAGTTGAGGCGCTGAATATTTTGAAGAAGTTTCGGCTTTTGTAGGTACTGCTTACATGTTGTGTAGGCTGTGGTAAAGCGTGGTTCGTTCTAGTTTTTTGGCGTTCTAGTTTTTGAATGGATCGCGCGATTCTGCCGCTTCAAACACTCTGTGTTCTCGTTCACCCGCAGCTTGTCCGCAGCTTATGTGCCAGATAGTCGGGTTGGGTTGTGGCTTTACGTTTGAAAAAGTTATTTCATACCACCTGAAAATCATAATATTTTGCCCTTAGTGCATAAAATATCTGAGCGTCAGCTGCTCCAGTAGGGAGGAGCTCAAAGTTAAAACATGTTAAAGTTTAAAAAAATTTACCACACCAAAACCTTATGGGACGTTTTTGGGACCATATTCAACCATCAAAAAAAATGGTCAGCTGCATGGAAGTGAGGGGAATATAATGTCAGTTGCGTAAATAAACAGGATTTTGAGATGACACATCAGGGTTAAATTGGAACCTATGGTTAGTAGGGCAAAGACGTCAAAGGAACGATGACCTCAATATTGAAGGAAAGTAAAACTGCACATTTTAACCTAATTAAAATTCATTTAATTCAAATAAAACC